>OZ020606.1:29201226-29801226 GCA_963971545.1 Philophylla caesio | reverse complement strand
GTAAAATGCGCTAAGTCAACGCAAAAGGAACGACCTTTTTGACGAAATAGATTGTATAATTTTTCAGTCCAAAAAATCCATTTAAAAGTCCATTGAAACGGGGAGGCAAGGAAAAAATTCTTGGATTAAAAGCCCATTTAGAATTCTTGCGCTCGTTTACCCTACCAAATAGTTCTGATGTCCATTGCATTAAAGGTTTATGTATTACGATTAATTTGATGTTGCAACTCTCCTGAGAGTTATTTGATAAATATTCAAATTTGAAATTCGTCTCCCTGGGTAAATTAAATTAAGACGCGTTAGAAAACTACTTTTTCTGAATCCGAGCGAGTCAGGGTATTAATACCCATTCCACAGCCCATGATATACAATACATTGTCGCTCGATTAGTATCTATGAAAATACTGCACCAAAAATTTGAAAAAACAGGTTGCGTAGATGACGATGTTATCTGCTTAGATTGGAATATACATATGTAGGTCCCGCGGTATTACACTGGTTATGGTATATATCAAAAATGTCTGTGTAAAATTAAATGCGAAAAATGCACCGCCATCATGATGAAAACACAAGAAGATCTAAATCATTACTCGGAAGCCCTGATAAAAGCGAAAAACTACACGAAAGAAACCGATTTGAGACTTGTCAATTCGGATGACAGGGTTTTCGAAGTATGCCGGCTCCAAATGATGTGGTGCCGTCAGCTCTTCACAAAATTTGCTCATATTGCGGGGCCATTTGGTGTCTCGTATTAGAGTTAAAACCGAACAAGTCTTCCCCGAATGGTTCATAGTACCTGTCGAATGTAGCGATCACCGCGTTAAACTCTTAGATTTCCTTATAACTGTACTTCTTTATAAAAACTCGAAATGGCTGTTGGGCAAAGGAATAGATGACATAAGAAAGCAGAAGTTTGAAAGTAAAATGAAAAAACTGGTGCAAGTTGTTCGTACATATAACCCTTTATAAGTTTTTTGTTTCAGGATTTTATTTTCAGCTTTTCTCTATTTTTCAGATATTATTTATTTTCAGCTTTTTTCTATTTTTTTAGAATTTGTAAAATTTTTTTCCACAGATAACCTTTAGATTTGCAACAGAGCCCAGCTTTTTAATACCCTAGTAGGTTATACTTATTTATTCAAATAAACTGCTAGGGTTAAAAAAAGCAGGTAAAACAATTGGAGTTTTCTGACCAAACTTGTTAGAGTTGTAATTTGCTATTTGGCTAACTATTAATGTATGTACATACATACATATATAGTATGTTTTTTTACCAATAAATTTTTCAAATATTGAATTTCAACTTTACCGAGAATCTTCTGAAAACTCAAATTTATTAAGTCATGTGGAAAAGTGTCGTTTTATTCGTATAAATAACTCTTTCGCAAATCTTTTTCCAGCAAAGCCATTTCCATAATACACTTTTCTCAAATATTTCTTTTCTATTTCAGCATATTTTTTTATTTAATTATAGTATAATTTTCCCTTAATTCATGACCTTTTCCATTTATTTCAGGGATTATAATAAATATTTTTATGAAATTGTTATTAGTTATTTAATTGTTTATAAATTAATAAAGATTTAAAATAAAAAATATAATAAAATCTATATTTTATTCACTTGCCCGCAAATACCCTCGAACTCTAAATTTTTGCTTCTCCTCGGAGTTCCAACAGTTCTTATGACGACAGCAAAAAACCACCACCATAAATTAGAGTTGGGTGCAAATAGTTTTCGTTTCGCACTATCTGCAAGGAAAAATAACAGTAGTACAAATAGGTACTATTTCAATCTCAGAGCCTACATGACTAGGAGAAAATCAATAATATATAGTTGCATAAATTGCTAAATAAATACTACTACTACTAGATACTACTACTACAAGCAAAAATTTCTGTTGCTACTTTTCTCAAAGTAGTAGATTTCCTACTCCGACTAAATGTATGGTTATTGGCAGTGATGACCGACACTGTTGTTCAAAATTCGACGACATATTTCCATATATGTATGTACATATAAACGTGCTCATACAAATGTACACAGCGCGTATGGAGGTGATGAAGATGTGCTAAGTATAATATTTGTTGGAACGATTTTCCGTCATCCATAGTCAAGTTTGGTTTGGAGACAAACCGGTTTCGGCGTTGTGCCATCTTCAGTGTCAAATTTCATTCTGAAGATGTTTATTTTGAGACTAGAGGCTTTATTTTGAAACTAAAGACTGCCAACTAGTCTAAAATTGTGATTTTTGTCTCCATTAGAGACTGAGACTTCTTACTGAATTCGGGCATAAGTCATCTTTGAATAACACAGCAAATTGGAACTGCAGTTTAACAAAAGAAAAACGTTCAAAACGGCTTAATGGAATAAATAGCCCTGCCATCAAACTGGGTCTAACACAAAAAAAAATTTGATCAACATGTAAAGGTTCTACTTTAGATATGTTTTTTTATTTTCGAATTTTAATAACGGCATGTCTCGCAATTTAATTGCTAAAATAAACATTTTGTTCTTTGTTCGATAGAGTTTGCAAAATGGTGCAATAAAAAAAAACGTAAAACTCCGCACCTAATTTTTACATGAAAACTGATAATCGGCAGATAAATCAGCTGAATTAAATTGAAACTGAGTGTGTTAGGGCCAGTTTTTCAGTGCTGGTTTAAACTCAGTTTAAACTAAGTTTAGTTAAACTCAGTTTAAATTTAAACTTAGTTTCCTTGCGCCCAAATAAATTTGTTGCAACCAAAACGAAGTAGTTAGCAAACAGCTGATAAGTTAAACTAAGTTTAACCGAGCACAATCGGCCGTTTAAACTTAGTTTAAACTCCGTTTAAAGTTGACTGAAAAACTGCATTCTGAGTTTAAACGACAAACAGAGTTCAACTTGCACTGAAAAACTGGCCCTTAAAGGCTTAAAGTTCATTGACTCTGCACCCGATTCGGTACATTTACCAAATGTATTTACCTGGGGTAGTGTCTTAACTTCTGAAGCGGCCGGCCCTTCAAACTGTAATTTGTAAATTAATGTTTTCTGGCAGGACTCGTTTTAACTTCTCGATTAAACAGATTTCCACAATTTACAAAAAAAATCCATTTTGCGAACCATTTTAGTTGAGTTTCAAATTATTTGATTTATATAGAAAATTAAGATTGAATCTTATTAAAAATATGGAACACCCTGCTTTATTTATAATTTGGCCTCACTAGCAGATGTCGCGGTACGCCGCCCAATGTGTAAATTCTTTGTTCTAAGAAAAGTGGTGTAATTCGAATCTTACCCGAATTCTGCGTTTTTAACCTAAAGTTTAATTAATCAATTTTTGCGAAAAGTTGTGTGAATATTTTACCAACTACTATATCTTAACGACGCGAGAGCTTGTCTTCTGTGCAATTGATTTTTCAAAAGTACTTTCTAATCAGCTCTGAAAAATGTGCCAACTATGAAACCCAACTAACTGTCAAACACAGCCCAATGACAGCGCAGCTACAAAAAACGCGAGCAGCGAAAGCATGAAAGCAGCACAGCGACGTTCATCGTCTCATTTGTCAAAAATTCGTTTCGCTGTTGACGTCGTCGTCGTCGATTGCTGCGTCGCGTAGCGAGTGGATAATGTTAAATATCTAATATAATTCCAAACATTAAGAAATTGCATTCAAATTATAGAAAATCTTTATTTTAGTGGAATTGTGCGAAAGTGATTAGCAATTACATGCAATGAAATAAAGGTGATGCATAAGTAATAATAAAAAAAAAACGATTGTGTGGCAGAAGTAGCAGTAGCAGTGCCAGCGACATCGCCCTGTTTTGTCATCTATCTCCTCCGCCGTTGTCTGCCTCATTCCAAACCAACTACTGCTGCCTTAAAAATCTCCCAATTTAATAGCTCTGCCCCTTGTATAATTTCCATGTTTTCTTATTGCAGTTTTTGTGAAAAGTGAATTACTAATTTTTCTTGTGTCTATTTATGTATGTGTGTTTAAAGTTTTGTGTTTTACTTTTGTTTGCTTCTATTGTTTAGTTCTTTTTCATGTGCTTCGGGAATCAAAGAGAGAACAAATGTTCGCTTAGAACTTGGAAAAGTTGTAGGAAGCTGAAAATTTCCGTTTAGAATGACTAATTTGCATTTTCCGCGATTTTAATAAAATTTTAAGTGCTAAATTCATATAATTAGAGACTTTCATATGCGGAGTGCGCGGAACTTCCCCCACTTTCGTTGCTTTTTTGCACCAGTATCAATGTACAACCGCTGCGTCAGCTCATCAAAAAACTCCTCTTCACGCAGGTAGTGCTGTGCATAGTGAATAGATTTCAAACGCTACAAAGCTGTTTTTGTATTTGACCACTATTGCATATGTGCCAGAATCACAGGTGAACGACTGTAAAGCCCATTAAAAGCCTTTTGAAAGCACAAAATTAAAAGCAGAGTATCAATAAACCACGAAAGGGATACTTACTGTGTGCCAAACGTGGCAATAAAACGGATGTCGTCAAGTGTTTTCGGGAGTGCCGCGTCTCTAAATTAAACGCACGAATCGACCATCACTTGTCACTAAGTTAGTCGGGCAGTAGACCAGGACGTCGTGCGTCCAATAGATTTGCCAACAATTCGTTGAATTCCAAAAATTTCCTGAGCTGCATCGAAAAGCGGAATGAAATACAAATAATACCTATACTTATGCTGAACAAGTTTGTTTTTACGTTTTGCAAATTTTTTGGCACTGCTCAACGCAACAGCGACAAGTGACAAGCAGGTGGTGGCGACGCCGATAATAGCCACGGTCCATAAACACTTTCCTCTCTGTGTGCGATCATAGAGCGTTGTTGCGGCGCGTCTTTGGTATTTTCGTTAAGAGCCGGAGCATTTTTGTATGTATGTTTGTTCATAAAACTGCTTTTCGAAATTGGACATACATTTAATATTTGTTTATATTTCTTCTGCCGATTACGCCGAGTGATCGTTGTTAGTGTAACATTGTAAATGCTAAAATTCCACATCGATCAAAGTTAATGATAAAAACTTAGTGGGGGTGAAATTCCAAAGCCCTTATGCAAGTGACATCATATTAAAATAAATCTATTTATTGTAAATTTAAAAAATAATACTTGCCTAATTAGTTTTTGTGCAACAACAATCTCTTAAAGTGCTTAGAGCAAATACATATACAAACATACATACATATGTATGTATATGTACCTATTTTTTTTTTTAAAACAATCGTTAAACGCTTAGAAGAGATTACTCCACTGCTTTGGAGCAACTAAAACAGCTTCATCAAATCAGAGGAAGGCAACAATATGGCGCACGTTCACCATAATGCCGCCAATCTGCTGAGCTCCGATATTTCACGTCGCAATCCGCAAGACGAATATGAGCTTATACAAAAGATCGGATCGGGTACTTACGGTGATGTTTATAAGGTAAGTTATTGACACGAATATATTCCTAACTAAACTGTTTTAGTAAGTAAAGTTAATTAAACTGCAGTAAACATATTTCGCTAAGGTATATGTATATTAATACAAAATAGCTTCTGGAATTTATCCATGAACCAAAAGGATTTCTTATATAGCCAGAAATCGCTTTTTAAAAATATAGGAAAATGCAGTTAATATTTGAAAATGGTTTGCGATTTAGTATGTAAGTAGTTATAGCTTTAAGTTTTAGGTCTAAAAATATGTAATAAGAATATATGTACATATTTAAAAATTCATTAACAAATAAAAAAATATACATACATACATATGTATGTATGTAGTTTATAAAATTAATTGTATTACCAAAGGTATTGATTGAAAACTTTTAGAATTTACGTACATATGTACATATGTATATGCATGCATACATACATATGTACATATGTAATTGAGCTACGGAAATTTTCCAGCAAGGAAAAAACAAGTTGAATGCTTTTAATTTTTGTCTGCTCGAATATATCCCAGATGAGAAATTTTCAACAAAAATCGCAAGAGAGTAACGCACAATTCCTTCTTAAATAGAATAATATCTAAAATAGTGCGCGACTCAAAATTTGTCAAAGCTCCACGAGTTACGAACCGCTGATGCAATTTTTGTTCGCATCCAAATGTGTAAACGTAAAACATTGTGTTTACCGGAAACACTGTACTAAAGAAACTTAACCAAATACTCATATTTTACATTTTCACCTTTAAAATTCTTGAACAAAAATTTCTTAATTTACTAAATTCCAATCAGCTGTTTGTGGTCAACTGTTTTCTTGTTGTTTTTCAGCTAACAACATCCCCGAGCCAACCGTCAAGTTTCGCTCCAAATTTCCTCCACATTGCTGGATATTTGCGTATTCAAAAGCCAAAAGCTGATAATTTGTCAGAATTAGCAATAATTATCAGTTCTCGAACAAACTAAGTTTCATATACCGAAAACTTCTAGAGTTATTATATTAAGTATGTATCTAAACAAGAAAATAATGTCCATTTTTGGAACCAAAGAGGGGAGCATAACGATCGCGTCAACCATGGGACTTCAATCGAGGTCGTTCGCTGATGATACAAATATGTTTATACAAACATATGTACATGCTTTTGTACGTACCTACGAGTGTACAATTTGTAGTAAATCCATCGCATTTAGTGTACGAGTATATTCCTAAATATTCAGCACATAGTTGCATACATACATACATACATACATATGTATATATGTACATTCGTACAAACGCTTGCGTCCGCTGCTCGTCGATTCCACATGCATTTCAATGCATTCCACTGCAATATTTTCGTTCCTTCGCATTAATTTTCCTCATCTTTTGCGTGCGTACAAATGTAGTTGGAAGATTTTTTAATTCCCATAATTAAAGAGTACACGAGGGTTCAAGAATAAATAGGTTTAATAAAATAATGCAAGTGTTTATTTCTGAGTATGACAATTTTTTTTTTAAATTTCGTAATTATCTATCGTTCTACCCTACAAAATCCCTGAGTTAAGAAAAAAGAAAAACCAACAATCATAGAGAAACAAAACCACGTATAAAGAGTTCTTGAATGGCTTCTAACGGAAGTGTGAAAGAACTGCTTTTCATACAAAATTTTATTTTTTTGGTACAATATTAAAAAAAATTTCAGCATACATTGTACATATGTACATATATGTAAATAAAATTTAAAAATTTTTTCATAAAAAAAAATTCTTCCACAATTTGCACTATTGTCGAAAGTATTTTTTTATACCTTTCATGGAAATGGTATATTGACTTTGATCCGATGTTTGTTAGTACCATATGGATAAGAGTTCGACTCATCAAAAAGTATAACGAATTGATAAGAATGATGGGCTGAGTCGATTTAGCCATGTCCGTCTGTCTGTCCGTCTGTTGGAATGTAAACAAGTTCCTCAGTTTTTGAGCTATTTGAATGAAACTTGGCAGTCAGGTGCCCTTTTATAATTTATTAGACATTTTGCTTCATAACTCCTTCATTTAAGCAGCATGATCGGAGAAATATAACATATAGCTCCCATACAACCGATAGTTCAGAAACTGCATTTAGCATCCAAACTCATGTAAATTTTAAATATTATTGGGACTAGATATTATAACAGTCACAATCATTAATATCGAATAAATATAACATATGCCTCTCACAAAATTCTTCTATTCATATAAGGTATGAAGCTTTCGGCCTAGCCGAAGACGGCCTTTTTATACTTGTTAAACTTGACTTTTCAAAACTCTAATATTGATTTTGGCCATGGTGGAATTATATACAGGTGATGTCAGTAAACCGAATAGCTATACATTTTGACATTGTTCGCTGTCTTATTTCCAGTGTCGCCCATTCTCCTTCCCTCATTTGTACAAGCAAATTAAATAGTATTAGAATTTAATTGTGTACTTTTGTTCTGCAAACAAATATTATATGTTTTGGTCTCTTCATTCGATCGTCAAACGGAAGCCCACAAACATTCTCGTTTTTAACTCGACATTAGTTTAACTATTGGTGTATATTTTTAAAAACGCTACGACTAAATGAGCAAGAATAAAAAATTGAGAATTTACGCAGAAATACCGAAAGAAATAGTTAATGAATATTGAAAATTAATAATTAACTACTGAACTATGGGTTTATGTTTATGTATATATTGCTTTCTGAATGGTCATTTTACAAATAACTCATTAGGATATACATTTCGGCCGCTAGGGTCCTAACAAAACTTTACTTAAAAAATTGTACGGCAGATAAATGTACATATGTATATTACAATTTTAATAGCCGATGTGCAAGGTTTGTTATAACTTTTACATAAAAATTTAAGATTTTTTTTTTAACTGCATCGTAAAAAATAAATTCAAGAAAGTAGTTGTTGAAAATCAGATAACATATTCCTTTGACATTAACAAAATAGTTTTAAAATATATTTTTCCAAAACTTTGGAAACCAGTTCTCAAATTTAAATGTCATTTGATTCAGATATTCGATTAATACTCTGAAAGAAAAACATCATTACACTAACAAAGCTCGCACCTCGAGCTTGTCAAATTCACATGTATAGCCTGTAGGAAAATTAGTAAGAGACACTTGCGTTGCTATTGAAACCGCTTTTTTCTGATTTTAAATTACAGATATTTAAGTGGAGAAAGTTTGATGTCTCCAAAATCGTGTCTTAGAAACGATATTTTTTCACAAAGCGAAATATATACACATGTACATACATACATACATATAAATCAACAGAGTATGTGCTAATTTGATCATATTAGCATTAAAAGACATTTTTCATTAACAAATATTTTCATAGAAACATATTAGATTCTTCTAATTTTTGATTTTTGATATAATAATATACATACATACATGGACAATATGTATACAAATGAACAGTTTTTTTATATTTTGATGTATGCATAAAAATATATGTAGTATGTACATACTCAAATCTAATCCAAAACATTAACATTTTTATTCCTCCCCGTTGCCTTTAGTTTCTCCCCTTTTTACTACTTTTAAAATGCATGCCACAATTAAGAGTCTGTCATTTGGTGAATTCGAACTGACATCACCTGTATATAATTCCACCATGGATTTTAGCGACCTTTCAATTTTAAATTAAAAAAAAAAAAAAAAATTCAATATTAAAATTTTTTTTCTTGATACACATCCTTAGTTAAGATCAAAATTAGCCAATCCGCCAATTAGGAAAAGGCAGCCAAGTTGAACGTATCGCAGGTTTCAAAAAAATAAAATTTCAAATATTTAAAAGTTTAACATTAAAAAACAAAAATTATTTTTCCACAATTTTCACTATGGTCCATAGTCTCTTTTTACTGAAATTTCTAAAATTCTATACCCACTCGGTGTAAGAAAATAATAAATTAAAGGTTTAAAATTTTTAAAATTAAAAAAAAATATTTCTTCCACGATTTTCCCTATTGTTTATACATATGTATATGTAATTTGTTTAGCCCTATGAAGTTGACACCACCTTATAAGAATTAAAAAAAAAACACATGTATGTATGTACATACACATACATATGTATATCGTTCGTTTGTCCACGCTTGTTCACTATTTGTTTAAAATTTATTTAAGCAAAAATTTTGTTTACAAAAAATTCAAAAATCAAAATTTCCATTTTTTACGTTAAATCAGTTGTCGTTTGTCCAATAAAAAATTTCGTTTGTCCACTCTTTGTTCAAAAATTATTAAAATAAAAAAAAATTGCAAAAAAATAAAAATAATTGTCCGTACTTAATTCGCTTTTTATCGTTTATCCAGCTTTCTTTTGGTTTTCCACACTTTGTTTAAAAGTTATTTAAAAAACAAATTTTTATGAAAAAACCCAAAAGTGAAAAATTCAACTTTTTTCAAGATAAATCGTTTGTCCTACGTTTATCCACCCTTGTTCAAAAGATATTTAATAAAATTTTTTTTATGAAAAAACCATAAAGTTAAAAGTTGGACAAACGATTTAGCTCAAAAAGATGCAATTTTGAACTAAATGGTTTTTTAAATTAAAAATTGATTGAGAGGCTGCAGCAAACTCCTGAGACATAGTTTATTATTGGTCTTATCATAGAGGTATGAACTTAGAGGATTCCCTGGGAAAGACACCATGTTTTGCGAAAACACCTGTTTACGTTGCCAGAATGCCGCCAATGTTTTAGAGGTCTGTTGCTCCGTGCTGTTTACTCGACACTTTTGCCTCCAGAATTTCTCGGAAATAAAGTCTACTTCGGAAGAAATCTGAATAGTAACTTCTTCTGTGAAACCTCCTCTTTCTAGTAAAAAGCAAAGTCGGAGAGCCCATTCCTATCACAGCCGGCAGAGTTGGGCCCGTGGCTATACATGCCACATTGTCCGCATAGGCCCCAGCGTGGATAGCAGATTCATTAAGAGTGACAAGAAGCGAAGCATTTAACAGGCACCAAAGTAAAGGGAAAAGCACACCACCCAGAGAGCTGTTCTTACTAACAAGACTTACTACTATTAAACAAACTTCATTGTTCTTCATCAACTTTATTTTCAAATACGCCTCGGTCCCTCACTCACTCATAATGATACAACTCCATTGTTGCTCCTGACTGCCGACCATCATTTCACATAGCAAATTGCAACGATTTAAGCTGCTGAAGTTTAAAGAAACTTTCTAATGATGAAATTTTAGCGAATCGCAAGGTGTCAGCAATTTGAGTCCTCAACGCCACAGCGGCCAAAATTGCAGCGTTGCAACTGATAAAATATGCAGCTTACCCGCGCGTTATGAACCAACATACTGGGTTAGTTCGAAAGCTGAACTTTTGCCAACGCCCACAGTGTGCACACATTGTACGCTGACGAGCCGCGTCACGACAATTTTATGCGTTGATCCAATTCAACCGCAAGTGGCGGCAAAAGTTCGCTGCTTCATCAACACTATCGCACAGAAGCGCGGACAAGCCGTAACAGGCGTTGCAACACCAAGTCCATAGATATACTTCTATATGTTGTTGCTGCTGCTGTATATGCACATGCGGTCGTAATTAAGTTTTCAGGCCAGCTCCACTGCAGCTGCGGCACTGCCACTGCCACATGCCACTTTCGACTGACGGCTGCCACAAGTGCGTACTGTACGAACTGTACGAACTGTGCGAGTTTGTGCAAGTTTATGACTGTCGAGGGGGTTTTAATGGCGACAGCAGCGGTGGTCGTGGTGCTGATGGTGGTGGCTAACTGCCACAACAGCAAGCTGAGCTGTGATGAATGGCAGTGCGAGCGTGTCCTGGTCGTTTAGGCGGATAGTCTTTGTCCGCTTTGTGCCTGCCCGCGCTACTGTTGCCCGCGATGGGGCGGCACCTGCACTGGGCGAGGTCGAGCGCTTAAGTCAGCTCAGCTAACGGTAGTGAGCATGGCTTGCACGATTTGACAACGTGTGCGGTGGACTTGTGGCGGAGTAGGCACACGTGGTGCGTGTACATGGAGGAACATTACTCGTTGCTCAGCCACCACAGTTTCCATATGTACACATATACATACAGTGCCGGTAAAAAAAAATAGCACTACTGTGAAAAACTTTCTTTCCCTTTAAAAAAAAATGATTTTTGGTCACACTTTACTGGCTTCTTCTATTACATTGGTCTACTAACAGAGAGCTCTTTCTGAGATTGCAACCATTTATTTGCAATGCAGTGCCGAAAAGCGAGAAGTTATAAGGAATAAAATTTCTTAAGGCAAAACTTATGCAGAAGTAGGACTTGCAGTTGGCTGTTCTAACAAAATGATCAGTAATGCAATAAAATTTGCTCCAAAGGCTGAAATTTGAGGACGAAAGCGCGCAATGTCATCGTTACTCGTCAAACGACTTGTACGGGAGGTCAAGAAGGACCAGTTTAAAACGGCAACTGTACTGAAAAAAGAACTTAATATCACCGCATTTGTAGAGACAGTTCGCAGTCGGCTAATGAAGGATAATTTGAAGTCGCACTCTTCCAGAAAGGTACCCCTTTTGACTCGTAGATATATAGGAAAACGTATTAAGTTTGCAAAAGATCATTTTGACTGGCTGGTAGAGAGATGGAGGAATATTTTATGGACAGACAAAAACAAAATCGTTTTGTATGGTGGCAAAGGAGGTCGGTCTCATGTTAGGATACCCCCAAATACTGAGTACAACCCTCCGTTAAAAAGAAAAATCGTTAAACATGGAGGGTCCAGTATAATGGTGTGAGCTTGCTTTTCCTACAATGTCAAAATTCTACAGGATGTTGTGTTGCCGGATGCCGAAGAGGAAGGCAAACAATAATTTTGGTGATCATTTGAGTGGCCTGCGCAGTCGCCTGATCTCAATCCGATTGAGAATCTTTGGATCAAAAAGGCGGTTCATGTTGCACGACCCACCAGCAATGCAGCGCTTTGGACGGTAGTAAAAAATTCCAGGGGCAAAATGCCATAAAAAAGATGCCAGGACCTTTTTGACTACATGCCAAGGCGTTGTACCGCCGTTGTGTCGAATAAAGGACCTGCTACTAAATATTAAATGGAAAACATAACTTTATTTTTGATTACTAATTAATATTTTTTAATAGATTTTGAGGTATTTTTATTTTATTTTAGTTTTTAATGCTATTTTTTTTTACCGCCTCATTTTGAAAGTTTCCATTAAATTTTATAAACATGTTGTGAATCATTGAATAAAAATCAAATCTTTTTTAACTATTGCTTTAAATTATAATAAGTATATTAGACCAATAAAATGTTATTAAAATTCAAAGAGCATAGCTCATCGTAGTGCTATTTTTTACCCGCACTGTACATATGTGTGTATGTATGTATGTATAGTTAGCGTTGTGGCAGAAGTTATTGCAAGCTTTTTTTTTTGTTTTTTGGTTTGGTTGATGTGCTGTTTTCATAATTGTTCCGCGCCGAGTTGTTATCCTTGCAATGTTGCAAGTGTTGCAATATTCGTGCATGTACAACGTGCATTGTTCCACAAGTTGCCTGACGCACCCGCATGCATGTACGATTCTGAAGGTGAAAGTGTGTGTGCTGCTTTGTTGTTTCGTGTTGTTTTTTTCACACCTTTTCCCCTCCCTAATTCCTCTGTAGTGTGGCTTTTCAGGTCACGAAAGGATCTGGTATTCGCTCTCTTTGTCAGTTGTGTGTGGACAGTACTTAAGTCTACTAGAAGTTACTACTAGTTTTATAGCTTATATTTGTAATTAAGATCTTGTGGTTGTAGCATACTAAATAATTAAATTGTTATAGCCAATAAACATTACAAACAATGTCCATTTGTACTATGCACTCCTACTAACAGTGGTATTAACTTATAGAAGTATCAAGTTGCCCGTTATTTTACGCTTGAACAAATTAAAGTGCCAATTCAATTTTTGAGTAATTTTTTAAAGCAACTTTTTAAAGTTTTTTGTAATTGAAATAAGCATTTGTAAACGTGGAGAGTACAATTTCGCTCAGTGGAATTTTATTAAGGCTTTAAAGAGTTAAACCACCATTGTCCGGAGTCAACAAAATAAAAAAAAAACGATATTTAGCAATTTACTGTAGGGAAAGCGAATTAATTGAAATACGTATTTTGATTTACTTTGCGTGATTCTTGACGGACATTACAAAAACTTATTCTTAAAAAAGTGTGCATTTGGGTGTTAAACTCCTTCTGATTATTTTCTACATCGTCTTTAGTTCTTATCTATTCTAGGTTACGATCTACTGAAATTAACGTAAGTTAACTATGGAAAACGTAATATAATGCTGTTTGCGCAATTTTATTTTCATTACATCACAATTTAAAAAAATCATTTTTATGTACATATTTATAATTTGCTTCGTATAGATCACATGGATTAAAATGTGATAAGGCGTGTTGAAGTGTGTTGAATTGAGATGGGTTAAGAAGAGTTGACGGGAGGTAAGTTCTGGAGAGCTTAAGTGGTGAATTTCGATGTGGTGATCTAGGATACCACTAGTTATTGGATTTCAGTATTTCAGTGTGGTGAGTTCAGGTGTGGTGAATTTATGTTGATGAGTTTAAACATGTTGGGTTTAATTTTGGTGAGTTTAGTAATGCTGAGTCTTTGAGCATTGTGAGTTCAGGTGTGGTGAGTTTAGATATGTATGTTGAGTTTAAGTGTGGTGAATTGAAGTGTTGTGAGTAAAAGCGTGGGAATTTAAATTTATTAGATGTATGTTTATTAAACAAGTGTGGTGAGTCTAAATGTGGTGAATAAAGGTATGGTGAGTTTATACCTGTTGTGTTAAAGAGGGGTGAGTTTAGTAGTTGTGAGTCAAGAGAGTATGGTGAGTTAAGATATGACGATTTTATGTATGATGAATTTATTTATGGTTAAATTAAGTATGGCTTGCCAAGTATGGTTGAAGTGTGTATAATTTAGATTAAGTGACTTTAGGTGAGAAAAAGTGCGTTATAGCGAGATAAAATGGGATGTGGTAATTTGATGTAAAGTGAAGTAGGCTACATTAGCTGGCATGTCTTTATCTTGCGTTTGATCTTTATCTCTTTATTTTCCTCTTTCCCGATTGCAATCTCCCGCTATTCTGTTTTTATAGCTTTTTCTACACTTTTCTGAACATTTGACATTTATTTGAACTTTTTTTCTTTCCATTTCTATTTCTATGTACTAAACTAACTGAGTTTTATTTTTGATATTTGCAAGGGAATTTATTTCAAAAACTTCTCTTGAAAAAAAAATAAACATTATTTACTTTCGCATCGTTGTCTTTAGGCGCTTATTTCAATTAGTAGGTATCTTCAGTCAGATTTAAAGAACGAACAGATGTATTTACCTTAAAGTAGTCTCTCTCCAGTAGTACTTACCTTTGCGTGTACGTGTCTGCATGGTCTGATACGACTTGAATCCAAATAAGTCGCTATGCCCATCCATTTGTTACTTACATACAAACGAGTATGTCTGTATGTGAGTATGTATGTATATACATACATACGTACGAAACTGTCCAATTCAAATGCCATCATTCATATTGCGCTTCATATGTGGGCGGCGTACGAGTATGTATTTGCTGCATAGCAATTCGAGCATCAACATTTGCATGTGTGCTAGTTACTTACTCGTATTTGTTTGTTTGTTTATCGCGCTGCGCTTCAAATCCCTTTGATTCCCTTGTCAGAAGAACCGATACACCCACACACAACTACATGCGTACATACACGCATACAACCACAGTGTATAATCACAGTAATGCCCTTAAGCAAAGTGTTCTTATCAAAGTCAGTCAGTCATGCCTGACACCACCGAGCCCTTAATTTTCCCAAACCCTCCCTCATTCCTTACTACAGAGGTTCTCGTTGACCGCAGCTCTGCTACTGTCATTGGGCTGTGCCAGCCTGTGAGATTACACTTCCATGCGGTTATCAATGTTTGTCGGCTTTGCTTCGACGCTGCGTTCCTTCAACCGGCTTGCCTCCTCCAGCAGCGCCCGCATAGGCACGCCTGGCGTCTGCACTTGCCTTTGCGCTGGGATACGCTGTGGTAAGGTTAGACTAGAGCACTGGAGGAGTGGACGACGTTCAGTTAAAATCTTCGCCTACTTGTGTTGCTGCTTCTATGGGCTGGCAGCAGCTGTTCACCCATGAGTTAAATAAAAAGGAATGAAACGGCAGAGTTCTAGCAAGTTGTTGGAATTGTTGCTGTACGAAATTGTTACATTTTGTCAATCGGTTTATCCGTTACGTCCCTTGGGCTGTGGCTACCGCACGGCTTCCCTTCACTTTTAAGTTGCTTTTGAATTTTTTCACAATTTATTTTGGTGTAATTCCTAGTATAATACTTGCTGTCAAAAAAGTGTGTCTGCATGAGTATCGCCATATCAGCTACAGCCGGGTCAGGGCGGGTCAAACGGTCTGTTACAGTCATTTTGAAATGCTTTTACTTTGCAACTGATGCTTATGAAATTTTTGCGGCGGTCGGTCACTTTAGTCGAGTGTGCTTGAATGGTTTGGGTTCGATCCGCACTCCGCATACTTACTCATAAAGCGTTAATGATACGACAATATTTGTATAGCTAAAATATACGCTCACACAACCCAAATTGGGTGTGAATCTGGTATTTATAAAATCCGCCAATTATCGTCAAAGCTTCCCTTGCAATTTTCTTTCAAAAAACCACTTGGCTTACATTCTCACGATTTATCATTCACTTTTATTCTTCTTTAATCTCTCATGCGAGCTAAAGACCTCCAATAGCTCTGGGTTAAAAAAACCCAAATGATTAAAGTTTCACCGTACTTTTTAAAATTATTGATGCGTCGATATCTTAGCTTCAGGTATGGGTTACATTTGCGGTAGGCCAGTAGAACTGCTACTTCTACTCGGAAACATAATTGGTCCCTTCAGCAAGTGTCAGTTGGAGGCCAGTTATCCAAGTCGGCGTTCTCTTTTGGAGGGGAACGAGGACAATTTGCTTGTCATTGATCTTCAGACCTAATTGCTATACCAAATGAAACTGAGAGGATCTGAGAGCCCCATCCTCGTAATCTCTGTCAGGCTGTTGTGCCCCGTGATGATGACGAGGTTTTCTGATTCTTACCTCACTGTACTGCAGTCATAGTAGTCTTGGGATCTCGGGGTCTTCTAGTTTGTTCCACGATTCTCCTAATGTGATGATGAAGGAAGGTAATACCGAGTTGTCCACATCTGGCCATCTTATCAGCCCACTCGTTCCCTTTAATATTGCTATGTCCTGGGACCCAGAGTATAGAGTGGCGGCTTAGCGACGCCAAATCGGCGCGACATTTCCGTACACATTCCCATTTCGCTGCAGTCTTTCAGCATTTGAAAGGACTGGTTGACTTGCAGTTCGTCCAAACAGATACCGACTCCGACATTATTTAAGATTAATGTCCCCTTTATCGAACCTTGTGTTCCATCATCCCAATTCTTTCATCCCTTTCTGGAAGGAAACGTAAGGGGTATCCTAATATTATGCGCCAACATTTTCAGTATTTCTGCATGTCGAAAGTGCAAACTATTTCAAAAGTTTTTTGATACTGATTGTAACTGGCTCATATACTATTTTCGAACCGTTTGACGACTGTTTATCGACTTTTTCAGCACCATTTTAGTAACAGTGCCGGACTATTTAAGGAAGGTTTAAGTACTAGCTTAGGGACCGTTTCGGGAGACTGTTGCAAAAGTAGTTCGGGATAATTTTAGCACTAATAAAGGATCATTTCCGAACCATTTGTTCGAAATTACTTCACGCACAAGCTCGCCACTTTTTCTGAATCACTTCAGGAACATTTTTGAAACTTGTTCGGATTAATTTCGAGAGAGTTAGAATTTATCCACGAAATGGTGCTGAAATAGTCCTTCGGTAATAACCGAAGTCTTCCTGAAAAAGACACTAACTGGTCTCTACAATACGAATGAAATGTATAAAATTTAATGTTACACTATTGAAATATCCTCGCTTAATGCTTTACTAAGCCCTACACATCAAATTTCATGAGTACTTGGTAATCACGCTTTTCTTTGCAATTTGTCAATATGTAGTTCGAAGCACTTTCCTTTAATAATCCTGGCAAATAGCTCTTTCTTCGACCGTGGTAGTTCAAATTGAGTGAACAATTATCGTCTTCGGTGTCCCAATTCCACCTGCTACTGGTTGCTGTGCTGGTTTACTGTTCCTTCGCTTTACAAAGTTTGTTGTATTTTTCTCATTTTTCCGTTTCAGGTTTTATTCCTCTTTGGGTGTTTGCTTTGCTTGTCGTACCTTTGTTATTATCCATTTTCTCCTTTTATTGGCCTTTTGTGAGATTATTTTTTGCAATTCCTGTCAGCCAATGCATTCCACCTTTCAGTTATTTGATTGTTTTTTCTGTGTTTTTGCCAATTTTACTTGCGTTTGTGCTGTCTTTTGTTTTTGTTTTCCCTGTCGTTTGTTTTCAGGCCAGCCATTGTTTACGTTTTATTTCCATGTATGTGAATCCTTTTAAGCTTTTCGACTTCGCTTTAGCTAATGCAAAATACTTTGTGCGTTTGAGTGTTTGTGCCAAAGCTAAATTACTACGAGTATTTCGTTTAATATTTTATAGTTGAAAATTTATTAAATTCATTGCGTATTAGCGTACGAATGGATGTTTTATAAATATGATTTTTTTAAGTGAAAAAGTAAAATGATAAAAGAGCCTTTTTAAAACGGGGCGGAAATCAACGAAAAATTATTGACCGCTTCAGAATCGTTTTCAACAAAAGATAGATAAAAACGTAATTGATTGTTTGATGTTATTAAAAATTAATGCAACCTATAAAAGAAAATGTTGAAATTTCTGAGAAAATTGTTTATAATTTTTGATGAAATCTTATTGAATTTTTTTATGTGTTGTTTGTGCCGTAGGTGTGGAACGCAGGTTAAATTTATTACAGAGTCACACAGAAGAGTTCATCAGCTTTTGAGCTTAATATTATTCCGAAAAATTCGATTAGACTTTTATACATATACATTTTTAATAAAACGATGGGAATACAACAAATATTGCTGAAAAAAACGAAAATAAAGTAAGAAAAGGCTCTAGCGCGAAAAAAGGTCATATTGAACATTTTGTTGTGGTTTAAAAAATTGTTAATTGTAAAACTTTAAAACAAAAAATGGATAAACAAAAAACTTTTCGCCATTTAACTTAACTAAAATCATAAAAAAAATTATTTAGCGGTAAAAAGTGTAATTTGTTTTTTAATAAAAATTCTGATTTTAAATAACTTTCAACAAATGTTTTCAAATAAAAAAGTGAAAATTAAATAAAAAATTGAGAATTTAAAAATTAGATAAAAATGTTTGTTCATTTTTCTGTTGGCCTAGTAAAATTATAAAATATTAAAAATTAGATAATTTAAAAAAAAATTTTAATTTTAAAATAAAAAGCAGACATTAAAAAAAAATGTATTTAATTTTATTTTGAAATAGTCTGTAAGTTTGCAGAGCCCAAAATTTACCGTGAGTTTTTGAAAATATTACTGCGCAAAAAAAGCAACACGCGTTGCAAAAAAAAAATGTCAAACTGAAAACTTGCATTTTATTGTACCAAAATTCCATCGACTATAGAATTACATACTTAAAAAAGTTCTAAAAATGCTTCGAAAAAAGTTTGGCAATAGAGTCAAATGCCGCCAATCGGTCTTTATGGATAGTCAAGCTATTTATTTGATGTTGCAACTTTTCAATAAAAAATTAATGCTCTTTATTATAATAACTTTGATGCATTTTTATTAAAAAATAATAATAATAATAAAATAAATTTTGACAGTCGAATATGAAAAGGGGTGAAATGACCTCTGCCCGTCTTTCAGTTGTTAAATAGCAAAATATTCTTCGGTAGCTCTTATGTTGCATGCCAGAGAAATTGCTAGTATATTCTTTTTCCATTACATCGTTGCAAACGAAACAGAAATTCAAACCAAGGTCACCTTCGCCATTTTCCATAATAACCAACTCACTGGAGTGACCTTTAACCCCCCGCTGCCACCAGTCAGTCGTTGCTGTGCAACGCTCTTGGCTGCTTGCAAGATGAGCTAAGCGTATAGTTGGATATTATAAATGAATTTCTGTCCAAAACAAGACACAAGCAACAAAGCTGATAAATTTCTTGGCATTACAAATAAACTGAAAGTGAAACTGAAAACTTTTTGCTAAATTATATTTTATGCCCTATTCGTATATCATAAAAATTGAAATGTACTGCGTAGCGATAAACTAAAAGAAGTACGAGGGCAAATCAAGAACTTCAAACGAGAAAGAAGAGGAGTGTAATGTAGGACTAGAACAAATGAGGAAGTTAAATAGAAAAATATAAAAAAAATTGTGACAAAATGACTTCCAAAAGTTAAAGTTAATTACGAAAAGAACTTGCAATTAGTAAGCGAATGCCAAAGCATAAAAGGAGTAAAAATGTATAACCAAGAAACTTTTCCAGATGAAATTACTGCGTCCCATGATGCATGCGATTTGCTAAGTACACATCAATGATAAGCAAATAATAATAACGGAACGAAAAGTCTGAGCTGCTAATTGACAATAATGCGAAAAAAGGGTTGCGCGCAAAAAAAAAAAAAAACGCATTAACAGAGCGTGTTTACTTAAGACTCACATACGTTTCTAAGTAGTACATACATTTGTATGTATGTATGTATGTCAGTACATATTTACAAAAATGAAAATGCAATATGTAATTAGTGAAAAGAAGAAAGCAACAAATAAATTTCGTATGTAGTAAGTGTGAATCAAAAAATGCGCGAGAAGTGCGAAAACGATTCCACAGACAAGTTAAACAATTCGAAGATATAAAATGCCTATTGAAGTATACAAATAAAATGGCAAAAGTTAAGAAATATGTGTTCAAATGTGTGTAAGTATGTATCTAGCAGAAAAATCACAGAATGGGCAGATTCAGAAAATAAAAGTTGTAGGTTGTACTCGTACAGTCCGCGAAAGAATTATATCGAAAATATGACCGATACAATTTTCTTTTTTTCAATTTCTATTATTTTTCAATTCCAACACAATTCAATATCCAACAGAAACCGTATCAGACCAAGTTTCAAACAGTTTTTAACAACCTAACTTTTGTAAAAAAAATTATAATTTTTCGTTTTTATTTTTTCAATTCCCATTAGTGACCAATTGAAAAGTACAAAAGCCAATAAATTGCAACAATTCCGAAAAAAAATTCTAAACTCCAAACTTAAAAAACTGCATACTACAAGGAATTCTAAATTTATATTTCATAAAATGTTCGAAATTGTTATAAATTTTTGTTAGGAAACCGAATATTTAAAAAAGTTCTAATCCTAGAAATTGTTATGCAATTTTGGAAAATTATTATCTATACACATAAAATGTTTAATTTAAAATTTTTATACCCGAGCGTACTTGTACACAAGTGTATTATAACTTTGTTCGCATAACGGTTGCTTGTAACAGCATAACGAAATCAAAATAGATATAGACATATATGTATGTACCAAAATGCTTAGAATGAAAACAGAAGTCGATTTAGCGATGACTGTCCGTCCGTCCGTCCGTCCGTCCGTCTGTCCGTGGTTACAATAACTTGAGTAAAAATTGAGACATCTCAATGAAATTTGGTACATAGATTGCTCTTTGGACAGGGTAGGTTGGTATTGAAAATGGTCGAGATCGGTAAACAACCACGCCCACCTCCCATATAACGGAATTTTTTGAAAAATGCAAAAACTCTGTTTTTTCGCTATCCATTACGGCGAATTGAGTGAAATTTGGTATTTGGAGCGATTTTGAACTAAGAAATTGGGTATTTATGAAATTTTGATAAATGGGCATTGCCACGCCCACTTATGAAAAATTTGCTGTATCTTAATAACAGTATTAGTTATAGTTACAAAATTTGGTGGACATATTTTTCTTGATATCGCTATTATCACCCTGGAAAATTTTTGAAATCGGATCATCACCACGCCCACCTCCCATACAACGGAAGTTTGGGAAAATGCTTAAACTTCATATTTTCGGTATCTATTAAAACAAATTGAGTGAAATTCGGTATTTGGAACGATTTTGAACTAAGAAATTAGGTATTAATGTAATTTTGAAAACTTGGGAAAAAAGTCTGTATCTCAATAACGGTGTAAGGTATCCATCACAAAATTTCGTGAACAAATTTTCCTCAATATCGCTGTTATCATCGTTAAAATTTTCTGGAATTTTTGTTAAAAAATAATATGTAAAATAATACGAATTATTTTTTATAAGCTATAAATTGTTATGAAATTTTGTTGAAATATTTTAGACTTTATATAATGTTTGAAACTTTAACCTTTTTTTTGAAGTTCGAAATTGTTAGATATGCAATTTTGAATATACTTACATATCGCCCCCTAAACCAAAAACAGTCACAACTCAAAAAATCTCAACTGTTCAGGAGAGGCAAAACAAACAGTCTCTACAATAATGATGATAATTGTATAATCATACTTTTCCAGTAAAAGAAGATAGTAACTACGAAAAAATTTCTGGACCAGTTGGGGAAGTATTCCGTGAATTAGTTTATGTGGAAAAAGGATTTAAAATTTTGTTTTTAATATACAAGAGAAGTAAAACATTTTATGTAAAAATGGTTGTAATATTTTAAACGAACTTTTCCAGTAAATAAGATAGCTACGATGAAAAAATGTTTGGAGCATGTTGGGAAGTATTCTGGGAATAGGTTTATGAGATAAAAGCGATTTTAAAAAATTTTGAGTTGTGACGGTTTTTGGTGTAGGGTGCGATATGTATTAAAAAAATAAAAAATTTTGTAATAAGCTTGAAATGGTTATGCAATTAAACTATTATAAACTTTATATAAAGCTTGAAACTTGAATTTAGTATTTGGTTTAAGCTACTGTCTGTACACATATTAATAAAATAAAATAATGGGAAATAAAAAAAAGTTTGCTCAAATTTGTCAATACTTAAAATAAATAAAATATATAAAACTATCGAAATTGTTATGAAATTTTGTTAAAAAACTGAATTAAAAAAGTTATAATTTAAAATTTTTTTTTAAAAAGCTCGAAATTGTTAAGAAATTTTGTAAAATGATTATAAACATTATATAAATTTTGAAACTTAAAACTTTTTTTAATTCAAAATTGTTAAGAAATTTTGTAAAATTATTATAAATTCAATTTCTTTTTAAAAAGCTCGAAATTGTTATGAAATTTTGTTACATTATTGTAAACTTACGTATGTAAATTAATGAAATATATTAATGGAAATTAAAAATTTTTTTTTTGTCCAAATTTGTCAATACCTGGAAGTGTTATATTTCTTTCGCGTGCTGTACGTAAGCAAATAAAAGATAAAAAAATGTTCTAAATTAGCAAGCCGCAGTCAAATGACAAAAAGCGCGCAAAAAACTCAGTCGTAGTCTCTTGAAAAGTTCTTAAGCGCCCTTCATAGAAATTGACAGCTGAAAAAAAATAATGTCTAAAGTAGTGCCTATTAATTCTTGGGAGAAAATGAAGCGCGAACAAGTAATTTAAAGTAATCAGCACAATAAATCATGTAGGTAAAAATGTTTATACCTTAAATACTTCGACATATGTATGCAGCAACGAACATTAACTTTTATCTAACTAGGTTAAAAAGGGTGGGTTTTGCAAGACTTAGAGAATTCCCCTATTTATTTTTATACGGAAGAAAATGCTGAACACCTTCCATGAAAAAAATTGCAAGTTATTGAGGGAGAACGTACATATGTATGTAAAAAAAAAAATAAAAATCAACGACAATTTATATATTAAAATTGATTGTATTTGTTTTACTAAAATTGATTGGGCTTCAAAACTGCATACTCCAAACACAAATTTTTTTTAAATTTGAAAATTTGAGTAAAATTTGTGAACTTTTTTTTAAGTTTTATAAGCAATGTAATTATTTATAATTTAATGAAAATTTAATAACGTTAAAATAAATTGTGTTTTAATCTTTTCTCTCTTGCCCGACAGGGTGGAATGTCGATGTACATATGTATATTACGACGATTATTCGACATCTCTGGTCAAATGTAGTTGGAGACCAATCGGTTTCGGCTTATTGTATAAAAATTTTCTAAATCACTTTAAAGGTCGCAAGAAAAAAATGCTTGTATATATATTTATTCAAGAAAATTTACAACAACGGCAAAGCGCCTGTTCAAGCGACAGAAATAATGAAAAATATTTCTTGTGATTTTTCTTGAGAGCTGTTTTCTAAGCTTATGAAAGAAATATTGTTGGATAAGAGTTTTAAGAATATTTACAGTATTGTTAGAAACCTAAGCAACTTTTTCCAACGAAGTGGTATACATATGTGCTGTATACCGATTTGAAATCAAGTTATTTAAAACTTCTTGTTTGAGTTTTATTTATTAATTCTTATTTTTCTTTCAGCAATAACAAAAATACATTTATTATTCACAGGAAATAATAAATAAACAACAAATGTGTGTTACAGTTATTCGTTTGTTTTTACCAGCCAAATCTCATTTTAGTTGGTTCTACTTATTTAAGATAACTCGTTATTAAGTATAACAATTGTGCGAACATATTACGGAGCCGAGTTCAAGTTTAAGATTATTGAGTTTTTTAACAACAATAAAGCATGGGGGAGGAATTGTGATGGTGTGGACCTGCTTTTCAGCAATAGGGGTTGGCCCATTCGTAGAAATACATATAAAAATGGATCTAATGATTCCATACGCCGAATGGGAAATGTCACTTCGATGGGTATATCAACATGGTACCGACCCGAAAAACTACTCGAAGTTGGTTAAATAATGGTTTTCTACTTTAGAGTTAAGGTCTAGGATTGCCCACCTCAATCTCCTGACCAGAACCCTATTGAGAATCTTTTCGGCATTTTGAAAGGTAGGGATCCGTAGACTTAAAAAGAAATATGAGCTAATGACCTATTTAGAAGCAGAGTGGAAGTGAATCCCCACGACGATACTAACAAACCTTATAGAATCCATGTCAAAACGGTGTGCGAAAGTCGTAAGAACTAACGACTACCACACTTAATACCGAAAATTTTTTAAGTTTCGAACAGTTATATATTGTGTCAAATTTGTTTTGGTTTATTTATTAGGTTAGGTTAGGTTAGGTGGCAGCCCGAAAAGGGGCTCACTTAGACTTTAATTTATAGTCCATTGTGATACCACTATGCAGTTCTCCCCTGAACTGAAGGACCCGCTGGTAAGCGTTAAGAGAAACGTCGCGTGTTCTTTACGAAGGAGCGTAGACTTTCGATGGATACATCGGAGAGCCCCTCGGGAGTATCGAAAAAGTATGAGCCAAGGTGTCTGCATCTAAGCCTAGCGAAAGCGGGGCAGCTAAGAAGGTAATGTTGAGATGACTCCACCTCATCATCCTCCATACAGCACCCACAACTTGGATCAGAAATGATGCCCAGCCTGACAGCGTGGGTCCCCATCGGGCAGTGCCCTGTCAGAACACCGATCAGGGCCGAGAGTAATGGTCTTGAAGAGCTTAATAATTCCCCAGACCGTCTGCGGTCCACAACCGGCCAAAAGGACCTTGCAACTTTGCACGTCGGGGTTTCCGCCCAGCGTTTGCTGAGCCGACTGAAGGCCCATTTTTCCAGAAGCAGACCGCATGTGGACATGGGAACTCCAATGCCCTTCCTTCCTGGAGTGATTTCTTCTGAAGTGCCCTGACGAGCCAGCTCGTCCGCGCGACAGTTTCCCGCAATGTCGCTGTGACCTGGTACCCAAATCAGTCGAATGCGGAAGGTTTCCGAGGCGGCCGATAAGGAGGCCAGGCACTCTCCGACCAGTTTCGACCGGAGAGTCAGCGATCCCAGGGCCCTGATTGCAGCTTGACTGTCCGAGTAGATGCTTACCACCTTCTGTGTGTTAGTAGTGCCGCGACGCAAGTGGTCTGCTGCTTCCTTGATGGCAGCTATTTCAGCTTGAAAAACGCTGCAGAAATGCGGTAGTCTGAACTTACTATGGAGCGACAGTTCCTCGCAGAATACACCTCCTCCTACTCTTCCCTCCAGCTTCGATCCATCCGAGAACATGTTCACTGCGCCTTTGCACCAGAGGTCGTCTCCCTCCCACTCCTCTCTTGATGGGATGTGGGTCGTGAAGGATCCTCTTGGGGCGAGCTTCGGTACGCATTGATCGACGTCCCCTGGGATGAATTCGAAGTGTTTAAGGATCCCTGAGTGCCCGTACTCCGGGGTGAGGGAGAACCCGGCGCTTCGCAGTCTGATGGCAGAGCGGGCGGCGGCAACTCTGCCTGCCAAGTCTACAGGAATGATGCCAAGCATCACATTTAGAGCAAGCGTGGGAGTGGTGCGAAGTGCTCCGCTGATACCAATCAAGGCGCTTCTCTGCACTCGTTCCAGATTCTTTGCTAGAGTAGATTTATCCAGGGAGCTCCACCAGATAAAGACACCATAGAGCATAATGGGTTTAATTGTCGTTTCGTACAGCCAGAGGACAACTTTGGGAGAGAGGCCCCATCTCTTCCCGATGGCATTCCTGCAGCAGTATAAGGCGACCGACGCTTTCTTCACCCTGTCCTCGATGTTCGGCCCCCAGTTAAGCTTTCTGTCCAGAATAACCCCCAAGTACCTGACTCTGTCAGAAAGCACAAGAGGAGTGCCTGCGATCGAGGGTAACTGGGCCTCTGGCACTCTATATTTCCTGGTGAACAAGACCAGCTCTGTCTTGTTAGGGTTTATAGCTAGCCCACAGCCAGCAGACCAATTTATAACCAAATTTAGATGACCTTGCATGAGATCGTAAAGCGAGTTCAGGAACTTCCCCCTGACTATGAGTGCCACATCATCCGCATAGGCGACCACCCGGCAACCCCTCCCCTCTAGTTTCTCTAGAACCTCGTTTAAGACAATGTTCCAGAGGAAGGGCGAGAGAACCCCCCCTTGTGGGGTGCCCCTGCTCACCTTTTGCTGAGCCGATGCGCTTCCCCACTCCGCCACGACAGTTCTGTCGCATAGGATATTTGAGATGAACCTGGTCAAGTTGGTTTCAACTCCAAGCCGGCCAAGGGCCAATATAACCGCATTTGGAAGAACATTGTTGAATGCCCCCTCTATGTCGATGAAGACACCCACTGCGTATTCTTTGTGTTCGAAAGACTCTTCGATGTTTTTAACCACGGTATGCAGAGCAGATTCTACGGATCTGCCCTTCGTGTAGGCATGCTGAGAGAGACTAAGTCTCTCGCGTGGAATTTTATTTCTAATATATAGGTCGATCAGCCTCTCTAAGGTCTTCAGAAGGAAGGACGAGAGGCTGATTGGTCTGAAGTCCCTTGGCGACACGTGGGAGCTTTTCCCCGCCTTTGGGATGAATGTGACCCTCACCTGTCTCCAGGCCTTCGGGACATACCCCCTGTCCACGCAGTTCGCGTATATGGGGGTGAGCCACCGACAGGAAACATCTTTCGCCCTCTGTAATTGCGCGGGTATTATACCGTCCGGTCCCGGCGACTTGAAGGGTTTGAAAGAGTTAAGAGCCCAGAGCAGGCGACGCCCCTCCAGTAGTTCACTGGAGGACACCAAGCCACAGCCGAGACACACGCCAGGGCCCACGCTCGGCTCAGGGTCTTCGGGGAAATGAGCACCCAAAAGCAGCTTGAGGGATTCCTCACTACTTGTCGCCCATTCTCCCGAATCAGCCCTCAGGTATCCCAAGGGAACAGGATTGTTCGAGATAATGCGTCTGAAGCGCGAAGATTCATGGCAGCCTTCCACGGTTTCGCAGAAGTTTCTCCATGACATACGCTTGGACTTCCTAATTTCATATTTATATATTGAGAGACCCTCCTTATAGAGTTCCCAGTCCCGTGGAAGATTGCTCTTCCTAGCCTTATTGAAGAGGCGTCTGCTCGACGTCCTTAGTTCGGACAACTCTAACGTCCACCAGCCCGGCTTTGCCCTTCGTGCATTTCTGCTGAGCGGGCACGAGCTTTTGATTGCACTATTGCATGCCGAGGTGAACTTCTCCACCATGCAGTCGATGGAATATTCCGAGAGAACCGAGGCCTCATCCGGGGCTTCCGGGGAGAGCTTTTCCTGCAGTTTCCTACAGTAAATATCCCACCGTGTTTTTCTGAGGTTCCTAAATGGTTTGCTAATTGAGCGATCTTCGTCTAAAATAAACTGAATATACCTATGGTCTGAGTAGGAGGGAGTCTCCAGCACTCTCCAGTCAGATATGCTGGGTATAAGGAGAGAAGAAACCAGGGTAACATCTAGCACCTCACGCCTGGCCGCAGTTAAGAAGGTGGGTTCATTTCCTCTATTGCATATAGCTAAGTTTTCGCTAACAATAAAATCAAAAAGTGACTCACCTCTTGTGTTTATATCCGAGCTTCCCCAGCATGTGTGCCACGAGTTTGCATCAGATCCAATGATGACCGCGACGTTCCGCCGGTTGGCTTCGGCTATGGCTTCCCGTAGCAGAGTCGGAGGTGGTTCCACCGCATCGTCATGCGCCATATATGCCGAGATAAGCCAGAGCTTACCCGCGCCGCCTTCCAGGCTTACGGTAACAATGTCTTCATTGCTGAAATTGGGCAAAATAAATGCTTTTAGTTCTCTTCTGATGAGCATGCAAGATCTAGGTTTACCTGCTTGCGTCTGCGCCACCAGCTTATAGTTTGGCGTCCTGATACCAGAAATTCCGTTACTGCTCAGCCACGGCTCCTGTATCAGGACTATATCGGCTCCACCTTTTTCAAGGTGGATGATGAGATTTGCGGACGCCGCTTTAGAGTGTTGGAGGTTTATCTGTAGGATCTTCATCCAAGATTTCCTCCATCCACGCCAGTTCGGCGTCCTCGTCCACCGCGGTGAGAAGGTTTTCTTCCTCCGCTCTGTCGAAGAAACGGCCAATGTTTATAACAGAACCCGCCGTAGAGAGAACGTCACTAGCACTTTCCGCCTCCGAAGCCACTGATTCGACGTCCATATTCATGGTGTCGACTGTCGATGGTTCCTCAGCCCTGTGCACTTCTGGAGGTGCGGGGTTATCCCCCCCGGCATCGGATTGGTAGACCCTAAGGACTACCTTTTCGAAGCCGTAGTTTATAACCCCCTGGCACTCGGAGAGGGGGACGAGCGACTCCGCATTCAGCAGTATGACCGCCTGCCTGTTCGGGTCTTCGGACCGCTCTACCTTGACCACCCTCCAGTTGTGTGTCGGTAAGTGCGGGTTGCAGTACCGGAGAAGCTCCTCCATTTCCTCCGGTGTGGAAGGACCTGCGGGTAGCCAGACCCGGGCGCGCGGACGAGAAGGTAGATCCCTCTCGTTCACAGCTTCCAGTTTGGCGCCCTTCCAGACCTCCCCCACCAGAGCAACCGCAGCCTTGTAGACTTTCGCTGACCTTTCATCAGCGCATATTATCCTCTTGTGGATACCATGGTGCCACCCGGCACTTTCACACTTTGGAGGAGGGCCAGGGTTTTCCCTGACCGCCCTCATAAACACCGCGGTTATGGCCGCAGCAACCCACCTCCACTTTTCTTTTGGGATGGCTCCATCCTCCTTGCTCTTGTCAATCACCCCAAGGGTGACCGACCCCGCCCGTTTAGCGATTTCGCTGAAGGAAAAAGGTGGGCCACCCGTCTTGGATCTTTTGACCGCCGGGTTTTCACCTTCCAGAGACCTTTGTCTCTTCAGTGGCTGGATTGAAGAGGGTATGTTAGCGGTGCTAGTCGCCGCCTTCTCCCCCTCGGCCTTCATCTCGCTTAGGACCCCGCGAGCCCACTCGAGGGTCTTTGCGTGCCTCTCAGGCAGCTGGCCAGTCTCCTGCCCGCCGTATCGGCCGATAATTTTGGCTGCTAATCGTCGGTCGGAGTGCGCTCTTCGCCCAGCAGACCTCTGCCTGTCCGACCGCTTAGGCGCAGGTTTCTGCGCACTAACGGGGTTATTGGACGCCCCTTTGCTAGTGCTAGCAAAGGCTTGTTCCGTATTCGGCTGAGCCGTGGACGGTTTCGCCCTTGGCCCCCCCGCCCCTTTCCTACCGTTTGCTGTAGCCGCGGTCGTTTTCGACTCGGCTGCCCTACTGGTCGATGACGAATTCGCCGTCAACCTACCCCCCAGCTTGGACCTAGAGTCAGCAGGGTTCGGTCTCGACCCTCCACCCCCCACATCAGGAGCCCTCGTGCTGGGCGTGCTAACCCCACTGGAAATGGGACAAGCTGCTTGGGACGGTTTCGTCACCCCAGCCAGAGATGCTGCCTGTTCAGATGAGCCAGCTTTGGTGTTCAATTTTGACTCACCTCCGCCGCTCGAAATGGAAATTGATGTTGTTGTTGTTGTTGTTGTTTTGGTATTCATTTTGATGGGTCCCCACTCAGAGCCGCTATCCTACCCCCGATGTGTAGTCGCCTTTGAAATGGTCCCATGGTTATCCCCGGGGGGGCCATAGCGAGGGTTGACGCATGCCCTTATGGGGTCATGCGTTCAGAGCCGACCAGCGTAAAGTGGGAGCGTAGCTCAACCAACACCTACACCACCAACTTAACGGTGACGGGGAGAGGAACGTACTCTGAGGCCTGCCAGGGTTTTAACGGGACGGGGACAGTCGCGACATTAGCCCACCAGCCATTTCTGCTGAGTGTCACCTCAGCATACTCAGGTGGCAGAATGCCGCAACCACCAGCCCAAGATCGTCAGATCCGAAACGTTGCGATCAGAATCATTGTCCAAAGAGAGATCCAGGGGTCGTTACCGTTCAGGTGAGGCCGTGAAGGCCACAGGTCATTTAGCGTTACCCAGGATGCACCACGAGGAGGCGACCTGCCTTACATCCCTGGTTTATTTATTACTTTCTGTGAAATTTAATTTAATTTTTGTTATTGCTGAAAGAATGTACACACATTAGTAAATAAAACTTAAACAAGTTATTTAAAAAAAAAAAAATGATTTCAAATGCATTTACAGCACATAGACCACTTCGTTGGAAAAAAGTTGCTTTGGTTTCGAACAACCCTGTATATTGTTGATAACGATTAATAAAAAAAAAACTATATTTGGAGAGCATCGACAAATTCTTGAAAGTTTGGCTGGAGTGCACTGAGTAGTGCAAACTATTGTCCGAATTCTGTAATTTGGTATCATTCATCTCAAGTCTCAAAATGAGCTAGATATTATTGCTTCACCTCGCTTTCACGTTTTTTGCTTTAGTTTTTATTTGAATTTTTTTGTGACCTGCTCATCACCAGGTCACTATTTAGGGACTTTATTTTGAGACTAGAGGCTTTATTTTGAAACTAATGAATGCCAACTGGTCTAAAATTGTGACTTTTGTGTCTATTAGAGACTGAGACTGCTTGCTGAATTCGAGGGCATACAAATCTAACTTGAATACAACATTTTCTGAGACTTATTGACCCACCCGCAATTACAGGCTTCATGCAATCTCATATGTCACATGCCGCCAACATTACATTTGCTGTTCTCTCTTTGTGTGTTTGTTTTCCAAGCGTTCATTATTTAGCATCATTTGTGCATTTAATTCCATTCATAACGCTACAGAACGGCCATAGCGGACGAAATGATAAACGCGACTTTGATACGGAATATAGGCGCGTGACGTTTGCAAGCAGGCAGGCGGGCAGGCGACAGGTCAGCGCTCGTGTTGGTTTCCTCATGCAGCCACTCGTTCGTTCCTTCGTAAATATGCTCCAGCTTTTATTCACACCCTCATTCATTCATTCATGGTTACCATTCGGTTCATTCCTTTGCATGCGCAGTGAACTTGTCTGGCGACCTTGAATATTGAGTGGTTGTTGCTGTTGCCTTTGCTTTGCTGTTGGATGTTTCTCTTAATGTGCTGGGCACTCTGACGTTGCTTTTGCTGTTTTTGCTTTTACACTTGCTGCAGGAGCCAACTAAGCAAGCCGCCTAAAAATAATATAAAACTATTTTCATGCAACCAACAACACAAACTTTAAAGTTGCGGCCCCTCAAACTGGCCATTAGTCGCTTGTTTGGCAAACTAAGCTGAAATGACGAGGCTGCAGTTGCAAAACAACAAAAATAAAATAAAAAATAACAAAAAATGGGCAATTGGATGTTGCAGCAAAAGGAGCCAAACCTTTTTTCTAATTTGAAATTTCATGAAAAGTTTGAACAAACGACAACTGCTGCAGTTCCAAGGGTTAAGTTCGTGCAAACGGAAAACTTTTTGATGGACGGACGACAAAGACAAACGAGCGTTAACTACATACATACACACAAAAGTGCGCGGGCAAATTATGCACAAAAAAAAAACAAAAAGGAACAGTGTAAAAAAATAAACGAAAAACTACACAAAACGAAACGACATCAAGTGTTTCTAATTAACATTTTAATTGCGCCGAATTCGGCGAGTCAATCGTTAGTAGTAAGTATTTTCCGTAAGAGAATTCCTCAAAAACCTAATCACTTTATGCCACTATTAAGCATTATGTAATCATTGGTGAATGTGTATTGTTTGTGTTTGGATTTATAAATTTAGCATAATTAATTCTTGTTCAGATGAAATTTGAATATTTAACTACCAACGCCTTAAATGTTGTCAACGCTGTGCAAACCAAAAACGCAAATAAGTACGAAGGTATGAAAAACGTATAAGTACACATTTGGGCACACACACACACACACACATATTCAAAACAACAACAAAAAAACAAACCTGCGTTTCTGTCACTTTGCGCGAATGGTTTTTTAAGGTGCGCTGATTACATATCTGAAGTCAGATTTGGCATATTCGAAATAGCGGACGAATCGCCAGATTTTTTATAAAGCTGTCTGTAGATATTGTTTAGCGATCGCTGAATGTGGAATAAATCGCATGAATCATATTTACACTAGAGACCAGAGAAATTGCCAAAAATCAACAATGTTTTTCATCGACCTGAAATTTATATTTTGTTGTGCTAAAATTTAATGGGCATATTAAACAACTTTCACAATTTTTTTTTTAAGATACTTCTGCTCAAGCAAATTTGTGAAGTAGTTTTCACAACACAAAGTGCTAATTTTGAAAAAGAAAAATAACCTCATAAACATAAAAAAAAGGTATCGTTCGTTTGTTCAATGTTTGTCCACAAAAAAAGTTTCGTTTGTCTTTACTTTTTTAAATTAAAAATTAAACAATTTTTTTTATATAAAATATTCAAAAATGAAATTTTCTTTTTTTACGTTTGCCTTCTCTTTTATTAAAAGTAATTTAAAAAAAATAGGAAAAATAAATTCGATTCCTTGTGATTTTTCTTGAGATCTGTATTCTAAGCGTATGAAAGAAATATTGTTAGGCAAAAGTTCTAAAAGCACATGTATATACATACATATATATCCCCTCCTTTTGAAGAGATGGGCCGCATGTAAACTCAGCAGAGGTTAAGCGAAAGGTAGCACATGTTAAGTCTTGGTGGCCTGGGTAGATCGAAGGCGGTCTAAGGGACCCCCTTACTCTTGCTAAACCACATCTATCACTTTTGGTGTGGGTTCTAGCAGGTCATTGTCCAATTGCCATTCACTACTAAGTTGCCCAGTTTTGCGAAACCAAGGTGCAAATACTCGTACTTTACGTGATCGGCTCGCTGAGCTTCGTCGACTAAAAGCCAGTCTTTCAGTGCTGGTTTAAATTCAGTTTTAACAAAGTTTAGTTAAACACAGTTTAAATTTAAACTAAGTTTAAACTGTGCAACTCTTTTTCAGTTTGATTTTAAGGCCGCTATAATCATTGGCATCACTCTTTAACTAGATACGACAACAGCTGATGTTTGTTAACAAAATGACGCCATTGTTAAGAAATTTCCCAAAAAACAAAACGCTTAAAATAAAATAAAATAATAAATGAAAATGTTCTAAATTAAGAAATGGCTATCGCTCAGAACACAATGTGATTTTACAAAGCACAATATGCCGATTATTATCACTAAGGCAAATAACCGGGATCCAAGGCATTGAAGTCACCGATAAACTTGCAAGGAGCGAAACAAAAAACAATCCTCCAGGGGCTGGATTCATTTTAGTTTCTTAGTTCGTCAACTTCGATATCCATATATCAATATATTGCACAGTTAGCGGTTAACCTCAGGCAAAGCGTTTTTGTTACCACTTCAAAAGCACTACTATTGTTGGGATACATAAGAGTTGTTTAGGTGGTCGTGTTCGTATATTCTAAATTTTATTTCTCCTTAATCATTCAATTTAATTAGCAGTCAGAATTCAACTAAAACTTGAACATTTCGAAAACATTAAGAAATTGTTTACACAATTTTAAACGTTTTTCATCAGTTCTAATTATTTAAAATACAGCCGCTAACAATTAATAAATAGGTAAAAATAACTTGCATTTTTTTTTTACGTAGACTGGTCTTAGTGTAAAAAAAAAATGGGTATCAATATCCCATATGCCTTTGTACTTGTGAGAACTTTCTCTACGTTCGTCGCTAACGTCTCTTAGGTTCTAAGCATCTTACTTAGTTGGACATAAGCAAATTCAATTGGGATTAACATATTACAACTCAATTCAATGTTTGTACGTCAAAAGCAGTTTCTCTATAACAACCTTGTAGTTACTTGCTTTGTGGTTAGCCAAAAAGTCTGGCCCGATATTTTTGAAATTCCTTCAAGCTAATTTCGTTAATAAACTCAACTTTTCATCGAATGTGTTATCTTTGAACATATTTAAGCACATCTTATTCCTTTAGTATAAAGTCATACACTTTTTCACAAAGTTAAAAGCCTTTTTGGGTAATTGGAAGTTGTTACAATCGCCAGAAAAACTGTCGCTTTGTCTCATCTATAAGTGTTTTCAAGTTAAAAAGCTTTGCTCTACAACGCTAGGACCCAACCTCGCTGAAATGTCAATATTTGTCTTAACATAAGTTTAAATTTCAGTCCAAATATTCGCCAATATTAAATCCAATTGTTACTGTTTCTAAAGTTTACGTTATCCAAAGTTAATTTTACAATTTTGGAAATACAATTTACAGTTTCGGAAAAACATTTTATAGTTTCTGAAGTACAACTGACTATTCTGAATTAGATTTTTCGTTTTCGGATGTACAGCTAACTATTTCGAAATATATTTTACAGTTTCTAAAGTAAAAAGGACTATTTATAAGCACATTTAAAGTTTTTTAACGTTTTCTGAATCATAATTAACTATTCTGAAATACATTAACGTTTTCTGAATCAGAATTAACTATTCTGAAATAAATTTTATGGCTTCTAAAGTACTTTTTACGGTTGCTAAGTTGCATTTTACAGATACGGAAATACAATTTACATTTTCGGAAATACCATTTACAATTTCTAAACTGAATTTTATGTTTTCGGAAGTATGTACAATTAACTATTCCGAAATAAATTTCTCAGGCTTCCGCAGTATATTTGACGTTTTCTGAATTGCTCTCTGAAAATACGTAGTTTGCGGTACTGCATAGTTAAATTTAACTCATTATTATTTTATATAATTATTCTTGCACACATGTGAGCATTTGGTCTGTCTGCAATTTGATGGGCTGTGTGCCTGTGCACGCGTTTACGTCCTGTCAACTCATTTCGAGTTTTGCCCACGTACAGCCTAAGTTTCTGGGTGCGTATGAACGAGTGTGTTAGCTCTACCTTGGCCCTTTGTTTTATGTTGCTGCAAATTAATATTCACAACTTTTCATCTAATGTATTTAAATTACTTTTGTCATACATAAGTTTTTGCGTGAAATGTGATTAGTTTACTTTGTTGTTATTCCTGCTTATGGGTTTCATGTACGGCGTGCGTACACAAATTAAAAATACAGATAAGTTTTCGTTTAGTGACAATTAGTGTCATCACATTTTATAGCAAATTTTAACTTTTAGAAAGCATGAAAAATACTCGTAGTCAACTTGTATTCAGTTTTTGAGAATCGTATGTACGTAGATTTGTAGATCTTCGAAAGTTCTGGATGGCTAATTACAATGGGTACGAGTGGTATTATTTTTTCTTGGTAAAGATGGCTGCGAAGGTATGTTTCGATTTCGGCATGAGTTAATGAAAGTTTTTGGATACTTGGACACACTTGCTTTTTAAACGGGTCTGTTTAGATTTATATACCTCGCCTAAAAAAGAGTGGGCGCTATTTTTACGTTATTACACTGTTATTTACGTTTTCTTTTCACCTTTTTTTTATATTTCGACACACTCAATATTAATTCCTTGCAAGAGTGTATATATTTTCATCCTTTTATTGCGAGAAAGATATACAGTGCCGGTAAAAAAATACCACTAAGATGAGCTATGCTCTCTGAGGAAGAAAAAGTTCAAATATCTGTAAATTTTATTAACATTTTATTGGTCTAATATACTTATTATAATTTAATGCAATAGTTAAAAAAAAAGATTTGAATTTTATTCAATGATTCACAACATGTTTATAAAATTCAATGGAAACTTTCAAAATGAGGCGGTAAAAAAAAAATAGCACTATATGCTCTTAAAAACTAAAATAAAATAAAAATACCTCAAAATCTATTAAAAAATATTAATATTTAGTAGCAATTTTTTTACCTTCTTGTTCGTATGCTTGGGGTCATTATCCTGCTGGAAGACACACACCATTATACTGAATCGAGGATTGTACTCAGTATTTGGGAGTCTCTTAACTAGAGACCGATCTCCTTTGCCACCATACAAAACGATTTTGCTTTCGTCTGTCCATAAAATATTCCTCCATCTCTCTACCAGCCAGTCCAAATGATCTTTTGCAAACTACACATTCGCTGATATGAAGTTCTTTTTTCTTTTCAGTACAGTTGCCAGTTTAAACGGATCCTTCTTGACCTCCCGTGCAAGTCGTTTGACGAGTAACGATGACATTGCGCGCTTTCGTCCTCGAATTTCAGCTTTTGGAACAAATTTTATTGCATTACTGACCATTTTGTTAGAACAGCCAACTGCAAGTCCTACTTCTGCATAAGTTTTGCCTTGAGAAATTAGATTTCTTATGATTTCTCGCTTTTCGGCACTGCAAAGCTTTCCACCGCCCATAGCTACTTAGAAAATTATTAATTTTGCTTCTTTATTCAAAAACTATTTAAAACAAATTAATTATATTTTTTCGAAACACAATGCACCGCTTAAGTTCGTACCACGCATACTAAATTACTCGAATTAAAGAGAACTGTAATGATTGAAAATAAATGGTTGCACTCTTAGTAAACCAATGCAATAGAAGAAGCCAGTAAAGTGTGACCAAAAATAATTTTTTAAAAGAAAAAGAAAGTTTTTCGCAGTAGTGCTATTCAAGTTTGTACACATTTTTTGCCCACAGGGGTATGTTTTTATCTTCGCGAAAAGGATGGGTAGATTTCTAAATGAGGAAAGTCGCTAAGTTCGAATAGCTACATGCAGACATTAGTAAAAATACAAGGAATCATCGTAATCATGGAACTATTGCCAACCAAGAAACTCAATCCGGGAAGAAAGTCTAGTAATATGGAGCAAATCAATATAACTTGCTTTTGTAGAGCTCCAACAAGGCTAGGAGGATGTGTCCAAACTGTACTTAAAGACCGCCAACGGCCAGGATATTCTGGAATTTATTTAAAAAGTTGAAAATTAAATACTTTCGATTAATTTTTTGTAGTTAACGAGTCAGACATTTAAAAACAAAAATTCATGAGCATTTTGGCATGACAAGGTCTGCACAAAATGGATGCCTAGAATGCTCACGCAGTCCTAAAAACATTAGCGCGTGGAACGTTCTCGTGCGTGTCTGGAGCTCTACTGTGAAAACCGTGATGGTATTTTTAATTGAATTGTTAGTGGGGATGAAATATGAGTTCAGTAAAAAGCCAAACCACATCCAAAAAAGTTTTATGTATCACAAACGGCCGGAAAGAGGTGGTGATTACTTGATTAAAAGACGTGATACATATTGTACTTATATTTATTAATTTATTTTTAGGAAATTATCAATTAAAGTTCCATATAGAATCAAGTTTAAAACTTTGCAGAAAACTAAAAAAAAACAAATCAACAAATTTCCAATTAAAATTTAAACTCTGTACTCAGAAGTGTTGGACTTTTTTTTGAGTATGCAGTTTTATAGTCCTTTGAATTTAAGTATAATATTGTGAAAATCACAAGTGCTTAGGCATTTACGTTGAATTTTTAGATTTTTTTTTCAAAGATGTTGGGACTTTCTGTCTTTTCGTTATATGGAAGCAAATGCGACCATATAAGACAGCCGGACGGACTCAGTAACAACAATTTATGAAACTTCAATTGAAATTATAAGTTGTAAGTTAGTTAGATTTTAAGGCTTATATTTACTTATTAATTTTATTTAATTAAATTTAAATTAAATACCGCTTTTTTAATATTTGATATTTCATGAACTAATTATCTTTAAATTTTCTCTTTTTTTAGGTAAATTTTCTACTTTTGATGGACAGCACAACACAAATGCTAATAGAAGCTTGGCCAAACAACGAACTTTTTTTAAGCGCCAAAAATATTATTATTTTTAGCAACAGAAGTGTAGAAGCGATTCGCAACTTAGACCATTCCAACTGCCAAAGGAATGCGATCCTAAAAACCTCGCGAATTTCATAAATCACACAGCAGTACCGGGAGACGGTCGAAATTTTAGTTTGGGTTCAAGTTCTACACTGACTGGCATGGGTGCTAGCTTTCTAAGAAAAAAAAAATAATTATTATAAAAAATAAAACCTACATATGTATGTGATTACGAGAGCGCCAAATTTTTGGCAAACATTTTTTATATAAAAAAATCTTACGACAAAAACTTTCTAATTAGAATTAAATTGACATCATCGTTCATCATTTTTGGTAACCAAATGACAGATACAAAGTTCTGATAGATCGTCGTTACACTTATTTGTTAACACTTTTAAGGTTAATTTGTTGTGTGGGCAAACTTTTGTGAGGCAACGCAATAAATGATATCAGCAATAAGAATAAAATATGTAAGCGATAAAAAAAATGTGGTTAGTCCTCTGTGCGACAGAATGTAGACAAAGTGCGATAACAGCAATTCGCCGTCGCAGATGTGGCGAGAAAAAGAAGCAGCAACGCTTATGAAAAGGAAAAAAAAATAAAAAAAATGCAAAATTCAGAAATTCAGAAAAGCAAAACAGCACTTGACTTTTGTGCTGACTTCATTTGTTTGTTTTGCTAGTTGCTGTTCTTGCTTTTGCTGCCTCGGTTTCGGTGCGGTATCGGTTTAGTTTGGTTTGTTTGCCAACAGACAGTTGAGTTGAGTTTAGTTGAGTTGGTCTCGAACTTCTCACTTCCATTTTATTATTTATTTTTATTTTATTATTTTAAATGCATCTATGCTCAGTAATTTTACGAGGAAAGAAATAATGTGCAATAGTTTTTATAAACGTCAAGCCGGCAACAAGGAGAGATAAGTTGAAATGCTCCTGCTGGGGTCCAATTAGAGAAAGTTTTGTGGGTGGAACCCACTAGATATAAACCAATTTTGTATTCCCCTATGGTTGTATCTTACGATACCGTTGAGGAAGGAGACAATTTAAAATAAATAATAAAGTCCAAAGACAAATGACGGCAGGATAGTAGTAAAATTTTCGGAGCTTCCCAGGCCAGTGAACTACGCTCGACCGATCTTTAATTTCACCGTTTACGACCCTCGTACCATCAAGAGAAGAGCAGAGCTATTATTTTTATGTAAAATGACAGTTGTCAATTTAAAAAGCAATAATCAATTGAAAATTCAAAACATGGTAGATTTAATTTTCGGAAAAATTTCCCTATTTATAATAACATTTACAGCTTATTTGACAATAGTGAATATTTTCATTTCACATTCGAGCATATAAAAAAGTTGTTAACTTAAAAAGCTTTCATAAATGGGTTAATTAATTCGAGATCAATTAGCCTAAAAACAAAGTAGGTTTATTTTCTGGAAAAAATTTACAACTTTTTTGACAGTTTTATTTTAATTTGACATTTGAGCACATAACAAAAGTTCCAGCTTATTTTAAGAAAAAATTGCAGTTCATTTTGACAGCTGTCAACAACCAAAGCTGTAACTTGACATACAACTCGTGAATTACTGGTCTTAAAACATTTTAAGTAAGTTTAAACTTATATAAAAATAACTTTCAGCTGTCAAATTTTTTTAAAGTTTTTATTTGACAAAAAAATTCGTAATAAGCGTTTCTTGGAGCTTAACCAGCATTTAAAAAATTTTTATATTTGTATTTTTAATTGACATTTTGTTTGACAGCTGTCAATTGTCAAAGTTTTAACTTGATAAAAACTACATATGAACTCAATCGGTAGAATAAAAAAAAAATATTTTAATGATTCACAAGTTTTTATATTATATATTTTAACTTTTCATAAAAATTGTGACTAACATGTATCAAAACAATTGATTTGACAGCTGTCAACTGTTCAACTATAAATTTTATGTCATTTAGCGTAGCGAAAACACCATTTATGTATATACAGCCCTTCTTATTTTTCGAGAGGACAGCCGACCACTGCGGAATAAAATTTTATTTTCGTAAATAAATATTTTTTCGGGCATTCAAAATTTTTTTTGTGCTTTCAGTTTTACAAAGCTCTTCTTATTTTTCGCAATTTTCAGATGTCCTGTCCTCCCCGACCACTGTGCGGAATTACAATTTTTTTCCCGTAAATAAATATTTTTTCGGGTATTTGCAATTTTTTTCGTGTTTTAAAATTTTTTTTGGTTTTTGCAACAAATTTACTTCTTCGAAAATTGCAGTTCCAACTTGACGGATGTCAAAATACTCCAATGTGCGCTGTCTGTTACTGCTCGGTTTCCCTGGTTTGTTGCAACGTCAAACACAACGGTTGCTCTGTGCTGCACTTTTCCTTTACCGCTTCACTTTGGGCATTTTTTTATTTCTGCGTTTTTTTTTAGTGCTATTGTTATTATTATTGGCGCATCTGTTGAGGCGGCAATTATTTATAAATGAAAAGTTTGTTGAACTTACAGTCAAAATTGTAGGCTGATCTTTGTACATAAATATGAATGTAAGTATGTATGTAAAAGTGTACATATGTAAGCTGCGTGGCTAAGCTGAAATATTTAGTCTCTCAAACTTAAACACTTTTGTTTTGTACTGCGTAAATAAAGCTAATAACTTTTGGAAACTATTTGCACTACGCTTTTCAGCGGCACGTTCCACCTCAATAAATGTGTGTGTGTGTGTGCACATTGAAATGTTTTCGCTTTGATTTATTCGCCACCAAACCGACTTGAGTCGTTTCGCTTTTGCTTTGCCAGTCAAAATGTCTGTTGCTGCCTGTAAATATTTCGAATTTTTTTTGCAATCACTAGTTTCACGCATTTTGCACATTTCGTTTCGGCACATTTTTAAACAATTTTTGTTTTCTTATTTGCAAAGTCCACATCGAAGCGCATACTTTTTTCGAAATATAATAGTTAGGAATTCGTACAATTTTCTTCCTCATTGCAATGGCACGCAATTCTCTCGTCAGCTTTCGCTACGCGGCAATCAATATTTGGCTGGTGGATTTGTATGACAACAAACGCGTATTGTTCCGCCATTTTCAAAATCCACAAAAAAGAATAGGCTGCACGCTTTTTTTTCACCCAACATGTGCACCTACACAAAGCAAGGCATATCGAAATCACTGCCAAAAAAGAGGGGAAAAACAACGATCGGATGAAATGAGGAAATGCAACTTAAAAAAATCGCTTCAGCAGCAACCAATAAAAAAAACAACAGAAAGAATCACTGTTCGCTCGCATTTTTTATTCCATTACCAACGCAACAATTGCTGCCGTCACGCCATTTCATTATATTTCGTCGCCTTGCAACCCACGACACGTTTGGCCTACACCTCTGCTCTGCTCTCACCAATTTTCTTTTGCTCTAACCAAATGTAAAAAAAAATTGAAAAAAAGTCGTGGCAATGCAAACTTCTTGTTTCGTGTTGTGGTAATGCAGCCGCTGGTATGAAAAGAATAACATGACACTCAAGTTCGCCCCGCGCTCTCCCTTTGCTAGCAGCTGTTACTGTTAACATCGTAAACGTATAGATGAATTCCCCGAACATAACAAATTCTTCAATTATGCAATTTTCCATTTGCCACTGTCACTTTCGTCTTGCTTGGTTTGTTTGGTTGTGTTCGGTTTCGGTTTCGTTTTGGCCTGTGAAATTGCATGACTCCTTGTTGGTGGCTTGCGTTAAGAAGCAAATTGGGTTACAGAAATTCCTTTCCATTAAAATTGTAATACATTACTGTTGAAATTGTTCAGCGAAAAGTTTTGCATTGCCAAAAAATGTAGCATCTCTTAAGCAAGGTCAGAAAAGTACACTTTTACGAAATTCTAATTGCCACATTCATAAATTTTAAATTGCAATTGTCCTATCGTAAATTCAGCCATAATAATAAAAAGTTTGCAAAAAAGTCTTTGTGCACCGCAAAAGTCTGTTAGATAAGAACTTTAATACAACAGTTGCCACAAGAAAAACCATTTCTAACCGTTTTTATGAATGACTTAGAAAAAAGTGTGTAACATACGAATACTATCGGTCTGATATTCATATATGTAGAAAGGGGTCATAAAGAAGTCACAATCTCTTAGCGTCTCGTAGCAAATACTGCCTATTCTGGACAGTCATGCGACAATAAGGACGCTTGTCTCTGTTGTTATTAATTCTAGCTTTTTCAAAATTTTCCGATTGTTTTAAACTCTCTTAAAATAAGACTTTCGAGAGTGACAAAGATAAACTAAGGGATCGAGATCAACAGGCATATACTCGAAAATGAGAAAATAACTGAAGATAACATTCTGAACGAGAATTACATATTTAAGCACAAATTCATAGGGAACGTTCCCAAAGAGACTAAAAGGCGAACAGCATTTTTGATAATACCGCAAAAAAAAAAACAACATGGGAACAAAAATCTTAGGAACATTCTCTTGAATTTGCGAACAATTCATCATTCATCTAAAAAATAAATAAAGTAACAATACCCATCTTACGTTTTAGGCGTAATGTCCCCAGGAATCCTCACCAACGGATGGTGGCTGCTTTTTCGCGTTCCAACAAAGAAGGAATATTTTACCTTTTCTGCAAACTTAATAAACACACACAACCATTCCAAATTCCCAATAAAAGCGTCTGGCCCATTTCCTCACATTCTTGTTGGCGCCGGTCTAATTTTTAATATTGAATTCTCAAAACTTTTCTATCGTTTCGTTCTCTGACATAACGTTCCACAGACCATTTATTCTTATGTGATCCCCATTGAAAACTTTTTGAACACTTTTGTTCTTTGCGATTTTTTTTTCTCATTTAGTTTGTTTTCAAAATGCAGAAACGTTGGTAGTTTTGCTTCCATTTTTTCTTTAGATAAACGTCCCTGAACAAGTTTTTTCCACTTTGTTCCTCTTCAAACTTTTTTCAATATTTTTTCAATATTTTTGTGCCCGTTTGATTCTTAGTGTAAACGTTTTTAACGTAACATTTCGTTCTAATTAAGAACTGAATCAAAACCGTAACGCGTTCTCCAACTCTGGTTATACTAACTTTTCAAAGCAATATTCGCTTCTGTAAGCAATTCCTTCAAAGAAAATAGCTATGCAGGATGAGGGGCGATTTATTATCTACTTAATAGGATTTAATGCCTATCTAAGTCTCTACGTTGCTTTGGGTTCGCCAGTCGGTTACAATGCAACTCCACATTGTGTTGTTAAAAATTGCAGATTCTTCCGGCTTCAGAACTTCAATTCCCACCAGCTGACAAGCATACGTCAGACCGCTTCTCTACCCAACCGACACATTTCTTTTACCATTACGGTATTTGAATAAATCAGCTTACTATTCATCTAAGTACTTTGGTGGCTCTCCTAATCTTTCGTCTCTGTCGGTGGTGCTTATAGGAGATCTGATTTATTCTCTCTTTCAATAGTGCTACGTTTCGACAGTAAAATTAAAAAATTCGTCTAAACTAAACTAAATGCCAATTTCCCCCAAAAACTAATAGGCCTTAAAGCTCATAAACAATGTTGAATATATTTTGAAAGAGTGATGCCTAGCCCCTTCGCGATTAACCTATTCAAGGAAGCTAAGACCAAAGAACATCTATACTTCCGCATTTCCATCTTCTGAGATAATACAATTGTCTGCTTTCGTAAATCCTTTGCTACGTACAGTGTTTTAAGTTCTATAACACACATGCCTGGAGATTAAAGGAAAGTGGCCTTTTGAGGCCTTATCCATGACCCTACAAGTCATTACATTCAGTTTTACTTTCCGGTGGCTTTATTCCAATAATTCTGCAACAAGACGCCTGTATTTTTTTAAAGATTTTATAACTCTGGATTTGGTCGCGCCAACGTGATATCAAAGGTGACGTCAAAGGTTTGCCGAAACCATGGCTACTTTGCTGCCGGCAAGAGTTGTGCCCCTGCCCTTAGGTGCTGCGGTTATTTTATTTTAGAAACGAGCTTCTCAATCTTGATCTCATTATGATTCAGGCAGACATGGCTTCTTGCCTACCGAACTAAGAAGTTTTGAAGAACTTGGATACTCTATTTTCATTGTACAAAAAACCACTTCTAATTGAATTACCCAATAAAGTTGGTTTAGTTTTCATAAGCCTCTTAAAGGGCTGAGGAACAAGAAAGCAAACTCCACTGCACGCTGTCACTTCCAGCCGCAGCAAGTTAATGCCTCATCGTAGAAAGATGTTACTTGAAAAGAGCAATTGTAAAGTTCAGTTAGTGTGGGTTAACCCTTCCTACGCCTCCGGCAGCTGCTATTTACATAGATATCCGTTCGTCCAGACTACTGCTGAATGCTGCTGCTGCTGCGTCCGCTGCCAAAAACGGAAATTACATAAGTTTTTGTGTAGCGGCTTTGGCGCTCGAGCAGCAATAAACTTTTGTTGCCGAAAATGTGTTTGCATTTTGTTTGTGTCTCCTCGGTGTGTGTTTGGTTCTATGTATGTATGTATGTATGTATGCAAGCATAAGCAGTGAAGTAACGCAAAGTTATCTAATAATTTCCCCAGCTTCTACTTCTTACTTTTGTTCTCATTCTAATATCTTCTTTTGGGTGGGTTTGTGTCTTTCGCGTAGGCGCTTTCGACTTCCGCTTTTTGATGATGCTCCACATAAAAAGATGAAATAATCCGCTTAGGCATATAAAACTCAGAAATATTCTCTCACTCTTGCAACGTCCACTTGCAAAATGTAGACTTTGGTGATTGGAAACTTTGTCAATGTTGCCCGTTTGTTAGAATGGTATAGTAAACTGGCCGACATGTCGCCTAGTGGAAGAATTAAAGTTCTTAATTCGAGCACACAAATGGAACTTCACTAATGAGAATAGTAAGTTTATAATTGAAATTTACATTTGCTACCAAAAAACTTTGCATTAGCAGCTAGCTTGTTTTTGAAGTGAAACTTCTTTATCGGTAGTGGTAGTAAATTGAAAACTCGAAATGGTGCATGCAAAGGGAATGTTGCTACCAAGATCGTGCTGAATAGAATGGTGTAAATGAAAACGATTTGGGATGACAATAAGTTCTTCTCATCCCCTTACAAAACTTGCTATGCTTAAATTCACAACATTTGAAATATCCATGCCTAAAAAACTATATAAACCCACCACACTAAAACTCACCACACTTAAACTTACCACATTTGAACCCACCACACTTAAACTTGCCACAAATAAGCTCACCACACTTCGTCCAATCTCACCTCTTTTCTTTTCTGTCTCAACTTAGACTCACCTCGCTCATACTCACCACGCTCAAACTCACCCTCCTTAACTCACTTCATCCTAAGCGAAGCAAATTATTAAATAAATGTTTTAAATTGCCCTTTGATTAATTTCAAATAACGAAAAAGCTCACTAGATCGTCATCATGAATCAGGATTGTGGAACGATTAAAAACTGCATCAAAAAAAGTTTCACTATATTTCCACTTATTTTGTTTTTAATGCAAAATGTGTTTGGCAAAGCCAGCACAGTTGGTTGTCGGTAACATATGCGTATGTCCGTATGTTTTCAATGTTTATTGCATGCGCTCATACGCGTTCATTACTAAGCGAACGGCCAAACTGATGGCGCCACTTAACTTTGGACGCGAATCGTTCAAATATCGAGCATGAGTCGAGCGATTTGTTGGCGACGAAGCGCTGATGGAAATTCAACATACCATAAAATAAAAAAACTAAAACAAAAAAAAAAGAACACCATTAACGGAAAATTAAATTGGTTGAACACAAGTGTCAATGAACAGAGGCGATGGCGTTGTTTTCTTATTTTACACAATTTACATACAAATATTGATTCGTTGGCGCTTTGTGCTACTTACCCACTTGTTCGTGTTCTCGCTTTCCCGCCTCACTCACTCACTCTCTCACGCACCTTTCTATGGATTCTCGCATGTTTGTAATCGATGAAATTATATCAATTGCAAAAATCGCTGTCAAACGCCTTCAATGGGAATCTATTTGTATTTACATTAAGCGTGTCTCCTCATGTAAATCTAAAAAAAAAATCGATTTTTCCACGTATTTTAGTAATGTGTGCACGTGTCGAACTTCGGTGTACAATGTACCAAAATTTTAAAACGTTTTTTCTCAAAATCACATTTTGGCAATTTGTGTACACGATTACGGGAAAACTATTTGACCTATCGACCTGACTACGATAAACAAAAAAAAATATACCAAAATTTTGAGTTAAAATTTTATTTCCAGATTCAAAACGAGAAAACAAATTTATTTGCGATTTTCACCGGTTTATTGAGATATCATATAGAGTGAAATAGTATAAAAATTAACGAGATACAAATGATTTATGTTTCAGTTGACAATTACGGGCGGTATCTGGTACACAATTGGACCACGTCATCAGCGACACGCTCCAGTGCACTTTTGATTACTCCGCTATTTTTTTTTAACTTTTACAAGTTTTTTTTTTGGAATTTTGCTTAAAAGTTGTCTCTAATATATCTTTCGATTAAACAATTTAGATAATTTCGTTGTCATCAAAAAAAAATCCTGAAAAATCACCTTTTTTTAGCATCACATGAGTAGACCCCCTCAAGGTGAATCAATAAAAAAAGAAATGAGACTGCGCTTTCAGTTTCAGTATTTCTGTGGCTTGAAAAAATACTTTGACGTTGCTGCAAATTTTTTTGAAGAAATATACGATCATTTTTTCTTTAGAAATTTTTATAGAATAAAATTTCTAGAAGTCTATACAACTCTATAAGCAATTAAAAAAAATATAAAAATCAAATGAGATCTGATCAAAAACTCCCATAACCATACCGGCATATGTATGTATGTAATTATGTATTTTCCACGTAAAGCTTAGATAACAGCTCTCAAGAAAAATCACTATTTCTGTTATTTGTAAAAGTACTTTGCCTTTGCTGTAAATTTCCTTGAAGAAATAAATATACGAACATTTTCACACTACCTCAGATTGATTTAAGAAATGTTTATAAAATAAAATTTCTTTTTCATTTTCAATTTTCTTGAGAAAGAACTCTAAGTACAAAATATTTTTACAGTTTTTTTTATGAAGGGTAAGATGTGTACACATAAAAAAATAAGAAATATCAAGAAACGACAGCAGAAATTAGTAGAACATTTTTGTTTTCAGTCGCTTTCGCTGTCGAATGTTTTGTAATGTTTTGTTCGCAAAATGTGATCTCTAAAAGCGTTCTATCTTTAAAAAATTTTCTTATCAACAAACAGCCTTAGGTGATCCAAGGGCAAGAAAAAGAAACTCTTACAAACACTATTTCATTTAATTATTGCAGCATTGTATTCAAATTGAAGTAGCAATAATGTAATACAGCTCACTTTCTTTCTACTTTTTAACCCGACCTTTGCTTCGTAATAAGTTTTTACTTTTCCTCCAACAAAATTTTAAACAATTTCATTGCGTCCATCAACAATTGTAAGTCGCTTCGCTTCTACACGCGCTCTATCACGGAAATGTTGTTACATCATGTACATAAGTTCTATAGATTTGCCATTTCACACACACACACACACATATACATACATATATGCGCTGAATTTACATATACATTATTGTGGTGGTAATCAAAAGTTTTACTATCGTTAGCATATACAACAAATCTGTACATACGACAAATATGTATGACTATGTATGTCTGTTCGTTGTTCTACTCGAATGTGTTTAGTATGAAAAATGTGGGAAAAAACAAAAGTATTCACCTACTGGCAAGCGGTAACTAATACCCTGCGTGGCAACCCGTCATAATGGAATTAAAGTGTTCACATCATGAGTTGTTGCATGAATTTACAACTTTCCCCTTAGGGCCGAAAATAAATTTGTTTTATCGTAGTTTTAGTGGCGCTGTTGGCGGCGGTGGTTGTGGTATCGCTAACATTGCTAAGATTCATAAAATGTTTTCGATGTTTGTCGGTTTGCTGTTGGAGCATCCTTGAGGCTATTATAGCTGTAAGAATTAATTCACAATGAAGTGTAAAACGGCTAGTAATTGCTTTTAATATGTATACATGCAAATTAAGCTAATATTTTGATTTTTTATTGCTGCCTATATGTACACAATTCAATGCGCAAAATAATCAATTGATTTTATTGTTCGTTTGCGAAATGTCTGCAAAACAACAATTATAACGCAATGAATGCGCTATACAAAAGAGCAAAGTAAAGCGAATCGAAAGGACTTGCTGTGTATTGTATACGCCCTGTCGCACCACTCGATTTGTTTGCTTGTTCGAAAGCTTTTACTAATTGCAATTAAAAGTGTAGATGAATATTTTATGGACTTAGAATACATACGCTTGAGCTACCAATTAATTTCGGCATTATTATTATTTATTGCAATTTTCTTTCAAATTCATTTACATATTCAGGCAGTGTGTGTGGAGGCAAAATACTATGCCAAGAGAAGACCAATCTGTCTTTATTAACTCAATTTGTAACTTTTAAATGTCTCAAAGAATTTCAAAGAGTGTGGATAAATACTAGAAGTACACATTTTATGATATACATAAATATATTCATTCCGTATGTATGGTTAAAACATGAGCATGATTAAAAAGTTATTTTCCCAATTTATTTCAAAGATATTGTTACGTACGTTGTTTTAATTGCTTTAGTTTCTGCATAAATAGTCAAAACATTCTGCTCCAAATTCTTCTAATGCCTTTGGACAACTGTTTCTCTGTTCATATTTTCTTTTCTCTCAGCTTTTGATGAATTACTGCGCACATATTTTCTATTAGATTGTTTTTAATTTTGCTGTTTCAACTGGTGAAGAGCGGACAAGCGACTGTAGTGCTATATAAGAAGAAGAAGTTTCCACTCTACAATCACAGTGTGTTACCTTTTTTTAAGTATATTTCGACTTTAACATTCTGAAAAATGTGATTGCACCTCTAACGCGCTATGGAAGGGCAACTACTATTGATTGATTTTTCAACGATCCATAATGCTGATAAATAATTCTAGGTTTCATACGTTCTACTGTGCTTAACATAAGGTAAATGAAGACAGCGTAGTATTGGAGTAAATCTGGTTTGCGTAATTTCTAATTGATTGAATCCCTCGAAATAAGTTTTATTTATGGTTTGGCGAAGTGAGGAGAATAAATTTCAAATGTGGTGAATTTAGTTGTGGTGTGTTTGAGTGGGTGATGAATTTAGATGCGTTAAAGTTAGGTGTCTTGTGTATAGGCGCGGTGGGTTAAAGTGTGTTGGGTTTAGTTGTGGTGAGTAAAAACGTGGAGAGTTTGTGCGGGTAAATTCCTGTATAGAGAATTCATGTATTATCTCCGTCTGTTTACCTTTACCGACTTTTCTTTTTTATTTTTATCTCTAACTGTATTCTTTCCTTATGTTATTTTTATCGTTAAATTTATTCGTTTTTCCTTCCACATGATCGCCTTTACTATTTTTCTTGTGCTAATCGTTCTCTAAAGATTAGAATCAATAATTATTGATAAACCGCTCTGATTAGAATCAATAATTATTGATAAACCGCTCTTTAAACCGTTTCTTAAACTCAGTATCACATTAAAGCCGACATTTAGGGATCATTTCTGTGCCCATGATTTCCGTCTTATTTTTATTTTTTCAATTTTATACCACCGTTCAAGAAGTTTCACTTCAATTAAGGGAAACGCTTGAAGAATTTTGAAAAGCAACGTATTTAAAAGCAGTTATCTTAAAGAAAAAAAATTTGATCAAATTCCAATTACGTGCCATCACATCAACATATGTCATGAACTCATCATATGAAAATATCACATCAATACATCACCTACTTGACGTCTTGTGGGGTGAGTTTGGTTCAGGCGTGGTGAGTAAACATATGTAACGTCGCACTGTGTCCGTGCCCACCATTTCATCCCATTCGCCATATTTATTTTTAAAGACACAACCGCTGCTAAAGAGGACAAACTGATTTCGGCGTTGTGCCATTCACTATAATATTTTAATTTGCCAAAAATATAATTTTCATTTAGTTTATTCTACGTGTAAACATTCTCCCACAGAGTAGATATTTCATAGAATTAATTTAAACTATCGCGAACGTTGTAAAGTCAACGAATTTCTTGTTTTAAAATCAGTGTCCAACAACTGGGATCTGTCCAACTTTTAGCGCCTTTAGTCCACACTTGAATGTCAAAATGTAAGCAAAATTTTATGTCGTGTCTGTCTGCTCGTCCGTAAGCTTGAAGGCAAGGCTTTTGTTGTGTCTCGACAACCGCTGCAACGTAGCGTTAATTTATTAATTTGACTCGCTTTTTTTTTTTCTACGATGATGTCGTTTCCCACTGATAAGCAGCGTTAAAAGCTTTTTCATAATGTAAACATTAAGACAGCGCGTGCTTACAGAAAAAGTCATAACACAATCAAAACAGACAACAGTTAAGGCGAGAAAATATCGCATGGAAACAGCGCGATAATTGTGAACTCAACCAACTTGGGGTCGTCTGTCAATACGTAAATGCGATAAAAAAAAAAAATAATAAATTCGCAATTTTTCCGACTTAAATGAGCTTTTTAAATTTCATTTTCCTCTTCACACGCCCGTAGATAAGCGAAAGACCTCAAACTCGATATATTTGAATTATTTGCCTGCTAGTAAATTACATGTTAAGCTGCTTTAACTGCAATTGTCGCCGCACTACGCCCCGCCCTGCACACACTCCACACGCCTGCCAACACTCCGATTGCATGCTCGGTATGCAATATGAGCGCCGATGGAACGGTGGCGTTGGAGGCGCGTACAGCGAACTCGTCAAATTTAAACCATTTTAAATTGGCAACAATGTGTGCAAATGTTTGCGAAAACTCAGCAACAACAAAAACAAAACAAAAACACGACAATAGCGATAAACACAAAGTATTTTACTATAGTGAGCATATCGCCGTTTTGATAATAACAACAGCAAACTATTTTATATTGCCGCTGTCGCGTTGTACAACAACACATTTCACATGAATATCTGAAAGGGATTAATAAGCTCCTAAAGCATTGCAGCCACAACTGCGACGGAGACAGCACGAGCGCATTTGCTCAGAGCGGTTTCTATGACCGGAAAGATGAAACCTTACGCGACTGCGGGGGTGGAGGTGCGCGTAAAAAGACAGTGTGCATATATATTTTTGGAATGTTTTGAATTTCATTTTCAACATTTTTGCGCTGCGTTAGCGATTTTCATGCGAATTTCAAGCCACAATGCCACAACCAAGGCGGCAACAGGAACAGCAGCGGCGGCGGTGGCGGCAGCCAATTAAATACACATAATGTTAAAAATGTATTTATTAAAGATTCGCTCGCTCGCTATATTCCATTGTTATCCTGCTGTTTGATTGTCAAATATTTTCTTCGCTGCTGCTGCTACAAGTGCAACAATAAACGCAGCTCAAAAGCAAACTTTCTTGTGTAGAGATACAAAAAAAAAAAGAAAAAATAATAAATAGACGAGCAAACAGTTGAAATATTTCTAAAATACAAGCAATAGGAAAACAACAGAAACACATAAAGAGAATAGCTGAAATTTACCGGCAAAACAACAACAGCGCCAATGGATTTGGAAACATTGAAATGGCAACAATGGCGATTGTGCAATACTTCACACTTGACACAAAAACTATTCGTTAAGAAAATAAAATAAACGCGTGTAAATCACACTTTCGACGCTTAGCTGCGTGTGAATGTGAGTGGGTTTGTGTGTGTGTGTGTGTGAGTAGGCGTGTATTTGCACAACCGTTTCGGATTTGTAGCAAAGTCCAACAATTATGGACAACATTCTATTGGAGCCATTTATTTGCGAGAGTCATACAAATGTAGGTAGTCAATTAAGGAATTCACTTATGCGCATAGACATTCCTCACTTTGATATGAATACATGTGTATGTATACAGTGGTGGCTAAAATAATAGTATTGATTTTTATTTAAAAAATTTATAAAGTTCCATTTGAGCCCAAGTTTCATAGTTTGCATAGTTATTTACTATTAATTAATTGTTATTAATATTTCTAACTTCTTAATCAGATTTTCGAGTGTGCAGTTTTGTAGCCCGTTCAATTTTAGTTCAACAAAGCGCAAGTTTAAAATACCTGAAATATACTGTTGATATTTGAAAATTTTTTACGTCGAATGTGTCATGTGAGAAAAACTACTCGTCAATAAAAAATTGTCAAAAATCATCTGTATTTTTTAGCAACTTGCAACTTTCACTCTGCCTGACTAAAATTTAAAGTGCTTTAAAACCGTTTACCCAAAAACAAGTGTTGAAGTGCGGATGAAAATGTGTTGCATTTTTTTTACCTTTCAACAAAGTTTGAAATATGGCTTTATATAGTTTTTCTTAGAGAATGGACTGTATTATTATTATTGTAGTTAGGGGAGATATCACAGCGACCTTAAGATCTATTGAACTCCCTACTTACATGGATTAAATAATTTCCTTTAGTCCAACTTCGGAGAAAAATCTCGATATATATATTTACAATGCACTGTATTTAAAAAAAAAAATATAAAATTTCAAATTAAGTTTTAATGATATGACCTCAACTGTATGTGCAATGTAGCGTGTAAAGTAAGTAAAATTGTATATGTGTTGGCATAAACAAATTTAAATACCTTTAGGTGCGTGTGCTTGCACAGCTCGAGTTTAATGCGTTTGATAAGCCCGAAATAAAATTGTGAGTTATTTGTTTAGTCCACCAATAGTAAAGACATTTCCGTCGGTTAATCCAACTCAATGAAAAAATTAAAAGTTTATAAATAGTTTTTTCTTGCTGTATGATCAATTATTGTAAAAAAAAAAGAAGAAATGTTTGGAAAAATTTTACTTTTCAGGCAAAAATTGCTTCGTATATGCCCGTCCCTTGCCTTGCCAGGTTGTCGACTATACATTTTTTTGTGGGAATCAGACACGAAACAACGCGTGCAGAAAACAGCACTCAGACTACATGCCGTCCATTGTACTGTTTTCATGTTCCTTTTAATCTATTTTAAATCTGCAGAAGCACAGAAAGTGTTCCGCCGTCTCTGCCTCTGCAAAACTGGTGTCTATGCCACGTGAAGTGACCGGTCAACAGTCCAACAAGTTGCCTGCAGTCTCCCCTGTTAAGTGAGAGCAAGTGTTTTGATAGTCCTTCTGAGGTTGAAGGTAACATAAGTTTTGCCCATCTGCAACCTCTTGACGCCTCCCAGTCATTGCTGATCGAAGTATTCACCCAGTTTCTGATGGTGGATCGATGGTCGAAGTTGGGAGTGATATAGCTGGCCAAATGGTCAGATGTCTCATTACCAGGTACTCCCGAGTGACCAGGCACCCAGAGTAAAGCAAGTTCTTTATGTTTGCCAACATAGTTTAGTCGAGACTTGCATTGCCGAACTAGTTTGGAAGTAGTTAGAGGGCTGGCCTATCCCTTGAGTGTAGCTTGGCTGTCAGTACAGAAACGTATACTCCTCCCCCTCCACCTATTTTCCACCACGTAGCCCATGACCTTGAGAATTGCAAATACTTCGGTCTGGAAGACCGAGGCATATCCCCCAAGAGAAAAGTGGGCCTTACTCTACATTGTATTGCTACTTTGGACATTGTTCCCAAAGACTTGAGCAATTTAAGGGCAGCTGGGTCATCACAATAAAGAACGGTCCATTTCTTTGTGTTAAATTCCGCCTGAGTCAAGTGCTTCAAAGATTGAGGTTAAGTGCGAGTCCTTTATAGTGAATTTCGCCACCTTCTTTTTCTTTAGACTTTGACCCATCTATATAGCGCCCATCTGCCCTGAGTTTAGGCCTGCGACACCTTTCTCTGTGATTCTTAAGGAGCTCGATAACCCTCTTCGAGAATCTTGAGGTAATTATAAATTACTGTGTATCGAAAGCGTACCGTAGACCAAGTTGGCGTTTTCCAAAATCGTTTTGGTATTTGGTTATGACCTCATATTTCAGTAGCTGTAGCTAAAAGCATAATATACATCTCACTCTTTTTATTCCAAGGAGATAATTTAGAGTGTTCATAATTATCTGTAATTTAATTTTTGAATGAATTTTTGTCTAGAATTTTTCCTCCTTTACTTGGTTTGTTAAATTTTCCACATCTAAGTATCAAAGTTTCGATTTCAATTTTAACTTCTTTATTTAAAAAAAAGTTTGTATGTATTACAAGATTTCAAAGTGTATATTGGTATGTACAGGGGGACACATATTTTCACGAATACATACTTTAAGTAGGCATTCAAAAGTATTGATTACTTTTAGGTGTAAATTATCGTTTCTTCACTTTACTTCGCGTCATTCCGCTGGTGACTGATTCTTACATAAGAGAGGGGAAGATACGTAGGTAGAAATCGTCATTAATAGCATTTATAGCATGTAGGATCGATGGCGCCTCGTATATAACTTCATGTTGCACTTATGTATTTGAGCGACTTAAAAATGTATTTGGACACTTTCTACCTTGTTTTTTTTTTGCTTTTGTAAAGTATATTGCGAATGTAGAAGAAGTGTGTGTATTGTAAATGCAAAAAGTAGTTGTTGTTGTCATAAGAATATAACTATGTAGAATTGTATGCATTTGAAAGTGTATAAAAAGCTTTAAAAACTTTATCAATTCAGTGGTCGCTTATGGCTGCAAAAACTACAAATTAACAGGGTTATTAAATGCCATAAATAAAAAGAATTAAAACAGAAATTTAGTTTGCATTTTTTAATATTTTCTAGTATGTCCATTTTTGTTCGCCGCTGGTACTAAATATATCCGTGCTTCGGTAAATATTTCAAGCTTTTGTAAAAAAGTTACGAAAAAAACCGTGAAATCATAGTTTTTTACTTACAAATTTGCACATTAAAGGAATTACTGAGTGTTAATAAGTGAAACAAAAAATACGCACTCAAAAAAAAAAAAAAATGTGTTACATTGCTTTTCTTTGACACGGAGGATGAGCACCCAGAATACGGTAAGCCTTTACGCATATAAATATGTACATACAAATGCAAATTATTAAATTTTGGTTGATTTAATGTCCGATGCATGTTTTAAAAAATTAAATGTGTACTATAGATTTCGCAAAATTCAGAAGTGGAATAAAAAATGTGATGCAGTTTCAGTAAATGTATTAACGTCTCTAATAGAGCTCTCTCACGTGGGGATAATTGTATACAATCATTTGTGTGTAAGCCAGACGCCATTATCTGGCATGATCGTCACCCTCGACTGCTTGAGAAGAGAGCCTCTCTTAGTTTTTTCTACGCTAATAAAAAAGTGTGTCTTACCATTAGGGGTACTCCGAAATTTTCCGTACAAAATTAAAAATATCAGCCTACAGAGTCTATATTCTTCTGCATTCAAAAAAATCACTAATGGAAAGATTAACTGCACTCTAAACTCGGTAGCTCAAAAACATGGCGTCTGGAAACACGCTAAGTAAAATTAAATAGGAAGAAAGCATTAAGTTTTAAATCAGATAAACATGGACAACGAGTTATTTAGACTTTCTACTAATCCTTGAATATCCATTATCCAAGTTTTATGGAAAAAAGCGATTCTTTTTCGAACTAAAATCCCAACGAACTTGTTTTTCTTGCTGTTTTGTTGCAGGCTTATATGCAAAAACCAAGTTTTGTCATCTGTTACGATACTTTCAATAATTTCCGAAGAACTCCAATTGAAAACACTAAGAACGCTTATATCCCAGTATTTCATATATCTATCTATTTAGAACATTCTCCCACAACTTCGATATTTGTTGTAACATCACCAGTTGCTGGACGATCTCAACAGAATTCTTTACAAGGGCCGACTTGTTCACGTTAAAATTTTGAAAACCATTCATAAAAAGCGTTTCTAAAGATTTTACTTTGAGTTAAACCGCACTTAAAGTCGTAAAATATCAACGCCCCAAAATTTTCTTAAAAAATTTATTTCTTTGAAACGCTTTTAAATTTAAAATACTATTTTGAATATATCTGGCAATGTTTTTTGTCTTAAAAGATGTAAAATTTTCGAAAATCATAGTTTGAAATCGAATAAGCTGTTGATAAATAGTTGTGTTCGTAAACTTTCAGTGTTACCCTCGTCTTTTAACAATTGTCAATTTTCTAAATCGCAAAGAAAAGAACGATACAAGAATTTAAGTTTTTATTACAGAATTTATCCCACTAGCTGAGCGTTTACAATGCGAGAAGCAAAAAACTGCGCTTGACTGATTTCTGAGCACGCGTTGTTGGGTCAGCTATCCATCCATCAGTCGCGCTCGACGACATCGCAAATGCCCAACAATTGATGGAATGCTTTGTCGCCGTACAATTGCTACAGTTGTTGTAATAATTTGTGTCATTATTTGTCATCGTATAGCTTGGTACGCGAATCATACATGTAAAGACCTCAACTGCGCCACTCAAATTGTTGGTTATTTGACGTCTAAAGTTATCGACGCGTTTACATTCTTCCAGTCGGTTGGTTTCGTTGTCACAAATATTGATATATGCTTCGATATGCATATATACATACAAATCCACTAAATGTTTCTGTATGTGCTTAAAGTCTTAGTCGAAATAGCCAATCACTAAGACTTGTTTTCTAGCTAATAATTCGCGGCCAACTTTGAAGGTTGTTGCCATGCTATTCATTATAAATAAATCGTTTTATTTTCTTTCAATGTGCTCATCCATTCAACGGCGGCTAGACGTAGTTTTGTTTATGTTCATGTTATTATCAAAAAAAAGTCAATTCATTAAAATTGCATGCACATAACTTATGATTTATAGACGTTACTAACACTCGAACACGCACACTTGTTATCGATTCACTCTCCTAAGTTACAATACTACATACTAATATACTAAATTGGTTATATTACATTCTTTCTTTTTATATATTATTTATTGTGTAACTTACTTATAAATTAATAACTTACCACTTTTTCTTTGGACGTTCAACTTCCTGCTACGTCTATAGAAATTCTCTTGCAACCTTTTAGCTAATTGATTTCTTCTAATAGAAGCTGCAACAATTTTCACTTAATGTGCTATTTGCCTATAGCTTTTGCTCTGCAATGCCTTGAATCTGAATAAGACATCAGATATCTGCAGTCTGGCAAATCGTTCAAACTATGACTGTTTACCGTATTTGCCCTAAGGTGCAATAACTCGGCTTCGGGCGAACACAAACCTTATTGCGTTTTAGTTCAGCAAGCTACTAAATAAATGGATGTTTACACACAAAAAATTAACACATATTCGTACACACATTAGAGAAAAATTTTTTTTGGCTAGTTTAAGAAAATAATCCACATCTAAAATTGTGTCTGCTTGATACATACATAAGTTCATGCGTTTTCCATGAAAACGCTTAGCTTGCTTTGTTTCGACAACTCGAAAATTTATTGAAATTAATTAAAATATTTGAAAATTGGCCAAAATATAGAAAAGAAATGCTGATCTGTCGGACTTAAACTCGATGAGTGAAAGTATTGGTTAAGCTCATCTCAATTGATTTTATTGACAGCGTTTAAATCTAATATTTGACCATAGATTCTTTGTGTTACCTTGTGAATTGCTGCTAATAGTTGAATTCTCTGTTGAGTGTAGAATTGATTATCCTTTATGACAGTGCTTTGATAGCTGTCTGTAAAGGTTTAATCTGTAACATCTCGAGGTTGCTGGAGCCTGGTCGTTATGGCCATTGTAATTCATATTTTGGCAGTGTCTGAAAGGGTCAATTACGGTTCTGAAAATTAAGCAATATTTTGTAAAGAAAAATTTAAGTGTTTGGTAGTTTTTGCAACAATCCATAATTTACATTTTTTATTAATGGACGGAACATTAACAAAATTCTGCTGAATGTTTGTTCGCACAACCAGACTTCCAAAATATAACGATTAAGGCGTTTTAAACTGGGCTAAATGTTTTGTAAGAATTTTTAATGCTTATGCCAATTTTGAATTTACTACATTTTGGATTTTGTTAAACAACTTTTCACATTGATTTTCCGATTTTCAGCTGGAGTTGCCCTGTCCAGCAAACTCTCTTATGAAAACGATTTGTTTTAGCTTAATTCAACATTTGTAAGTGCCAGATGGATAAGTATAAAAGTATACCGAAACGATCAGAATGATGAGCTGAGTCGATTTAGCCATGTCCGTCTGTCTGTTTGAACGCAAACAAGCCCATCAGCTTATGAGCTCTTTGAATAAGTCTTGGCAGTCGGGTGCCTTTTTATAATTTATTAGACATTTGTCGGAATTGGCCAGATCGGCCGACTATATCGTATATAAGAGCCGACATTTCATATATTATATTTTTCTCCATAACTCCTTCATTTAAGTAGCAAGAAGCGAGAAGGTACGCTTTTCTTAGCTCTGTCGAAGCAATGAAAATCATACAGATGAAACAAACATAACATATAGCTCCCATACAACCGATTGTTCAGATATTCCATTTAGCACTAAAACCCATCCATTGAAGCGCCTAAAGTCTTGAAATTTTGCACAAATAATAGTTATTATGAGAACTATTTTAGCAGTGAAAGGCCTTAAGAAAACTCCTTCATTTAATCTGCTAGAGACTTGAAATTTTGCAAAAATTTTAATTATTATTGTGACTATTATAGTCAAAATCATAAATATATCGAATAAATATAACATATGGCTTCCATTTAATTCTTCCATTCATGAAAGGTATTAAGCCTTTTTTACTTGGTTATTAGAAAATTATTATATTTGCTTCATGTAAGCTTCTCTCCTTTCTTCTACGTATACCACCTTTCCACACAGCTCCATACTCGACGTAGCGAACATTTCAATTAGTCTCCGCTAATCCCATAGGCGTAAAAGACTGCGTGGTACTTAGAACCCAACGGTACTTGTTATGTTTACTTGGGTGCGTATAGAACTCCATGCTGTCGTCGACCTAAAATTCCACAATGTGTTGACAGCAAAACCAAAAAACGGCATACTTAACCGTTAGTTATGAGCTTGCTTATGAACTTGTTGGCGAGTAGGGGCATATGTGAGACCTTCTACATATGTATATACCAATGTATTTATATGCCTACACACATACAGACATGCATATGTAGGTACGCGGCGGTGTTGTAAATGATATTTATTTTTTGCTGCTGCCGCTGTTTTCACAGTTGCCTTTGTTATTTTTATTATTATTACGGCAATTCGCTTTGTAGCCAAATGTTGGCGGCTTGACGTTTGTTTACACATATCTACATATCTACATGTACGAGTTGGATCAAGAATGATAGAGCAAAAGACTGCGCCTTCCGGGGTGCCATTACTCAAAACTTTTCTGATTTGACAGTTGAGTGACGTCAATATAGTGAAAGTGTTGCCACACAGATTTTAATTTAATATCCGAACTCTAAAAAAAATACCCAATCCAGAAAAATATTATCAAAAGTCGTTTAACTCATCAAACCTACACATTTAATTTATTTCTTTTTTCAATATTTATCTCCATTAAGGTGCAACCATATATGTATGTACATGCCGCTCATTTACTAAGGGTCAGTTTTTCAGTGCAAGTTTAACTCTGCTTGTCGTTTAAGCTGAGTGTAAGCGCAGTATGCAGTTGTTCAGTCAACTTAAACGACCGATATTGTTGACTACTTTGTTTTGTTTGCAGCAAATTTAATTGAACTAAAGTTATTTTAAAATGAGTTTTACCAACACTCGAGTATAAAAAAAAAATTTAATTTTACTAAGGGAGTATATGCAAATTCAAAACTTCCCTGCAGTTTTTCTCGGTTGTTGGTTTTTTTGGCTTTTGACAGTCTTTTAGTTATAGAGCCAAATGTAAGCAAGTTAAGAGTTTCAAATTGTTTAGTTTTGGTAAAAAATTACCAAAAAGGCAATACTGTTCTGCGGTCGCTCCTCGATTTTTACTCTATTTCGCTCATTCACTAGGGTGACGTCTATCATTCTTGAGTTGGATAAATGTGTTTTTGTTTCGTTTCGTGTTTTTTTTTTTTGGCTTTTTATACAGTAAAATGCCCATACGATTCGCGGCACCAAACGGTGGCAATAAGTTGCGTAAAATGTAAAGTAAACCCGTTACTCGCTGCTACTTTTTTACGGCATTAAAACGCGCACTTTGTGCAAATACCTCCTGCTTTGCAATTCATTAAATCGTTTAGGCATTAATTTCTGATAAGCTCTCGCCATAAATATATATGTACATACATACATATAATAATAAATGAGGCTGTTCTCAAAGGAACTACACTAATTTTGCTCTAAACTTAATATGTACCTACTTTTGTTGGGCAAATTTGTTAGCAATACGTTTTGTATTTTATTGACCAGAACGTATACTTTACATATGTATGCACAAGCGAGTTTGTAAGCGTAGTCACTTGCTGTCGATACATTGACTGTACGTTAGCTATAAAAATTGGCTCATAAAAAGTGGTAATGAACTCTAATGAGGCCAGGCAGACAGCTACGAAAGCAAGCATGAACAATATGTTGCCAACAAATAAGGGAATCAATTCCATAATAGGCATTGTTGTTGCCGTTGTTGGCTTTTGCTGTTGGATTTTTTCCATTCGCCTAATGTCTGCATGACTGAGAGAATTCATACCTTTTGAGCGCTGCTCCCAACCGGGGTAAAGGGAAGCTCGTAAAATTGAGTAATTTTATCTAACACCAGCTGTTTGTCGCGAATTTACAATGCTGATGTTACGTATTAAACGTAAAACATTAAAGAGTGCACGTAAAAGTCTGAAAAAAACAGATGTGTACGAAAAGCAAACAATGAAATTGAAAATAAGAAGTGAAAGAAAGAAAATGCTTGCCGCCTATCAAGTGATTTGCAGCGTTTTTTTTTGTCTGTCATACCTTTGAACCTCATTCCATTCCGTACGAGTGCAATTCTGTATATTTCACACATCGATACCAACCTACCAACTACCGTTGCCTTTTGTACTTTCGCTATGGCTTTTCCAGCCATTATCGCACCAGTCGCACTGAATACAATATGTTTGCATGTATTAGTAGTCACATATGTACATATGTACGTACGTACATACATATGTACATATATGCGCTTGTATTCGTACAAGCTACACAATGCAATCGCAACTAATTTTTTTAAACTTGTACGAGCGCACTTTACATACTCGCACACATACACTGATGAGGAGTAAATTAACGAATAGTCCACCCACCAGCAAGCGCCATTACGGACTATGTGCTGCCGACTAACCACCACACAACCTGGGCAGCCTCATACACTGTATTGTTAAAGTAGGTCAGGGTCAAGTAGTCATCCAGCCTGCGTTTACTTGTTCGCTAGCTGTTTGCTGTTTCGTTTGTCGCCTTGGCGGTCGTCGTTCTTTTGCCTCTGGTCTCTGAGCATAATTTGTATTCGGCCGGTGTTGTGTCGGCGGAAGAGTTGGCCTTCTTAAAATGAGCTCGAATGTTACATATTTCGTTTATACACTTAAATACGAGTGTATGTATGTGTGCATATAGATATAACTATGAAATTTTAAACTGGCACGTTTTGAAAAATGTGACTTTATTTAAGACTTTGTTAAACCCGCAAAGCAAAAATGGCCGTTTGAATGAAGTAAGGAAAAGTATTTTCGTCTCGTTACGTTTTCAATTTCTTCAAAATTGGACCATTGATACGAATATCTCTACCTTACTTAGCGCCATCTAGCGGCTTAAATAAAACCCAATGAATGTCGTTCCACTGTCCTCTCTCACTTTAACACAACATTTCTAAATATCTGCACTCCAGTCTCATTTATGTTGAAATTCTCCAGAGATGTATTTAACATTTTTCGGCTTTAGCGCCACCTTGGTACATTTCAGGCTATGAGTATGGGATTTTTGGTTGAAATCATTTACTATATAAATCTTTTTACGTAGCATGTATGCTCTTCCCTATGTGCACTCCCATTGAAACATTCTCGTGTGGTTTGCTTTGATTTTTGTCCGCCACTACACTATGCCCTTAGTCTTAGAGAGAATGAGGGTAGCAATACATTGAAGAACCCCTTTTGCGGCTACCTTTCAGAGACCCACTTACAATGTGTAGCGTATATCCATCACATGCCTCCTAAGTCAAAGGGAGGCTGGAATATCAATTGTGAAGACAAACCGTGCGATGGCGGAATGCATTCCTGCACTTGCAAAATATTGGGTGATTCGAAGAGAGTCTGCTCTATATGGAACTTCTTATGTGGTGATCCAAGTTTGATAATCCTCAAAATTGACCATCCGCATCAATTGTTACTTGTATTAAATATTGCGGTAGTCTTTAATGACGAAACGATACGAGTAAATACAAGTATTTGTCATGTAATCTCAGCATCAATACTCTTGCACCAAATACACAGTAGATATCAAAAAACAGACTCGTAAGAAATACGGTTGTTAACGAAATTGCACATCGATAGATAGATAGATATATTATAGAAGACGAATGGACTGCGACTAATGGGTTTTGAAAGCTCTTCACAGCACTTCATGACCAGGTGCTGTGGAGTCCCCATAACTGAGTCACAGAAGCGACGATGCTCGATCGACCAGATCCCTAACTAATGCAGGTGAATTTTCAGTCTACAGCGACTCGTCAGTATGTCTGACATAATTCTCAGTCTCTCAGTCACTTAAACTGACGAACACCAGTGAAGTCTTCCCAGTATAGGCTCCTCAGGCTCTCCTTCTGAGAGAGGGGCTCTCTTGTGGTGCTAGGGCCCACCAAAAGAATTAACTTAGAGAGAACAAAGAAGACAAACTCGAATTCCCTATTTAAGTACTCGAGCGGGTTTGGGACATATTCATACTCATATCCACACTTACTCTTGACTCAACTGGAAAAATTTGAGATGTTTTCGCGCAAAAAGCAATTAAAAATTTTGAATTTGTAACTAAGGAAACTTATGAACTGAATCATGTAGAATTGTTGAGTAAATCGTTTCTCGCAGAGTAATTTCTTCATATTTTCATAGAGCAACTCATATAATGGAAAAATACCCGACGAATGTGTGGGATGTAAGAGCGACTCGAAACATTTTTCTGGCATTCTGGTGTCCTTTATAATGTAGGTGGATGAATGTATTGAGTCTGCCCTGTAAAGACGGTGTTAATGTTCAGGGCTATGAGAATGGAATAACCATCTTATTCAGGTTAAAGCGTCCTGGAGACGATCAAATAAACCCATCAAGGATTGCGTATGTGTTAGTGGGTTTCGTTCGTGTCATTCACGCAATCGTTCAAATAAACTTGCCATCAAATTTTGACCTTGTAGCGTTCGGTCATCATGTCGTCGTCGGATGACGTTTTTTTTTTATTGGCATCTGTTGCAGTTTTGTTAAAAAGATGGAAGAAAAATAAGAAAGAGTCATTGCTAAATCACTCTATTCCCTAAGCTGGTAAGCATGGCAATGTTCAATAAAACCCTGTATGACTTTTTTTTTCATCTGCGCACTTTTCCATGTTGAATATCACGACTCAATTGATTTTGATTTTCATTAAGCAGAACCGACAAAGTCGCTCGTACACTGTACGTGTAGCCGACGGAAGCCGACCACACTTACACACTTAAAGTGCCGCTTAAGTCCGAAATCAATGTGTGGGGAATATGAGTATGAACTTAAAGTCAGTCTGCGTCTTGTTCGGGTTTTAAGAAAAATAAAAAGGGACAAACTTGTTCTTTTAACAAGAAAACTCGATATATTTTGGAAAACTCGGTTTCGGTGTTCAAGCGTTCAAGCTAAATTATATGAACTTGGGTGACGCACAGTTTATCGAGTCAAAGTTTTGTGGCGAAGAACATAACTCAAAAAAAAATGGAAATGGAAATGGAAATTTGAAAAACAATGCAAAATCCGAGGCGTTTTGTTTTGGTTAAAAACAAGCATTACAAGAATGCAAATGCTGTAACGTGTTAAGTCTGCGCGTGTTGAAATTTCAAAAAGTGAAGAACAAAAAAATCTTAAATGCTCGACGGACAGACGCGTGATACGAGTATGTCATAAAATCCACTAAAAATGGTACATCCAAATGAATCACCCGGTACGTAGTAGTTTTTTGATGGCACATTTTAACACAAATGTATTCATATTTCATTTTCACTTATATTTAACGCAAATATTTGTCCATTCGCAACAACATGCAACTTGCCGTCGACCATTAAAGCCGCTTAACTGGGGCCACACACTCCTTTCGACGCCCTCTCATTGTGTTTGGTTAAAATGTTTCTACATTTTTTCCCCCCCTTAATTTTCATTCGAGTGTACAAATTTACCAATTTTATCGATATTTTTTTTTTATATTTTACATTTTCGCTTCGTTTGAGCGATTAAAATTTAATAGTCTTACTGGCTGACCGTTTATTCGCTTTGACTCACGGTTCTTTTTTAAATCATATATCGAATGTGTATGTGCATTGTACATATGTATGTACTTTTGTAATTTTGCTGCATCAGGAAATTGCCAGGAAATTCAGGTATGTTTTTGGTCAAAAAAGCTGAGTTTTTTGCTTAGAAGTTTTTATTCGTTTCTTTTTTTTTTATTACCTCATCTGATTTTACAAGCTTTTGCTCTCTGTGATTGTACAAATTGAAATTTTACATATTAGATGAGGCTTCCTGCCTGCTAAGTCGGAACAGCTCGAATTTGTCTTCTGCCATGGCTGCGGAAGTGTGTTTACGAAATGAAAAAGATTAGCTTATACATTTTTAAACTGCTATTTACAACCGCATTCCGAATGTCGACTGACCGATTTCCGATTTGCATAAATTTTAAAATACTTACATTATTTTCAAAGTAATTGCTTAAGCAAACAATTAATACAAATGGATAGTGTTGAAGGGTAGTTAATTGGGATGAATTATAAGCTGGTATATTAATGGATTTATCAAAGTCAAGAAGCAAGTTTAGGGGCTAATCTAAAGTTTTGTCATTGAAAGAGAATATGTACGTGAGTTTAATGTATTAAATATTAAAGAAATTTATTAAAACATGGATTTCAACTCATTTTCGCTAATCGAATGCTGCTTTCACTAAATTTTTTACAGTATTGGAAAGTATGGTGTAAAAAAGACCCAAACAGCAACCAGAAAAATAACTAAATATTTTTTTGAGACTTCTAATATATTTAAAATTAAAAATTATAAGCTAGAAAATATTTTTAAGTCTTCCCTCATTTTGTTAATTATATAGAAAAAGTATTTTCATAAAAATATAAAAAAGCGTAAACTTATCTTAAAAGGCGGGACATGTTCAGGGCCATTTCGAGATAGATGTAAGATTTTGAAAAGAGATTTCGTGATGATTTCGGGACTAGTTCGGCATTGTTTCGGGCTTATGTCCGGACCGATTCGGGATTTTTTAAGGACAAATTCGGTATGCTTTTTGACTAATTTAGCACCAGATCTTGACTAGAGAAAGTTCTGAACTAGTTCTGTGAACACGGCAGTCCCGAATTCATCTCAAAATAGATAAGTATGAATTCCAAAACTCGTGCCGAAATTGTCCTAAAAAGTACAGAATTGGTCACTTAATAGTCCTAAGCGTAAAGTAAAAACTTAATTTTATCCTTAACCTCTTGATGTTTCCTATCTGTAGCTCAAAATCTAAACTTTTTACTTCGTTTCTTAAAATATGATATAGTTTTCTGCATTAAAGCTCTATAAGAATTTGTTTTGCCTTCAACCAATTTTCCACAAACGCAGTGTGGGAATCAAAATTTAATGTTACAATGCAATCTCCTCCCCTATTGGTTCTACATCCTCTTTGGCCTTTCGTTTACGCTAATTTTGGCGCTACTCGAAAAGCTGATTTTTAAATTTATTTGATTTGCAATTCATTCACTTTTTAACAATTAAATTAAATATATTGAAATGACTTAATTCAGAATCTTGAACGAAATTGCACAGCAGCGCGCCTTTGCCATTGCACAAATACTACATATTTGTATCTCAATTGGTATTTATTTCTCGAAATGTAAACCTTATTGTGCTAAAAAAAAATTAAGTTTTAATTGAAATACCATATTTTTCTTAGTATATCTATTTGCTTCAAAAATATTGACTTCCATGTTCAATTTTACTTGGCAAATTTGTGCAATGCTCAGCTGATTGCCATTTAAATTTTTCATGAAAATAGCCAATTTTATTCGACTATTATTTCAGCACAAAATGAAAAGTAAATTTAAAAAACTATGTTAACATTAAAAAGCTAAAACTTTGGTGCTAATGAAAATGAAAAAAAAAATTGAAAGAAAAAATAAGAGATTTGTTTTTTATCCAGCACTCGCTATAAATAGAAAAATTGCAAAGGAATGATTGCGCAAAATACAATTCGAGGAAGAGATTGGTGTAGACTTTATGTGCAAATTTTCATTGTTATTATTTTTGCACATTTCTTCGTAATTGCTATGCTTAGATACATACATACATACGAGTATGTGTTTGTGTAGATATGTACGTCTGTTTTTCTAGTTCTCTGCAATTGCCTTCAGTGTTTTTATTTCTTACTGTTTTCGTTGCTTTTCTTTTGTATTTTTTGATTTCTGTGAAAACTTAAAAGTTTTTCTTGCAGCGCTTGTTTTGATTTGTTCCTGCTGCCCCAAAAGTGGTTGGCGTATAAATATCAACAGAAGAGTGGTTGAAACGTCAGTGAACCTGCAACTGAGTGCCGTAATTCAGAGGTCATTCAATTAAGTTTAGCCCACAGACAATGTGGAGTGCAAATATGTTTTTTTTTAACAATTTTTTGTTTCGTCTTAAAAATTTTACAGTTCTTACGTTTTAAACTAAATCTGTTTATCAACATTGACATTTAAGACTCAAATGCGTCTTGACCATTCGCCATGCTTTCGATCAACTGCCCCGTCAGTGTGAAGTTCTCTTCATCTGCAACACATTTTCTCCAGCGTTGAGTTGTAAGCCATAATACAAATTTGACAACTATCAGTTAATTTGTTAATCATAAAATGGACCTTCAATTCAAATTCAAGTTCGTCATAAGCGAGTGGTGCGATTGCTTTCATCTCCCTTTCTGCATTTTAGCTTCTTCACTTTAAAACCACTTATGGAGTTGCACTAGTTCTGAGCCCGAACTATTTTTGTTCCGTACCTTCTGGGTTTGCCTACGTGGTTATTCCTTTTAGTCCGCACTTCCACAACCAATCTATAAAATGCCATAAATACTTACTCTCATTGTGCCTAATAGCTGCCATTGTCTATATTGAGAGCATAGTGATTTTTTTTCAGTTTTATTATGCCAATTTTACCCATTTTTTTTTTCTTTCGTCAGTTTAGCTTTCTTCTTCAATATCATTCTCAACTTTTGTTTTCGTTTGGGTTACATTCGTTCTTACTCGTTCGTTTAGTTATCAGCTGCATGTTGCAATTAGCAGCTCAAGCTGGCTTTGCGCTTCAACCCGTTGAATATGCTGAGACTGCCACACTTTATGTACCCAACAAACATCCAGAGGTATTTCTAAAAGCTTGAAGTAATTCGTAGTTCTCGAGTTGAGATTGATGTTGGATACTTTCCAACTCATTGCTTACTTTGTCGATTGGATGTACATAGTTCTCTCTCAACTTGAAATAAAACGTATATTTAACTTGAACAAAAAACATGAATTTTGCAAGTTATTATCAAATTCATCTTTAATCTTTGACTGATTGAAATGAACTTAAAAAAAATAATTGTAGCACTGATTTTAATGTACAGAGCTATACAATTTTCAGGATTTCAAAATCATATGCAAGCTTCGATCAAACAAATTTTAAAAGAAATAAATTTCAAAATACCGATTTTAAAACTATCAATCCTCCTCTTTACTTCGATTACGAAAAATTAGTTTGGAAGGTGCTTTTTCAATTTAATGCGTTTTCTTCTGCCTTAAACTTTGATTTTTCTTATCCTAATCGAACTTTTAGGAATCTGCTCTTAAGACACTTGTCATAGGGATTTCTTTTTTCTTTATTTTCTTCGCACTTTTTTTATTTTTAAAATAATATGAATCCTTATAACTACTTATCACTTAGTCTAGTATAAGCATTTTGTTTGCTGTTTAAATTAAATAAATAAATAAATAATTAAATCGTAATGTATACTTCCTTTCTGCTCGATTCTGTATAACATTTTTTTTTTGATTTCTGTGAGTATTAGAATTGATCCTCTTCAATCAGCGGAACGGGGCAATACTTCAAAAACAAATACCTAAAAATGGTATCTGCCGACCGGTCAAAATCTAAATTCATAACAGACTTGTATTTTCCAAAGTATTAAAAGATTAAGTAAAGCGCAATAAAAAATGCTGAAAAATTTCTTCTTAAAAAAAAATAAAAATAAAATAAAATAAAAACATTACATCTGAAAATATGTTTGGAGCCTGTAGGGGAACCACATGAAAGTTTAAAAAGAACGCTATCTCTTTTTCTTACTTAAAAAACTGTCTTATTGTCATATTAACAATAATAACATTTTTATTTCGAAAGCTATGATTATGCCCCTGAAGGTTGTTTACAAAAAAAAAACGTTGGCAATTTAGTTCTCAACTAAAACTCAAATGGTGCTCAAACCTAAATGTTTGTTGGGTATATAAACACACACACGCATACATAAAGTATTCAATATATAAATACCCTATAGGGAGTCACACTGGTTCCAAGCCAATACGATTCTAGGAAGTTTCTAGTTTGCGAGAATTACCAGTTCGCATTGATTCTCTCTTTCCGGAAAGAATTTCAGAATCTTTCATATTGAGTGGTTTTCGAACCGAATATAAATTGTTTCATCTATTTTATTTAAGTGCTTAAAGAAATCGATAACAATTTCAATTAATAATTTAGGACTTGCATTTTCGAAATTCTGTCTTTTTTTATCGACGATTCTAATGCATGTCTGACCAAATAATTATGGGAAATTCTGATATGTAAGCGTAAACTGACATGGCTGTACGAAATCGAACGAAGTTCAATCAAACATGTCGGAAGAGGAAGCTAATAAAATGTCCCAGACACTTCAGCTTTCAATATTTCAATTGTCTAAATAGTCAACTCAGACATTTTTCCGAAGGGTCGGGTATCAGAAAATGGGAAGAAAGTGTTGTTTGGTGCAGTAAGTGTATACTAGTGAATACTAAAAAAAAGTTCAGAAAACTTTGGTGCAAAAAAAATCGTTCAACACTTTCTCCTCCTCTAAATCACTCTTAACAAACATACGTCTAACCAACTGAGTTCAAATGTCGGCTGATAAAAAAAAAACTTTAACAACAAAAAAAATTACCCAAATAAGTTGAAAAGTTTTTAAATTATAATAAAGTTTTTTATAATACAAGCACGGTCAAATTTTGATCGAGTTGTTTTTGAGCCGAAGCGTTGAGTTTTGGAGGGTTCCGAACCAGTGCTGATATTCGTTTTTGCAACGTTCGCGCTTCAACGATAGATGTCGCTGTTAATGCGATGAAAAATGAAGTGCTCCTAAATTGTTATTGCTACTGAACCATATATTATAATTTTAGAATTTTCAAAGTTCGCTGCTTGGTATTTCCACCAGGGTTAAATCACTCACTCAACATACTCTACAACTTTTCCGCCCACTAAACGTCGCTGTGTCAATTCGCTGCGTTCAATTATAATTTTGTGTTCTACTAATTATGATTTTCGACGACCCCTTTTTTCTATGATGACCTCATATCGCGCTGGTGACTTTGCTATGTATTTTATTCGTTCACTGTGTGGCGTTCAGTTTTTGGTATTTGTCTGCATACTATTCGTTCATCACTGTGCCCCTGCACGTGGATCGTGCAAAAGCTTTAGAGAATCTTTATGGCAGACGTTGTAAGTGCTTTTTTGATCATCGATTATAACAGTTTTACTGTTGTTGTATTAGCTTTTATGACCGTTAATGATTGCATGTCACTCAATATGCCTGCCGACTGCCGCCTGCCGCTTGCCCTTGTTCCGCTTACCTACTTGCGTTCGTACATATTTCATTTTCATTGATTTGGTATTGTTCAAATGAGTAGATGTTCTTTTTTCCTTGTGTTTTTTCGCTTTCTTCCTTTGTGTTAACGCATGAAAATTGATGATTCCATCGCTTCAGTGTTTTTCGCACCCTTGATACTAATTTGAAAGTGATTTATTTGCTTCTTTCCAGCGCTGGACATTGATTTCTGATTAATCTACTTAAGGTGCCCTGCTTTGCTTTCGGCGCTTTTCCTTCGCATGGAAAGCTGCCATTATTTGCTTTTGTAATTTATTTATAATGCGCCTTCTCCTTCCTTCTACATCTATATTATTCGTTTATTTTACTTCCGTTTGTTAAGTTTCGTGTTTTATTGCCAACTGTCTTGAATAGTTCATGTCCGGCCACAGTTCGATGCTGCGAAGGTCATTGCCTGAATTGAATTTTTTAAGCACTACTAATTGAATTTAAAGCACTTTCGTCTTTGCTTTAAGCAATTTTAATTAATTCTCTTTTGTCTTCTCTATATGGTTTCACATGCGTCAACCTTTATCGAATGCAAGTTTTTCAACTTTTATTAAAGTCACGCGTACGCACAACAGCAAATGTTTGGCAAACAGCAGAAATGTCAAATGTAAACGAAGAAACTTGAAGAGACATCTGCACACATCCATTTTCTTCTCACCAGTCATCAGCCATCCCTCCTTCATATGCGATCGTTATTGAAAGCAATACTTGGAGCGTCTGAGAGGGGACTTACTGCAGCATTTTTGTTTGAAATCTCTTCTAGAAAAACTTTTGCCGTTTCCTATTTGCTGATCAATTTCCATAATTGAATCACACTGTAACCAACGCCTACGCCAGCTTTGTTTTTTTCGCCTGACCATCGCTTTGTGTCGCCAATTTGATTTATTCACTTTGTCAATTGAAATTCCATTGATGGTTTGACAGTTAAAAACCGTCATCACCGCTGCCAACTTCCTTTTACCATTTTCCTAACTTCGGCCAGCCAGTTTACGCTGAGTTGCAAAATCATTTTTATTTTTCGCTCATCTGCACTTACTTGCCTTTGCTTTTAATTAAAGCAAACAAAAAAACGGTAATAAAGAAGTGTTATTAAAATCTTGCAGTGTAGTGATGTTGTTGAATTTCGGGATTGGTGAAATTCGTTAATTTTTCATACAACTTGTTACCGTTAGATTTGTAATACATATATCGGCATTTTTGTGTTTTAATTACATACTTTCGCTTGTTATATTTTTTTCTTCATTGGCTCAAGCTTTTTCAAGAATAATTGTATTTGCTTAGAAAGCTGAAAAAGTCATTTGAAAGTAAACATTTTACCTTAGAAACCCACTAAGCGTTTTTCTTTTTACATAAACCGTTCAAAGTCAAGAAATAGATTTGTAGTATACTTTTAGGTTTCTTTATTTACATAAGTTTGTGAGGATGAGGAATTAACAAAGTGTCGTAATGTTTTAAAATCATAAAAATTTCAGTTGCTGAAAATTTATTTGTACCAATTGAATAACACGTTACGACATTTTGTGAATACTCTTACTAAAAAAAAGTAACAGGACTAAAACACATACAATTTAATTAAACACAATTAACTCAAAAATGTTTAAATTCATAAACGAATCGTACATTCCAAGGATTTGTGTAAAAAATATATATCCGAAAACTCTAAAAATTCGAAGCTTAATATAAAAATATGTTGAACAAAAGATTATTTGCAATAGAAAGTATTTTACTTTTCAATAACATAATGATTTATCAAAACAAAAAAAATATTATTTTTATATTAAAAAAATACATGCCGACTGTAGTAAAATTCTTTTTTTATCTATTGAGGTCAAGGTGGTGATTTCCGAAATAGTACTATAACTTCTTTTATAAACTAGCCTTGAGCTCAATAAAATTGTCAATTATTAACATTTATAAGGCCAACAGAAAAAACAAAATAACATACACTTGTTTGTTTAGATAAATTTTATTTGGAAAAATAAAAGTAAAAGTATAATTAAAAAAATAAATAAGAAATTTGAGGAAACCAATTTATTTATTACTCTTATTTTTCGGCCGAAAAAAGTTGATGCAAAAATAACAATTATGTATCTATAGATTTTTTTGAAAAAGGCCTTAACCCTTAGGATACCTCTCTGTACCGCTATCGCCAGGCGATTGTACTGTCTATTCAGAATGGCAACGGAATTTGTCTGTTGGCAAAGCTGCGCGGTAATCAGACAAGTGGACATCGAATGTTCAATTCAAAAAGTGCGATTGAAAGTATTTTTCTATTTGATTTTTGCATAAATTTGCAGCATGCAGCTGGCTTGTTTTTAAAAGTAGTCTAAAGTTATTCGTAATTTCTTAGCCGATATTACATAATTATAAATATATCAGTTAAAATTATATTTTAATATTTTTCTTAAAACTATAAAAAATTAACTTAGTTTTGGTCAAAAATTACAGTTTAAATTTTACTTAAAAGTTAAAAGTTAATTTTTTTTGTCAAAAATAAAAACAGTTAATATGTATATGACTTTAACTTTTGCAATCGATTGAAAAATTAAAATTTTTTCTTAAATTTTTTAAGTCAAATATAAAAATTATCTTTCAATTCAAAAATTAAAGTAAACTTACTGTTCTATTTAATCGCGGAAATTAAAGTAAAATTTTACTTTTCTTTTTCATTGAAAATTTAAATTGAAAAATAGAAGTAAAATTTAAAATAAAAGAAAGTTTAATTTTAATTGAAAAGAAAATGAAGGAAAAATTTAAATGGAAAAAAATAAAATTTTTTCTTTCAAAAAATCAAAAGCAATTTTTAATAGAAAAATAAAAGAAAAATTTAAATTTAAAAAAGTTGAATTTTAATTGAAAAAATAAAAGTAATTATAAAATACAAAATTTTAATTAAAAAAGTAGAAATAAAATTTAAATTGAAGAGTTAGTTTTAATTGAAAAAATTAAAAAACAAATTTTAATTCAAAGAATAGAAATAAAATTTCCATTTAAAAATGTTTATTTTAACTAAATAAATAGAAGTAAAATTTAAATTTAAAAAAGTTTAATTTTAATTTAAAAAAATTTAAGTAAAATTTTAATTGAAAAAAGTACAATTTTAATTTAAAAAATAAAAGTTCAATTCTAATAATGTTGATGCAAAAAAACGATTATCTTTTGACTTTTTTGGAGAAAAGGTTTAACCTTTAAGAGAGCTCTCAGAAAGGGCCGCCATTGTCAGGCGATTGTACTGTGTACTCATAATGAAAATTAAATTTTGTCTGTTGGCAAAGCCCGGTAATCAGCCAAGTGGACTTCGCTCGCCATGTTAGCTCTGTTTTTTAGATAATTTATCAATGATTGGAAATTCTCAGGTTTAATTGGTCTAGAATCGTATCGTGCTCAAAAAAAAAATTAAATTACAAAAAAATTTAATTAGTTTTCAAGTGAAGCATCTGCCAGCAATTGCTTAAGCAGATGGGGGATACCAGAAATTACATTCCTTAATTCAGCCGTGAATGCAGTTGTATTTGAGCGCTCTACAGCAACTGGAAAAGGACATTGCCGCTTATAATTGGAATGCGAAGCGCAAAAGTCAAGATTACGTTTCCGCTCGGCGCCACCTAAAGCGACTAACCGACCGACCGACCGTGCAACCAACTGACCAGCGGGTTTGTTACGAGCTTCCAGCGACAGGTCGTCCACCTTCTTGACTACTTGACGTTTGGACTTTTACAACTTTTTTTTTTGGTCTGTTGTTTGCCTGCATTTCTTTTGCATAGAATTTTAAAAACGCGCTAAAATCGTAGCAAAGGCTACAAAAAAAGTAATAGAAATGCAAAAAAAAAGGTGCAAAGCAAAAGCGCATTGGAAGGGAAAGGCAAATCACTGCTGCCTGGCGCCACTAGTGGCAACGCCAGGATGATGAACTCTCGACACTACGCAAAATAACAAAAAAAAAAAAAAACGACAACGCCTTTGTTGTTGCTTTCGTATTTCGTTGTTTACTTCGCCCGCAAGTGCTGGCATGCCGTCTCTCTGTCTACTACTCTATTCCGTTTATCTCTCTGTTGATATGCCGAGCGACCGCCCAACCGCCCGCCCGCCTTACCGCCTAGTTGTTGTCTTTCCTGGTTGCTTCCTTTGTTGTCTGGCAACGTGGATGCCAGGGCAAACATTGTACGCCTCGGATCCTTTTCGAGCTACCCGCATTTCTTTGTTTCATTGCTATTGTCGTGCTGTCGCTTTTTTTTTGTTTCCCTTGATACAAATACTGGCAACATTCACACCCACTCACACACACATATGTATGTGTGCTGTGGATAGCGTTATGATGCAGTGCGAATATAATTAAGCGAGACACCTTGTATTGGAGACTCAACCCGCACACTCGGTGTGACAGCAAAGCTTCACATTTGCAATGAAAACGAAATAAATTCATTTAAGATATTCTGCTGCTGCTCAAATCGTGCAACTAAACTCTGTTCCAAAATTATAGCACAACCACATATGTATTGCCAGATTAGGGCATTTAAATTTTTTTTTCAATTATTTAAAATTACATTTCAAGAAAAATATGATTAATTCTCTAAGAAACCCCATAAACATCCAGTTTTTTCACTTTTTCATAAAACAAAATTTCATCAAAAATTCGATAATTTTAAACAAAGTTTATAGAAATTTTTTGAGTTTGCAGCTTTTAAAAAAAAAATAAACAAATTCTTGTCTTTTTTTTTATAAAAACAAATAAAAGTCTGAGAAAGTGCAAGTTTCAAGTGTTAAAAATTAACCAAGATTTTTCGAAAATTTTTTTACTGGCAGTTTCCTCCATACAACGGAAAACTGCGATTATTTTTTAAATGGAAGAAATTGCCATAGAGCGTTAGTAAAAAAATTGTCAAAAATCAGTGGTAATTCGTAGACGCTAGCAACTGGCTGTTGTCCTACTTCTTTATGAACTATGTATATATCTGCATAGCCCAAAAAATTCTAAAAACAATAGTTTAAAAGTTCGAAATTTTGATTAAATTTGGAAAAATGTTTTTTTTACATTTTTTTATAAAATTAAAAAAATTGTTTTTAATGTTTTTTGTTTTAATTGAAAAATAATTTTAAATAATTTGAGCATTAATAAATTGTCCAAATTTGTCAATCTATAATTGCGCTATAATTTTTATACTGAGTGTATATATTTATGCACGCTGGTGTATGTGTGAGTGTATAAAATGCAGGGATATTTTATCCAGGAAGCATATTATATGACATTAACATATTTGCTTAGGATTGCTTTGTGCGTTGCTGCTGGTGTATTTCATTTTGCGGTCATTCGCACTTAAGAAACACAACCTCCGTGACAGTGCAGGAGTAGAGGAAGCAGAGACTTTAGCAACTACAATGTATCAACATTTTATTATTACTATAACCTTCTTCTTCTGGGAATACGCTCCCAAAACAGTTGTATAAGATGCTCCTTGGGGCTTGCAGAGATATACAGAAAACAAATAAAAAAAAGACACACATTCACACAACTGATTGCTTTGTAAATTTGTATAGCGAAATGTGTGGCTCTTACATTGCCAAACTTATTCGTGCAATATATTTGTTTGTTTTCTAACTACTGCTGCTACTTGTATACTTGTCGCAGCAATTTGGGGAATAACAAATAGTAGCGTGAAATTTAGCAACACAAAATGAAGCAGTCATAAAAAAAAAACAAATGCCCAAAAAAAAGCAAATCAATTGACTTAAATATCGTACATAAACTGGCGATTTATTTTTCTTATGCCTTTTAAAGTTCACAACAGTTCACCAATAGTTCATATTATTTGCTACTTTGTGGTTGACAGCATGTTTCGTTTGTTAGGTCACTCTCTTCGCTTATTTGACAATTGCCTTCAATGCTTTCAAATTAATTAATTCTGCCTTGGCGCCACACATTCTAAGTAGTTCACCGGTCGGTTTTTCAGTAACTAATCGAAATAAATACTTACTCGAAAGATAAGTTGAATTGCCGTTGTAATAATCAGTTTAAAGTTTATCTAACTAAAAATTTATTTTATACGGAGACTCGTTTGTCAGATAAAGACCGATAATTGAATTAATGAAGCTCCATGGCCTTGCTTATGTGGGCATTAAGGATGCCATGCTGATATGTGTAAATTATGAGCTTGGAATAATCACGAGCATTTAAGACAAATGTAGGTTCCTACAGCTTTTGTGGCGACTCCGAACGGCGGATGTATTTTTATGAGAAGCTTTTTCATGGCAGGAATACCCTCGGAGGTTTGCCATTTACTGCAGGCAATGACCACCAAAGGCCCAGTCAGAATCCTCAGTTTCCCTCGAGTCATACCTTCTAGTCCTTAGCTCTTTCGGGATTAAAATCTCCCAGAAGGTCCTTCGACCGTTTTAAGATCGGAAGAGATTTTTATACACCACTGACCATACTCATTGAAAAAGAGACTTGCCGGCGCGTTCTAAGACTGAAGCATATTAGTAGCCTGAAAAGTGTAGACTTCAGAGGCCATTAAAGTGTCAGACAACCAGTAAATGTTGAAAGAAAAAATTCAGAAAATATTTTTTTAAAAGTTCGAAATTTTGATGATGTTTTATTAAATTATTGCTAATTTTGCATTGTATTTGAGGATGAACTATATTTCAAATGAAAAATAGTTTTAAATAATTGGAATCAAAATAAATTGTACAAATTAAAAAAATTGTATTAGTCAATATGTGAAAGTGCCATAATTATTTCGCGGGCTGTACTTCTTTACGGTGGCCGAGTAAAAGGAACTTTGCTTCGCATACCTCAAACATTTTATCAATCCATATTTATTTTCAGTTTCCTAGCAAAACGTACCATTAATCTTGCGAGGAAGAGTTCATATTTTTGCGCTATATAAAATAACTGTCAGGACGTCGATAAAGGTTTTTGCTTTTCTGCTCATCTACTGAGCCCAAAGTAGCATCTGCTGGCAAGATTTCTTCATCGCGTTCATCTCCAAGCGCACATTATTGGTCGTCGGCTCCAGGCGCTTTGTTGTTTTTAAGCCACCTCACTGCTGTTTTCACCTCGTCTTGGTTGGCGTGAGATATGTGATTGGCATTACATAAGATTAGTTTGGTGTCTTCTACCTAAAGCTCGCCACCAGATTTGTCATTCAAAGGCGTTGTGTAAGTGTTTCCTCCTTACCGCAGGTCTATTCTGAACTAGCTCGAATTTCAAACCATTTTCTTGCTGCCTTATTTGTTATAGAGTTTTTTTGACAAACATACATATGTACCTGTTTGCCAGTATCTTGGGCTCTTCATATTAAAATTTTTTGTGTTCGTTTCTCCCTCGTGAAGATGCGTCTCGATTCTCTCCTCTATCCTAACAAAATCTTTCATTTAAACCATAAACGCTGCACTTGTATTAAGGTTACTCATACCACATGGTGGCTTGAGTTCATGTTGAAATTGGTTGGTTGCTTGAAATGTGAACTTTTTTTTTAAATGTAATAGGCTTGAAATACTCACATTTATATACACAAATGTTTGAATTTTGTTTCCTAAACGTAATTCGTCGCATGAAAATATCAGCATTGTATTAATTTTTTTTATAATTTGCAAAAATAGGGCTTCCAAAAATATAGTGAAAAAGCTTACATATTTGTTCATGCAGATGACACTTGCTAAATATATATGTATATCCTCATGCGACGTTCCACAAACGCTGTGTTTTCAACATCAAATTTGTCTCAGCTACACATACCAATCATCGATGGCAATCGCAACAATCTGCTCACTTTATTTATTGCTTTATTTACCGCCACACACACATTCATATGCAAATTATGGCTACACCGAAATTTATTGTTCACACAGTTAAGCCAGTCGCTTTAAAGGATTTCGAAAAGGCTTTCCATTGCGCTTATCCCCGTTTAAGAAAAGCACGATGTTTGTATTTTTCTCATACTTTTTGTATAGTCATTTACTGCCGTAGAAAATATTTTACTGCGTCCTCTCTTTTTCATTTCATTTCTTGGTCTTTTCAATATGTTGTATCGGTCATTTTAACACAATTTTAATTGAATTTTTATTTTGTTTTTATCCTTTTGGCGTGTTTTTTACTACGTGTTATAAGGTTTTTATTTTACAAATATCCGTCTCGTAAAATATCAATAACAGCCAATGGCCTCTGAGTACGTAGAAGGTGCGGCCAAAAGGATGTCCAGCGACTGCCATTCATGCAAAAAGCTAAATAAGTAAAAAAAAAATGTGTTGATAAAATACCACTGCACTGAGTGAGTCCCTGCTGCCAGGCAAAATGGACGCAACTTAAATGGCATTTTCCGTATTCAGGCACTTACCTGCACTCGCTAGCATTATTTACTTGCACTTAATGCATACGTACGTATCTACAGTTTTGTGCAATTCAATACCAGTGGTTAATTTTTTGAATATTTATTCTCTATTAGTTTAGCCAAAAATATTTATGATTTAAAATATAGTTCATTCTCTGGCAAAAAACCTTATAAACCCAAGCTTCAAACTTTTTACAAAATTTTTTAAATTTATCATCAAAGTTTCCGATAGCTTAAAAAATCGAGCATGGAGTTTTGTAGCCATTCAATTCTGGTCTGACAAAAAGTTAGTGTAAAGTCGCTAAGATATACCGTTGATTTTTGAGAATTTTTTTTTACAAGAGTGTAACCCATTAGAAATGGATGCGTTCTATGGAAAAAAAAACGCGCAACAAAATCGGCAAAAAAAACGGCGGTATATTATAGCCACCTGAAACCTGTAAATTTGTATACTTAAATTTCATGGGCTACAAAACTGCGTAGGCAAAATTTTTCGATATGCTCTAGTTAAAAAAATTTTAATCAAACAATTGGGTAAAAATTTTGTAAAATAATTAAGTATGCACATATACTCGTAGTATACGTGTATCAGTTCCGCCAAGAAAATATATATTGGAGAATGTTTAAAATTGAGCTACTAATATTATTTTTTAATAGTAGTTGAACTTCAGCGCCATCTGTTGGTTTATCATCCTTCCATCTAATGATGGATGCTGTGATATTTCTCACGACTCCTGCGCCACCTATATACGTGGTCCGATTGTAAATCTAAGAATTTCCGTTTAAGTCTCTCAAGCTAATAAGATTTCCTCCCCTTGTTTTTTTTTTTTATAAATATGGTGTCAAATTAGACGACTTTGGCCCTCTGGATTAATTATCTAAATGTTGATAAAATTTATTTAAATATTTTGTAAGTAAACAAGATTTTAACAAAGATATCTTGCGAAATGGCTTGGCAAAAGCGTTATTTCTAAACTACTTGTTTAGGGGTTGCCACCTGTTTAAAATGTCAAATTTATCTTGAATTAAGGTAACTATAGGAAATACAAAATGTATCCGTTTTTAAATATGTGTATATGACAATAGGGAAATATTTTACAAAAGGGCTGCCACCGGTATAAAAATTAAAATTTAATGAATTTATTGACACTTCATATAATATATATTACAATATGTTCGACAAACGAAAGAATTTTAAAAAAGTCTATGGAAAAATGATTATTGTTAGTGTTGCCACCAGTACAAAAATTAAATGCAAATTATTTTATAAGAGAAGTGAATTATTAAAATATGGGTATTATTCGAAATGCCTTAATTTGTAAAATACATTGAGAAAATTTGCCACCTGTTTAAATCTTTGAATTTATCTTGAACTAAAGAACTATATGGTAATTGAGATATGTATGTATTGCAATAAGGAAATCGTAGGAAAAAACTTAAGAAAATCTTAATTTGTAAAATTTTTGGAAGAGTGTTGCCACCTGCATGGAAAATTGAATTTAACTTAAATAAAAAGTTAATATATATAGTGGATGGAAATTTTCTTTTGGGAATTCCTTTTAGCAGATAAGAGAGCGAAAAATATAAAACTTAAGCCTCGGCAGTTTGGATTCCCCAGTATTACACTAAAAGCCATTTCATTTTTTTCTGAATTTTTTTCTGTTCTTGCAACTATTTTGCACAAACTGGTCTTGCGTTATATAAATATTAACAAAAAAAAAATAATTTAAAAATAATGTAAATATTGTGAAAAACCTTTAAAGGTAACACAATTCTGTGACCACTGTATGTGTAAGTGTTATCTGTGTTATCTGCGTGTTTGGCGGAGTGTGTGCTTGGATAGGTACCGTAATAAATTCCAATGATATTTTTGTAGTTTTTTCTTCTTTTTCCATCGGCTCACTTCATCAGCAGCATTGGCCCAAAAACGTGTGCAGTGGCCACCATTTCTGCTACTTTGCCCCAAAGTTTGCCAACTCACATCTACATAAATGAGTGTGTGTGTGTGTGTTTGTGGGTGTAGGCGTAGGCGTGCGCGCGAGAAAATAGCGCAATTTCAGTCTATTAGTCTTTGCCCATTTCCATACGAGCATTTGAGAAAGTTTACGGAATGCGTTGCGCCCGCAGCTCCGCGTTGTCTTTGGATTTGTCGCAGTCGCCATTACCGCAGTTGGCTTTTGTTTTACTGCCGTTTTGTTGGTTCTAGCGTGCCAAAGTGTTAAGTGTAAATATAATTTAGGTATGTGATTGAGTTTATTGTTTACTTTAGTCTGGTGGTTTTGTCTTTGGCGCCTTTGTTTGACTTTGCCTTTTGTTGTTGCCTGTTGTGACTTTGTTACTTGCGCGTGCTGCTGCAGTTGGTAGTTGGTTGTTGGAGCTTGTCAAAAAAAAAAACATAAAATAGGCGAAGATGGCAGCAAAGCCCAAAAAGTCACTCTGTTTAATTTACGCTCACCAACAGTAACGAAAAATGGCGGTGCGATGCAGATTTATAGGCGCAGGCAGATATTGGGATCCGAAATTTGCATTTTGGTTTGTTATTGTTTGGCCATATAACTATTTATTTTTAAATATTTTTGAGCTTTAAGGCCGATTGGTTTATTTGGAAAATTATTAGGAAAAAACAACAATACTCGAAGCGGTAGAAGTTATAGTACTATTTCGGAAATCACAACATTTCCCCATCGGACTTCTTTCTTCTTTGCTTCTGCGGGAGTCGAACCCGCAACAACATGCGCAATACTGAAGCCGGCAGCTAAACGCATTCAGCTAAGCTTACGCTGTGTGAGCTGTTGTTATTTCTCCTGCTTTCCCTTCACAACTTACTTCAATCAGGAGCGGCTGTACTGCCGCTATTTCTACTTGACTGTGTAGTTGTTGTGTGTACAATTTCTATTTTGTTAGAATTTGTTTGTATAAGGCTGGCTCTTCCTTTTATACATTTTTTATTTGTTATTGTTTGGCCATATAACTATGTATTTTTAAATATTTTTGTATTTGACCAGCAAATCCGATTTTTTTAAGGACATCGAAGCTTTAGCAATGAAATATTATGAAAACTTTTGGCATATAGAGATGGATATTAAATTAAATATAAATGTTAGAAGAATTTAAAAATGTACTTTTTCTACATATAACACTCCTAACAAACAAATGTAAAAAAATTGTTTTTCAGCGTTTGTCGTTCAAAAAAATTTTGCAATAAAAATTTTATGGAGCTACTTTGTTTTGCTAAGATTTTTATGAAAAAAATGTAAAAAACGTTCAATAAAAATTTTATGGAGCTGGTTTGTTTTGCTCAGATTTTTACGAAAAATTTATTTTTAATATCTGCCAATATTCTACCTTCCTCTCATAACTACATGTTTTTGTTTTTTAAATCCTCTATATACAAGTTTTTTAATGACTCCTAATTTAGACTTAAACAAGTAAGAAAAGCTAAATTCGGGCGAAACCGATTTTTATATACCCTCGCGATGTATTTTTGCATGGGCGCTGCCCATAATTTCATAAAAACCCTGTTTCTTTGTTTCAAATCTCCGCTTATATTAAACTTTACTCAATTTCTTCCAATAAATACAGGAAAACTAATTTTTTTGATTTTTTTTTCAAAATTTCCGTTATATGTTGGGCGTGGTTATGGTCCGATTTCAAAAATTATTGACGGTAATGCTAATGGTCTCAAGGACAATATGTCCACCAAATTTTGTGACGATTCCTTACACCGTTATTGAAATACAGGCATTTTTTCCTAAGTGGGCGTGGCAACGCCCATTTTTCAAAATTTCATAAACATCTAATTTCTTAGTTTAAAATCGCTCTAAATACCAAATTTCACTGCATTTGCTGTAATAGATATCGAAAAAATTAATCTTTGCATTTTTCAAAAACTTCCGTTATATGGGAGGTGGGCGTGGTTGCTTACCGATCTTGACCATTTTCAATACCAACCTACCCTGTCCAAAGAGCAATCTATGTACTAAATTTCATTGAGAGGTCTCAATTTTTACTCAAGTTGTTGTAACCACGGAGAGACGGATGGACGTACGGACTGACGAACAGACAGTCAGGGCTAAATCAATTTCTCCTTTCATTCTGATCATTTTAGTATATATATGTCTATATCTATCTTGATTCCGTTATGCTGTTACAAACAACCGTTATGCGATTAAAGTTATAATAATACCCTTGTGTACAAGTGCGCTCGGGTATAAAAAATCAACTGGGGAAAAACTAAAAACGCATATTTGCTACTGTCTGGCTATAGTATCTTGAACATATTGTGTGTGAAAAATGCTAAATATGTTAAATTTTCACTTGACAAAAAAATAAAAATAATATTTACCATAATTTGACTTAAGATTGTTATCAATGTGGTTTCTGAATAAGCGGATGTGAGGTAAAAAACTCCTGAAGAGTCTCTATCGATACACGCTGATACACAAATTCAAATCTTATATTAAAAAAGTAAAGATTAAAAATATATAGAAGGGTAAAGGGCATGCATGAATGACGACATAAAATTTTAAGGATGCATACACATAAGACATGCCAATATGATTGTGAAGCATTTAAAAATGCTTTTTTCGAATACTCAAATAAATCTGCGCGTTGTTTCTGTTTTCTTCTCTCCCGCCTTCAAAAAAACTGTGTCATATGTAAATCATAGATTTACCGAGACGAAAGTGCCAATAAAAAGATTTCTTCGCTTCTAATTGATAATTTAATATATAAGTACATATATCGGAACGATCTTTTCAACATTTCTTGTCAAATATGGTTTGGACACTACGCCATCTTAAGGAGATTTTTTTAATTTGATGGCACAGCGGTTTGCCTGGTAACCAAATTTGGCAAGGAATGAAGATTGTGTCTTTATTGAGAAAGTTTTTATATTTCACTGAGAAATTATATATAATTTTAAAATATTTTATTTTTTTAATTTTAAGTTAAAAACGTTTTAGCTCAATTAACAAGTGTGCATATATAGTATACTTTATTATTAATTTATTTTTCTAATAAAAACTAAAAGAATTTTTTCCCTTTTTTTCAGGTAATAAATAGTTCTACACTCGTGTCTTTTCATCAAAAACTGTTTTGTTTAACTACTACTGCAGGAGTAAGTATGTATGTATGTACATACGAGTATAAAGGAAAATTTTGATCTTAATAGTTCAAAAATGTTGTGCAATTTTATCTTATAAATAATTATTAAAGAATGTTTGTTTATTTTTCTGTTGGCTCATTAAAAAAAAGTTGCTGTTTTTTCACAAAAATCTTCCATAAACTGGCCTTGATCTCACTAAAAATAGTAAACTTATTAAAGAATTATAAAAGTCTTTTGATAATAATTGTGAGTGAAATCTTTTCATAATTATTATAAGCGAGTTACATTTTTTTTCAAGTCTTCAAAGACTTTTATTTTTAGACTTAATAATATGCGTAAGTCTTTTTCCAGTTCGAGTCTAGTTCGGCACTCGTTTGGCATCGTTTCGAGACTTTCTCAAATTTGAATTTATCGGTCGTGGTTTTACGACAAAAAAACGCGAAAACATCGCACAGTCGTTTTCAAAGTTATAGTCCAGCACGTCTGATTTATTTTTTATATTTTTTTTCCATTTAAAGGTTAAGGGGTCACAATGACTATTTGTATCACAAGTACAACACCGTGAAAGAGTTACATCCACCACAAAAAAAATGTTAAGTAAATATTATTCTTATTACAATTTAGTGGAGGTGGCCAAATAACAAAACTTATCTATTGAACAACAAATTGAATTAAATGCCTTTTCGCACCGGTATTTTTACTATAAAAATTGAGCTGCCTAAAGATACGCATGGCCTGCATTGAGTGCAGTTTGCTCTTAATTTGTAGGCGATAACTTTTACTAAGATTACAAGATAGTGTGGTCAAAGTTAAGATATGAAATATTTTACGCTTAACAAGAAAATGTTCTTAATCATCAAAAAAAGCTGTACTAAACCCCTTAAAGTGCAAACAAAATCTCTTTTAAACTGTGTTCAGTAAAAATTATCTCTGTGATTGTTTGGTGTATCCTCTTTAAAAAAAACGCGATTCCCATGTCGAAAAAGTGGAGTGGTTTTGCTTATCTGAATGATAAACAAATTTAGTATCATTTTTGGTATTATTGTTTATCATTAGCAAAGGACTTTAAATTTGATCTTAAAAAATATTTGGACGCCCTTAATCCTCTACTACCAAGGCCTGAAATCGAGCGGTTTTTTGGAAATAAATTGCAAAGGATCAACTGAATGGATTTAAGCATTTTTTTAATTTTAAATGTACATGTTTTGACTTAAAAATTTTTGTATTGAATACCAAAAAAAAAAACATTGTCGATCTTGAAACGTCAATGACTAAATTGATGGTGAAACTGCATGGGTCTCGCTTCAGTAAAATTCTGGTCAGTTGGGTAATCTTTAATCAGAAATTAAATATTCTTTATAATCACAGTTACGTTGGCTATGTTTTCACGAAGCAGCATTTTTTTTATTTTGCAAATTATAAAATGTATGCAACAATCTTTAAAAATTGAACAAAATAAAATTTTGCAAATCGTACTCGTGCATCGAAAAACATAAATCACTGCTATTTTCCATCCCTGATTTACAAATAAACCAGCCTTTAACAAACGGCCTACTTAATTGATATCAAGCTAACGCCCAGACATAGAAACGACAGAATACTCTTAATGTCTATCTGCAAACATCATTTCGTACAAGTATATCTTTTGCTACCGTTATCAACCTAATTTCCCAGTTTATGGTTTTACTCGTAAATAGAGATAACAACGCATGCAGAGGCAATGAGCCACAGCACCAAATTCAAACTCCACTACAACACAAAAGGGGTTTCGTATTTTATATTAAAATGTTTTCTATTAGTTATTATACGCTCGCTCTGCTCATTAATGTGCTTTAAATTTAAGATTTCAGTGCAACGCCGCCAATGCGCGCCACAGTCCTTAATTTGTTTCAACTATTTATAACAATGGGAACACTACTACTTGTTTTCTTTTATTTTTATTTATTTCCCCGCTGCTGTAGCTCAATGCCCGCCTGCTTTTCGTGCCCATCCTCGCGTCCCGTTGCTGTGTGTTGTCTCATCTAAATATTTGCCATCACTTGAATTCTGCTCGATGCACTTGCCTGTTGTTTCCACTCATTTAACTTGTTCCATGTCCATATTCGCATCATTATTATGTATGTATGTATGTACATAGAATGTACAGGCAAGCAGGTAACGTCGCAGTTGAATTTATGCTAAACAACGCACGCCGCGCCGCACTCTCACCCGCTCCAGCAGACAAGATGATGCTGCCACAATAGATACAACATGCAATATGCAATTACGGATAGTAGAATGTGGTGAATTTGTGCCAATTTTCCACATAAATAAAGTCAGTGAGCCACTCCAGAGCAGCGCGCATCCACTGCTGCTGGGTTGGGGGCGAAAGAGGGACGTAATTCACAAGTCGATGGCGTCCTCATTATTACTCCACCAACTATCTTTGCAGTTAGCAAGGATAACTGCGCTGGCGGTGGTGGTGGCGCTGCTGCAGAATAATAATTGAGTGCAGCTTAAATTTTGTAGTTTATCGCTTGAAAGAAAATCGTAAGAAGCACACGATTGAAAAAACTTTGCAATATTTCGTATACGTTGGCAAACGACAGTGAACAGCAATTAGTTGGGAAAGGTCTCGCATTAAGTGCAAGAAACAATCTTGCAACAAAAAAAAAAATCATTTGCAGCCAGAACAGTCGAAAAAATAGCAAAGAAGCTAACTTCAATTTGTTTCAACACTTTTGGGAACTTCAATTAACGAATTTTATAAATTTAAGCATTAAAAACATTTTTTGAAACACAATACTTCTAAATATATTAAGGGCATCAACAACATCTCTTAAATTGCCGTCAAATTATGAAAACCCAAAATATTTCAGGAGCTTTAAATTAGTTTTGTGGCATTGTACAAAAAAAAAAGGTATTGAAATAACACAAATTTGAATTTTTGAAATTTTATGACTACGATATTCCGACACCTCGTGATTGCCACCAATGTAAAGCAATGTCGAGATATTTGGAACAATCAAATCTCGAAGCCTACTCATCAAGCAATACTACTTATATTTCTAAGATTATGGAAATAAGTACTTGAAATTAATATTTGCACAACAGTTCCTAAAAAATTACGACGTCAAATTTCAGCATAATGCCAGTTTGTCATGGTCTGTTAAGATATCGTAACCACTTAACTAAAGAACAACTTCACGAATTGAATATAAACATAAATAAGAAAAATAAGTACAAATATACAGTGAAACCAAAGTTAACGTAATGGTAAGTTTAAAGCAAAAAATTGGTTTTTGAAGGAAATTCTTGAAAGCCTTTTGTCTATTTTGAGAGCCCTAAATGAGCCTTTAATTCCTGCATATTTGCTTTTTTGTTAATAATAATAATAATAATAATAATCCCAACGGTTTTTACAATACATTCCCGCCTAACCGACGCGAGGGCGCTTCCGCATGACGGATTTAACATTTTTTTTTTACGTTTGCATGCCGAGTCATGAAAGGCAGGAGTTTGTTGGGTGTCGAGACTCTAAAATTGTTCAGCTAGAGAATAAAAGTTCATCAGCTGATTTTTAATTTAAATTATTTTAGATAGTAAAAATTGTTTTAAAGCGTAATTGTGTATGTAATCCACCATCTATTGAGAGTACAAAGTATAGTATTCTTATGAGTCCAAATATCAAAGGAACCGGAGTGAAAGTTAAAGTCCTAGCATAAACAACGAAATGGCTCGTTTAATTCGAAAATATTTTTGCAAGGTTTCAGAAAAAGAGGCCGGAAATGCCTGGTAATTCGGGAGGGAACGTTCCACTTCACTTCGGCCAAAAGAGGTGGGCTAGACGTCAAGCCTGTCAGTGACTTGACAAAAAATATGATGACTAACATTTCTCTGCGACTAGCAAGCGTAGGAATATTAATAAGTTTTAAACGATTAATATGGGTGGCAGGTTATGCTGGGAATCCCAGCGAAATTTTCTTAAAGCAGAAATTGTTTTTGAATTGACTCTATCCGGTCAGAATGAACTTGACAATGCGGGTTCCAAGCGATGGAACCGTATTCTAGTATTGGCCTCACTAACGTTGTGAAAAGAGCTTTCGTAGTTAGTGAGTTAGTTAAGTTAGTTTTTAAGTTGTGAACGCGTCAGCTAAAAACAAGTTAAAAGAAAAAAAAAAATTAGAGCATTAAATTTAGGGTTACGTCATTAAATAAGCCTTAAATAAGGCCTTAATTTTGATGTATGTACGTTAAGTTTTGGTTGCTTGATGTGGTTACGCTATCTTAACAGACTTCGTTTGTCATCACGTATGAGTAACTTGTTGATATATGGTATATGCTGCTAAATGTGATGTAAGGCCATTTAAGATTATGTTAAATAAATTAAATTAATACTCAAAAAATTTGCGATAGAATTGAATTGAATTGATTTTACATGATCGAAGGTCAGGCTGTTCAGTTTCCGTTTTTAGAAAGAAGTTTGATTGAACATCCATTCTTCTGAAGATAAATGGTTTTTGATAATTTCAATCGTTATGATTTTCTTAATGGCAGCCCATCATTTATTGTTAACACTGAGTTTATGGTTTCTATAAGGCATGTTCTGAAATTCGTACGTTTTAAATTCGGTACGATTGGCTAAGTGCTCACGAAGATGCTCCATTTAAAAATTCACTGCTATGCTATTAGAATGATTTATATTACACATTTACACAACTTTTACAGTTTTAAGATAAAATACTTAGTTTCTTCTTAAAAAATAATCAAAAATATTCAGCAAATCGTACCGAGTTTAAATCGTACGATTTTCAGAAAATCCCTTTATATGGTGAAATGGCAACAAATGTTAATTTTAACTAAATTTTATAATTTTATCATCTAGTTTTTCAAGTTGAAAATAGCTACATACGAGTATATACATATACTTCTTTTTTATAGCTTTTATTTCATTTAAATTGAGAAAATCCGATTTTCTTTAATCATTTTTGTATCTACAGTGGTGGCAACATAATAAGCATGCAAATTCAATAATACACTGCTTGCTTCTTATTTTTACAAAGAATTATTGTTGAGAATTTTCAATTGAAATACAATTCATTCGTTAATAAAATCCATATAAACCAAGTTACAAACTTTGTACGAAACTAAAAAAATCAATTCAAACTTTTATCCAAATTCTAAACGCTTTTCTCAAAAGTGTAAAATTTTTTGTAAGCATTTAACGCCTAAGCTCAATTTATTTCTATGTGTAAAGAAAAAAATGTAAATCAAGTCAACAACTCAAAGTTCTTACTCAAATTTCCCACCTATCTGAAGCTAATATAAAATGAAATTTGGAAGACAATTTTTGTGATTTTTTCTTCTTCTACAATGTTGGCTTTTGTTAGAGAATGAAAGTTATTTTAATTGCTAATCTTTAAAATTAAATAAATAATATAAATTTGAATTTAGCTGTAAATTGTATGGTAACCACCTTATATTATATTACAGAAACGTTTGCCTGACTGATCGCTTAATTTAACAATTCAATCAGGATGTGCATAACATACTCTTTTTCTTGTCCCGCATCTAATACCAGAATTCTGTAATTCAGTCTCATTTCAATTCTCAAAACGAGCTAGAGATTATTGCTTTTCCTCGCTTTCACGTTTTCTCTCTTGCTTGTATTTTAATATTTTGTGACCTGCTCATCATCAGGTCACAATTTTGAGACTTTATTTTGAGATTAGACGCTTTATTTTGAGTCTAATGGATGCCAACTGGTCTAAAATTATGACTTTTGTTTCTATTAGAGATTGAGACTGCTTACTGAATTCGAGCGTAAAACTTACTTTTCTATCGACTCTTGTTCGAATAAATGCCTCGAAGCTAGAACGAAAATACGAAAGGGCTGCCAAAAAATTATTAATTTTCGTAGTTAGAGCATCGAATTTTTCACAAAGTGATACTATCAGAAGCAGCTAAAATTTATTAAAAAGCTTTAAAAAAAAAGTTAAGGTCTCAAGCCAAAAATTTCCAGAGCTTTACGGAAAAATAAAATGTAAAATCTAGCACCAGAATGACAACACTACCAATAACTCCATTTTCGACTGATTGCTTGTTTGGAAATGCAACTCTGTGCACTTCAGGCTAGCATTCTCGACATGCAAATCCACATTTATTATCCAACAGATACACTTGTAAGCTTCACCGGCACAATCCGCTTTTCAAGCGCTCTTACCGCGACTGCAACAATATTTTTTACGCAATTTTGCAAACAAAAATTTTATGATTTTATTTGTAGGTTTTCATATGCGTTTTTATTTTTAATTTTTACTTTACTTGTTTCTTTTTCAATCCTGCACTTATATTTTGCAGTTAATTTTTTTGGTTTTTCGCTTTTCTTTCTTACAATCCTCTCTTCGGCTTTGAGCGTTTATTTTGTTTCGCACACATTTCTTGCTGCTACGCCCGCCGCCCTTTGCCATCTCCAATATGCGACTTCATACAAATGCGAGTACTTCTGCGATTTAGAATTTCTATATAGAAATGCAGCAACTCGAGTTCAGCATCATTGAGCATTCGTAAGGGTCTTTAATACATTCATTTTTTTTTGGTTTATTTTTTTTGTAACATTTTTCTCTACTTTTAAACCCTCTATCTATCCTTTGTGTATTTATTATAATATTTTCTCCATTTACATTACCTCCTCGCAGTTTTTGCATACCCGCTTAATTCTCTTTTCGACCTATGTAATTCGTTGTTTTTTCGACATTTTTTCTGTAACTCGCTTTGCAGACATTCAGCCCAGAAGTGCTCTTGGTCCAGCGACTCGTTAGTTAAATTAATTTCTTAGTTTTCTTATTTTCTTTTCTTCTTTTTTTTTGTGTGTGTCGATTTTCTGCTCAAGTTGGCTTTACACAAACACAAAAGAGGCGCTGGCGCAAAAATGTAAATATGCATAAATTTTAATGATAATTAAAGTGTTAGCTTTATGCAAGCGAAGTGGTTATAAGAATCAGAAGCAGTTAGTGAAGAAAATGCACTTAGTACTATTTGTGTGCTAAGAAAACCGAAATGGCTACTCGACTTAAAAGATTTTTGTAGAAGATGTACTGATCTAAGGTAGAGCAACTTGCGGTTGGCAAGCGCGCTCGTTTTGCCGTGAACTAGTTTATTCAAAAATTTCTACACTCCACACAGCGGTAGAAGGTACATTTAGTTGCGTTGAAAAAAGTTGTGAAAATTACACTCCTGTATTTTTTTAATGCTAGGGTGGCACCAAAAATCATTTTAATTTATTTTAATTTCAAGAAAACAGCGTAGTTAAAGGCGTCCTAAAGAAGGAAGCAAGTCAGCTTGTCACTACCACATTACCAATGCCCCAGCTGTCGTCGATATTGCAGTGATTGATGTCGGCATTGCAGTGTATGTCAAACGCGTTTTAAGACATTTGACATCAAAACTGACCTAATGAAAACCAAGTGCAAGCAAGGCCGCAAGATCCCTAACGATCATCTCATGCTCTTGCCCTTGCATGTCTAACAAGTCCAGAATTACTTTGAATCCTTCGACTAATAATATTTGTCGCCTATCGATTGGCTGATTGATCGGCTCATGTGGCATGATATATAGTATTCAGTAAATTAATATAATTTAGGGCATTTTTTTACTATTTTAATTTAAGATGCTCCAAAGATAACGAAACTAATACATATTACTGCAAAATAATAAAGACAAATTCTTGTGCAAATTTCTAAGAAAAACTCGAAGAACTACGGGCAAAGCTCGGTAGTCATGGTGCTATTTCATACATGAATGGTTAAAAAACGAATAAGCTATTCTTTATTCTAAATATTTTGCACCGTTGAACTTAAAAGGTAAATTTTCGAAAATTACTTCTCTTGTAGAATGAACAAAACTTTAGAAAAATCCATCAGCTGGCCGTAATTATTTACTTTTGTTGACCTGTTTTATTATTTCATTATTTGTTTAAATGAGCTGAAAGGCCAATTTTTATTGGAAAAAATATAGAGAAAAAAAGCAACAACAACCAAAGCGGTAGAAGTTATTGAACTATTTCGTAGATCACCATATCTCCTCATCAGACTTTTGAAATGCTAAGCCGTTGTTTTTCAAATTTTGGCACTTTTGAGTTACTCGAAATGATCATTCAATGCAGATTGAGAAATATCGAAGAATCGTACGTATATTACCATAAAATGTGCAGATCCTACTCGCTAAGCAAATGTTTATATGTTCTATATTAATTTTATGGTATTGCGATCCTCACATTCTATTTTTGCTGTACTCCATTTTTTTTTTTAATGCCACAAAAGCTTCTCCTCTTTACCTCAATTCGCGTTTACTTAGTCCCCGCAATCCATTTGCGTTGTCTATTCCCGGGCGTGTGTACTCCATTCGTCATATGTTCAACCCGTTTACACTAATCTGTCTGTGCTTACACATCTTTATGAGCCAATTGAGACACGCGCCAACGCTTGCGCAAACACGCACACACACTAGAATATTGCTGTTCACACATACACACTTACGTGTGGGAAATAGCCTTGTAATTTGCTTAGCCAAGGCTGCATTGCCAGCATCTTCTCTTTGGGCTTCAGCCAGGCTTTTCCTTGCCACTGTTTCTACCCTCTCCATCCCACACATTTTATCGGTCTTCTTCAAAGTGCATTTCGCATACTCGAAAATTTGTTAGCTGTCTTTTTCGGCGCTGCGACTAAGGAACGCTTGAAAAATAACTCGAAATTACACATTTATGTACATATACTCGTACACTGGCAGCCAAAATAATAGAAATGCGATTTATTTAAAAATTGTGTCTACTCAGTTTTCTTTCATCTCTTACAAAAATCGTTAATGTATACCCGAGTTTTAAACCTTTTAAAAATGTGCAATAATTTTACAAAATTTCGAAAACATTTGGAAGCAAACCAGGGATATTCAATCAATATTTTCTTTCAGATGTTTTAAAATTTCGATCAAAAATAATTATAATTTTTTGAGCTTTATTTTTTTCTTCAGAAATTAATATTTAAAATCGAGTAAAATTTGTTTGATCTAAAATGAAACTAATTTTTCGTGTGTTAATTTTTCGCTCTAAAATAATGCTTACTTAATGAGTTGCTGTTTACTGATCAGAAACAATCAATATTTTATGAGTTATAATTTTTTTGATCAAAAATAAAAATTATTTTTAAGCTTTATTTTATAGCTCAGAAACAAAACTTAATTTTTAAGTTTTATATTTCTTGGCAGATCGAAAAACTCAGAACGACACACCGCTTTTCTAACAAGTGCTATGTAGGTGGTTAATTTGGTTTGCTATATACTCGTTAACACATGCACTCAACTATGATAATAAATTTACACACAATTTTTGGAAAATTTTTTTAAAAATTTTTAGAATTTTTTTTTTATTATTTATGAAATTTTTGACTAAATTTCGAACCTAAAAAAAATGTTAACATATTTTTTGGTATGCCGTTTAATAACCCATTAAATTTTTGGCTTATGATGGGAAATTATCGCATATTTTTTGAAATATGTATATGCATTTTTCATTTGAACCAAAAAAGAGCATAAAATACACTCGTTAAAAAAATTCCCAAAAATCGAAGGTAATTTTTTGCAACTTGAAAATTGCACTTTATTGAACTAAAATCGAATTTGCGGCTATAAAACTGCTCACCTAAAACTATTATTTTTTTCAGGTACGCAATTTTGAAAAAAATATTTTTGATTTTATTTTTGTACAAAATTTGCAACTCGACTTTTAATGATTTTGTAAATAATAATTTGTAAGGCAAAACTTGTCAAAATTTCGCGCATCCAATATTTTTGGCCGCCTCTATACAACTGTGCACCCACTATCTCATACACACCCACCCACATACTCACATATGCAATTGCACACGACGTTGCATTTATTTGTAAAAAAAATTTCAATGTATGTATGGATGTATGTATGTGTGCGCACAGTTTTTGGTTGCTTGGCATGGCTGCAGCTGAAATCCTTGGCAAGTCTGCGCTTGAAGTGGCACAAATGGAATCCAGCGAAAAAATCAAATTCAAGTCTGGGCTTGGCATCTCTACGCCCCAGCAGCACTTCAACGCTTGGCATGAAGTTGGTTGTTGTTCAACAAACAGCAGACGATGCTCTCTGCCAGTCGCAAACTTCAAAGCCGCAACCTTCGGCAATCTTTCTTTGCAAGAGAATTTTGCACTTTAACTGCGTTTTTGGCTTTTTGTTCTGTGCTTTTATTCGTATTTGTGATTTTTTATTGATTTTTATTATTTTGCTCATATTTTGTTCGAAGTTATTTAAACTTGTGGCTAAATTGAATTTTTATTACATAAGCAAATATTGAAATTGGCAGGTCATGCGCGTCGCAAACGAATTGAGCAGCTAAAAAGGTGGTTCATCCCTTTTTTTCCTGCCTATCAGCCGGCCGATTGCATAATGCCATACATGCTGCCCACTTGCCACTACCAAATTCTTTTTTAATTTTTTTTTATAATCTTACACACTTGTTTTCATTGCTGTTGGCTCGTGCTCGGTTGAGGTAGAAGGAGGTGTAGCGCCTAAAATGCTACTATAGCGATATTAATAAAAAGGAAACGTTTCATTGGAATTTATGTGATGTCCTTCTTGTGCAGCGTTTAAGCATATTTTTACTTATGCATAGTTTTCTCTTTGTGGCATATGTAAAACTTTGAAACTTCCCTACACTGCATCGTCCTTCTTCTCCTTTCTCGCGCATATAATTCTATCGAGTCTCCCAGCTGGCATTCGCTTGGCTCGCTTTTACTTTGTTTTTTTTTTTCTTCTTCTGTTGGTGGCCATATATCTTATATATGTATGTATGTATGTGGCAAAGGCCAGCGTAATCGCTCGTAATTCATAAAATATTGTAAGCGGCTACTTCTTTGACTTGCTTACTCCGATTACTTCTCGTCCCTCCCAAATATGTAGATATATGCACGTCTTTCCCAAAGCTCAACGCTGTTTACACGCGATTTGGCCGCTCTGGAGTTACGTATGTAAGTACATACATATGTACTCGTGGTACATGTGTATGTTTGCATGTATGTGTCCTCGGCGGTATCGTAAAATGTTTGGAGACTTGCTGAGAAAGTCTTAGTTTTGAAAATGTATGAAAAAAGTGTGGATCTTTTTTTCGTTGTATAATCTTTGCATAAACCATTTTATGCGCCAGTAATTTACTTAAATTAATGCTGTTATGCTTGTAGTGCCTACGAATATACAGTGGCGTGCAAAATAATAGAAATGCGACTTTTTGCAAATTTTGACAATAAATTTTTCTTTTATTCAATTTGTAATATTATTCAATTACTTTACAGTTCACTCTCTAACATAACCCTTTAAATGTACATATACATATACGAAAACTAAAAACTTGTTATAAAATTAATAAAAATTAAAAAAAATTTTTTTTTTAACTATGCAGTTTTGTAGCCTTTAAATTTTAGTAAATATTTTCGCAAATTTTTGAAATTTTTTAATGTTTTTGCGTGCATTATAATATTTTATCCAACAGCGTTCTAGGCGCAAAAAGTTATCAAAAATCAAATGCAACTTTTAGCGACTTAAAACCTGCACATTATAATACCAAAAATATTGGGCTACAAAACTGCATCGTCAAAAATATTAGATTTTTTAAGCAAAAACAATTGAAATTTATTTTGAATTTTTTTTTTTATAAAGTAGTTAAGGGGTTAAGAAAGTGATCGCTCGAAAATTACCAAAAAAAAATTTTTTGCGAGTTGGAAATTTTCATACAGTTTTGTTAATTATTATAAATTTTGTATAAAGTTTGAAGCTACATCGGTTTTTGGTAGAGAATCAGTGGTATTTTGATTGGATTTCTTTTATTTTTCCCGCAACTATACTTACATAAATACATAAACATATGTAGATTCTAAATGCTTGTTTATTGTTCGCTATCACTTTTTGCCTTTGCCAATAAGGCAGCATAGCATGCAATATGTTCATACATAAATTAAGGATGTTTGGTATTTTGTCATACTCTGTGTACTCATATGACAGGTTTTTCACGTCAACGAGCAGCCAATATGTACTTGTTTATACATATAAGGGTGATGCAAACACAGTGGGGTTGGAATTCTTATGGTCTCATACCTAGGATTTTTCTATTAAAAAAAAAAAAAAATACACCCTTTATGTTCTTATGGTGAAATCAAAAAATATTAAGAGGTTGCTCAAAGCGCTCATAATTGACAATGTGTATTTTATGAAAATAAAAAATGATAAATTGTAGAAATTGCATTTTGGCCAAGCGTGGCCCATTGTACTGCCATATTCTTCAATTTTCTTCTGATTCGGACTTAAACATTTTTGTTGACTTGATAAACTTTGACAGCTGGACAGTGGCATAGTAGGTGTTCCACGTTTTCCTCTTCTTCGTCACAACTGCGACAGTGCTCCGGAGCATTAACTCCTATTCTTTTCGCATGTATGTTATACCTACTTTTCAGGCAGTGACCTGTAAGGGTTCTTGTTATATTAGAGATTTCATTTCTTTTTAGTACCAAAAGGGTTGATGTGCCCCTTTCATCGTAGGAAGGCCAAGTAAGCTTAGGTATTTCGCAGTGTGAGAGAGTACTCCAACGTTCATTTGTAACCTTTGAGGTGTTGTGCTTTCTTGCCAGTTCATCCGCTTTACAGTTGTACTCAATATCGCGGTATCCAGACTCCCATATGCGTTGAGTTCGGTGTATTGTCTATACATGAGTTTAGCTGCCTTGGCTGTCAGAGAAGATGAACCCCTGTCCCAAGTTTTAGCTTCCGACTTTCCCTTTAAGTTTGGAGCCGTCAGTGTATATGTAGATGGCCTTATGTATGTGGTGTGGTCTTACGTAACAGTACTGTCGGTATGATGACTTCATAGTTTTTTATAAAGGTAGCTGAGGGTGTACAGTAGTCTTAGAAAATATATATTTTTAAATCGAGAAACTTTGTTTCCTTTCAGGGGACTTCACGTAATAATAGCCAATTGTATATTTACCAATTTATATAAACTACTCTTTATGGCTAATCGAAAACACATAAACATAAACAAATAATCATTAATATAAAATACGTTGGAATAGTTAAGGTAAAATGGGAAAAACAACATTGCTTTTTTTATTATTATTATTATTGGTAATTGTATTTATGGTTAACCGAATAAATACTCATTTGTTTTGAAGTTACCTGAAGTGCAATAGATTTTCTCACTTTTTTGGATTTCATTATTTCAATACCAACTTTTAACTTTAAGTTTAAGCGCCTTTTCAAATATTTTTGGATCACAAAACAAAAAATTTGCGAGAAATCTCATCGATATAGAACAATTCTGGGTGGATGCGAGCATTCCAATTTCAAATTTACTTTTATCTCATACCTTTTCCGATCACCTTAATCATATATATGCACACTACATACTCGTATATATAATAACATGCACACGGCAACACAAGTCAGCGCAAAAAGCGCTAGTATTAAGTATTTGAAATCTCTAGGCGCGTATATTTTATTTCAGTAAACAAATAAAGATTAAGATAAGCATATGTTCTTATTAATATTAATTCATTTTATGGTAATATATTTGAGCTTAAATAAGGGCGTTGTATATTCTGCCAGCAATTCATTAGCTTTGCTTAAAGTTAGTATTCACATTTACGAGTTCCACGATTTATTTTATGCGAAAATGTGTAATAAAAAGTATCTCTTAAATGGCGTTTGGTGCTCTCAGTAAAAAAAAAAGGGTTTGCACAATTGTTTATAGAATAAAGCGTCGATTTCGAATATGCTCCCCAATATTGTTGTTTATTCCTAATAATTTTCTTAAAAATCAATCGGCCTTTAAGATACAAAATTAATAAAATAAAATAGTTTAATGGCCAAATAATAACAATAATTCATACTTATTTATAAGCAGATATATTAATATATGACTCAAATCAGACAGTAAATACGTTTCAAGCTATAACTCGACTCTAGCGCCAACTAGCGAGTAAAATTTGTATCAGTACTTAAACTACAGCGCCACCTAACGTACAGTTGCTGCTAACGACAGGTCGACAAAAAATTAGGAATCAATCGCAATTTCATTAAACGTTGATTTCCAAAAGAGGCCATTATTCTATGAAAAACGACAGATTAAAATTTTTCGATACCCTTAAAAAAATATTAGAACAATGATACGAACCATGAAAGAAACTCGGTTTCTAAGCAGATAATGCACTATAGTTTAATAAAAGATATTCATAAATTTTTACCTTTAATTGTTTCTGAAAGAAAAAATGGCAATCAAATGCGACTACTACCGAAAGTGTCGAACCAATTTAAGGTACATTGAAAATATCTTTATTGTTATCGTTATCGGAGTAATTGTTAAAGCCTCATTTTTTTTCTCGCTTTATCAGTGCTCTGGGGTAAAAATTCAAATCTTAACAGGTCAAAAGAGCAAGCTAGCAGATCCTTTTTTCGAAAAGTATTTCTTATCGCATCTGCAAACTTTTCTGATATTATCAAAATCGGACAATAAATAATGATTTCTGAATAGATCGCCTCATGCGCCTCCTAGCAATTAAAGTATAGCCTACGGCCACGTGACAGACATAAGGCATAAACTAAGTATCCAAATTTGATTGAAGTTACTGCTTTTGTTTATGAATTAGTTTGTACCATCTGGAAAGGCAAATATCATTGCCATTTTTGTGTTTATGAACAACTGTCAAGCGTTGACGTTCAAAGTTTATTTTGAAACTTATTTGTTTACTTTCACACTAAATTTTCTTCAATCCCGCCCGACAACTATATTAAATCAGTATTTTAGCTGGCACATACATAAGTACATTTCGGTTAATTTTTCTTCGTTGTACTGATTAACTTTAACCAAATAAGAAAACGAATTGAGCGTTCGTTGACTTTGCCATGTCAGTGTAGCTTGTTACGCCTACAACGCATAACGCTTATGAGCGTCATTTTCTTAATTTATCTCTTTACTAATTTCATATATCGCTGACTCGATATTTTTGTCTGTGTACATGCAGATTTTCTTAATAAATTTCAGGGTTATCAGTAAACTCGGCTGCCTGTCGTTCCTGCCCATTAATCAACTAAGTGTGCAGTCAGTGGAAAGCTTTTATTTTTTTTTCGTTTTTGAATTCGTGTAAGAAATAAATTACTATTTTATCAGCGGTGCTGAACTGCCCTGCATTTTCCTGTTACGCTGTAAATATGCTGCACCTTCCTGCGCCGCTATATCTTCCAAGAGATATTAAACGTGTGTGTGTGTGTGGTTGTGTGCGCATTTGAGTGCTTTCACTTACATGTTTAAACTTGAATGTGGGAGTAAACACAACCCATTTTAAAATATTAATTACACTGTATATTGAATATTATTAAAAAGTATTTATTTTTATTTAATTTAGTTTTCTTCATTTTTCATTTGTTTTCAAACAAAATTCACTTAAACTGAAGTTCAAACTTCTTACAATAAAAAAGTAAGAATTTAATTTTTGTCATGGTTTTTCCCCCATTAAAAAAAATATCGAGCATGCACATTTTTAAAACTAAAATTGCGATATGGATGTTTTTAAATGAATGACCCTTTGTGTCAGTGGTTTAGCTGAAATAGACAGTATTAATTTTTAATGCGATATCTGTTCAAAATATCGACATATACATAACTAACTTAAGAAAAGTCGACTTAATCTCGACTATGGCAATGTTGCGTTCACACTTTCATTTCATCTAAATCGGCTTTAGCGCCAGCGAGCGTGAATATCAATCCCGAATATGTTTCTAATATTTTTTTTTAAATTGGATTATAAAAATTAAACAATTTTATTTGGTTTACAAAAATTTATTAACCAACTCCACTTTGCGCATTAATGATACATCTAATTAGTCCAGTTGCCGCAAACAGAAAGAAAAACTTAATTCTAATTAGAATACCCTAAAGCTACCACCGCTCATTTTCCGTTGCTCACTCTGCGCTGCAATCCATAGTATTTCCAACCAACAATACTCCAATAAGATACCGCTTGCGCACTCTCTAATATTTTATTCCAATTGTAACGACTAGCCATAAAGGTTCAATTAGAGGTGCCATAACCATAACCATAGAAAACAGCTGATCCAACCAACCTTATGGGTTACACTGTAATCGATTAGCGGTGCCATACCATAACGCCATAACCATAACCATAACCATAGCGACCAATTGAATTTTGGTTTTTGCCGTAACCATAAACAAATGATCGCTGATTCGCCTTGTTTATTGTGATATTTTTGTTCTTCGTGTGCAGTTTATTTTGTTTTGATGAGTTTTAATTTATATTTTTCGTCCGCGTTTTACATACTTTACTAAATTTTTATTTACTTTCAGTTTATTGCAAATATCAGCTGGTTATGGTTATGGCACCACTAATCGATTGCTTAAATATGGTTATGGTTATGACTACGATTATGGTTATGGCGTTATGGTATGGTACCTCTAATTGAACCTTAAGGCCAGCGGGCGCTCTGTCTCCGCTCCCAGCAACACATACCGCTCTCCCAGCATTCAACGTACTTTTGCATTGCAAGTGCTCGCGAAGCCGTTAACTATTTACTTAAATATAATGATGGGATAATCGCCTGAGTCAAAATATGTTACGTGGGTGATCATCATAATTTATTGGCTTAACTTAAATATAGACTTTCTAAGTATTGCGACTCATGCGCCACCTGCCGCTTTAAAATTCAGCCTATAACCATGACACTAGTCTAATGAGTAAACTTTTTTTAAATTTGGTTGAAGTTAAGTTTTTTAATTTTTGAGCCAAGTTTTAGCAATGAAAACGGCTACATTTTTATATACACTCCTCCTGCACTTATATTTAATTTCCAGCTTTTTTTCATTAAATTACAATAATTCAACAGGACGTTCAACGTCTTTAACAACAATTTTTAAAATTTTTTGAGAATGCTGTTTTGTAGCTTATTTAATTATAGTATAGCGTCAAACGGTAATTTTGGATACATTTTTTACTTCAGCTCTTGCTTAATTGCTTTCATATAAACAAAGTCTTAAATATGCATTATAAGAAAATAATTGCCGAGGAGGGTCAGTAAAAAATTCGTCAAAAATAAACGGAAATTTGTATCACCTTGAAACTTGCACTTTATTACACTTAAATTAAAGAACCCACAAAAATGCTTAGTTGAAAAAATTCCAAATATTTTATAGAATTTTTTTTGTAAATTGTGTAAAAATTTTGAAGCTTGTCTTCTTATCGCTTTTATTAAGAAATTCTCCCTTTTTAAATTGTAAAGTAATAAAAATTCAATAATAAAAATCTAAATTGTGTTAATGTGCGTTCGTATGTAACATACATATGTAGTACCGGTGAGGGGTGGCCACTGGAACTAGGTACATATATATTGCAAACTTAATTTTATTACTTTTATTTATGTATTTTTAATGGTATATATTTATGTATGTATGTGCCCACCAAGTTTTATTTGTAATACTCAAATGTCATGACAGTTTATTATCAATTTCGAATTACTTATACTTGAATTTTATATCCAAACAGTTCGTTTCATTCTCCCTTCTGTGTTGCGTTCTTGTTTGGCGAAAGTTATTCTTTTTTACCTTTCACGAGTTATTCGTATTTCAGTTTTATTGGGTACAAAATTCTCATTTCTTACTCATTTCCGCTCAATCTCCCACTCGAAATGGGTTTTATGGTTCGATTTGCTGGGTGTAGTTTCGAATCTAATCAAAGTCCAATTTTTATTGTGTGTCAAGTATGCACTCAACAATGTAGATTTATGCTTAGACACATATACATACATGGGTACATACATATATGCTAAATTTTAAACGATTTTTAGCAATCAATAAAAATGTGTTGGACAAAACTGTCATGTGTTGTGTAGATGAACATCCTTCAACTTTATAATAATTCAAATTAATTTTTATTTATCTTTCACAATGATAATGATAAAGATATTTTGGTGAAAGATTTTTTGCAAGTGACTGCCTAGAAATAATATATTTCAGGCAGAGAGAATTTAGGCTAGATAATGCTGAAGGGGCAGGCGTCAGAAAGCGCGTTGAGTCACCCAAGCCCAGCCACCGCGATGGAACTCGATTATTTTGGAACTTTTCGCTGCTTATAAAACTACAAGCATATCTTATCCCTCTTCTTTGCCGGGGAAGCCAGCTACTGAGCTATTTCCAAGGCAGTTAACTGCTGATTTATTATTAGTACAGACAAAGTCAAGCGACGCCGATTTTTCGTATACTTAGTCCCAGCTTGAAAGACACTAACTACAACGGTCGGAAGGTCATATTTCTTCCTAAGTGTTTATTCCTAGATGAAAAGGAACGGCATGAACGAGAGTTTGCCTCGGCAAAAGCTCTGAAGATGTTATTCTCTTGTACATCTTATTGGCTTCAGTGGCATACCTACTACATGTTCATCTGCAGCTTAGCAGCAGAGTTAATCTAAAAAGTAAAACTTCACTTGATTCACTTAACTGAGGAATGAGATGAGTTGTGTATGAAAGGCTCAAGTCCGACGGTTAGATCAAATGTGCCGAGGTGAAGTGCGATCAGGTGTGTTGAATTTAGGTCTTACGAGTTTAGATATATTCATATATACAGTGCGCAGGGCTTGGAACCCGCCACGTAAAAAAACAATTTCCAATGAAAAGCATAACAAAACCTCGGATGAGCACCCCCTTTTTTGATGACAACCACCAAGAGATGCGATGGACGGGGCAAGGAAAATAATCGTAGAAGTAGAAGACCGCAAATTCGGTGTCTTATTTGTGGTGGGATAAAGACTTCGCCGTAAAGAACTGTCGTTCACTCCGGTGGCCGAAAGTCTCGCCACGATTCGCATCAAGGCGAGATTCTCCAACATCTCTCTGCATTGCGCCCACGCTCCGACGGAAGATGAGGACGATGGGACCAAAGATCGCTTCTACGGTGCCCCCGTAGCGATTTCAATGCCAAGGTAGGCAAGGAGGGCATCTTTGGTTCCACAGTCGGAAAATTCAGTCTCCACGACTAAACGTCCGATAAAGGACTGAGACTGATCGACTTCGTCGGGGCCCGAAACATGGTAGTATATAGTACCAGGTTTCAGCAAAAGAATATACATCAGTATACGTGGCTGTTTCCAGATAGTAAAACACCATGTTGTGATAGACGGAAGGCATGCTTCCCGTGTCCAAAATGTGCGCACGATCCGAGGAGCCAACATCGACTCGGATCATTTTCTTGTGGGAGCTAAGATCCGCTGGCTAGGTCACGTCGTTCGAATGGCTGAAATAGCTCCAGCCCTGAAGGTTTTTGAAGCGGTACCCGCTGGTGATGGCAGAGGAAAAGGAAGACAATCTGCGTTGGAGAGACCAAGTGGAAAAAGACTTGGCTATACTTGGGATTCCCAATTGGCGCCAGTTAGCAAGAGATATGGACAGCTGGCGTGCTTTGTTGACCTCGGTCAAAATCGCTTAGGCGGTTGATGCGCGAAATAAGTAGGTTAGTAAAAGTTTAGACATAGTGAGTTAAAGTGTGCTATGATTACATAAGGCAAACATAGGGATTTGGTAAGTTAAGATGTCGTGAGTTTGGATATGATGGGTTTGGGTATGAGGTGTTTAGGTATGTTGACTTCAGAGATGCGTTTAAGTCTTGTCAATTTATATATTTTGAGTTAAGGTATGGTGAGTTTAGGTGACAACATTAACATAACGCACCTTCGCAATTGTGCTCAGCTGCAAAATCATATATGTATTTGCTAGATTTTACAAATGAAGTTTTGATGCAAGTTGTGTGAAGGAATCTCAGTAAAGGCTGTCGGAGCCATCCGCGAAAGCCAAATCGGTCTCATCATCCACAACACGAACATAGATAGCTATGCTGCTAGCCCCCCAACACAAAACCTCGTAATTCGTAAATGGCAATACTCTATATCGAGCAACTATTTTTGCATATCCCCAGCTGGAGTATGAAACATGAACAGTCATGCAGACACTATTAATTATTTTTTAGTATTATCGAGTATTATCCATTAGTAACTTTAACTTGAGCCGCAAACTGTTATTTTTCCGCAGTTGCTACATCACTTCCAGCAGTCTTACATATTATCCACGATTTCTTAAGTTACCTAATTTACAAAAAAATCAAGCTGGTCTGTAAAACCTTTAAAGAAGTTCAACCATCGTCCTTTACAAACGTAGACTCTAGGACTAAGGCAACCCATTTATTTACATTACTTGCAAAACTCACTGCGATGACGTTCTTCGGTCAAAAATATTATTTCACTCTTGAAAAACACAAACGATCTATGTATAGGATGCGGTGATAAAAACAGTATTGTGATCCTCAGCAGATATACCTGAGTATGAGTTAGTTGTCGTATACGCATGATTCTTCAAGTTTCAGGTACCAAATGCTAGCAAAATCTCCAAAATTCATTTAAATTTTGTAAATAAGAAATCATTTTCCCGGTTATCGGCATTTTCGCAAGTTAGACAACTCGTCGACATTTGACAATTCTGACTTCCCTTTCGCAACGGAACGATTATAAGAGTATTATCCGAAGTAAAGTATCAAGTCGCGCTCAACGAGCGCCCTAAATGAAATCCTGAAACAGCTGTCCGTTGAGTTTTAAACCGGCGAGATTGCAACCACTGCGAATCAGAGATCTGGATTGCTTATAACCGCAGTAATATGCCAAAATGATCATTCTTGACAAGTTCGCAGAGGTGAAGATGAAATAAAATTCGTATCCCTACTTCGGTCGATTATTAGCAAGACTTTCGGGTAAAATTGCCATCTAGAAGGGTGTGAAGCAAAGTAACAGTTCTTGTAAAGGAAAACTGATGGATCTATTTCAATGGCGAAGGGCTGTGCTGTTGTGTTTTCCGAAATGCTCGTTGTCTTTTTCATTCCGACTACTCAACTCTACAAGCATCTTCTAAGCCGAAGTGCTGGGATTTTTGGAAGTTTTTAAGGTAGCGAGTAACAATGGGCGGAAGAATGCAAAAAGCATTCAGCCCAAGTATGATGAAAAATTGCATATCTCTAAACTACCTTCGAGCAGTGCTGTGCTTGAGGATATTTGTTTTTTTTTTTATTTTAAGGCCTGACGAATTAACAGGCTTTTCCAAGGTACAAAGACCAGCTGATCACTCTGTAAAGCAAGAATCGAGAGAACACAATGCGCCTTATATAAAAAGGCACATCTCTGCTTCTTTTCCTTCGAAGCATTCACATTCAAGGATTTACTTTGAATCTTTAAAAATCTTTCTGGACGTTAAAGGACTTGCATAGCTGTCCCATTCCTTTCTAGTATACATACATAGCTATTTCTATGCACGCTCTCATCATACCTTCGTCCTTTCTTACGAAATAACATGTACACCCACCAAAAAGCATAATAATAATAAAAGCAACAACACTCTCACCCCACCCCAAACCTCCATAGCTGGAGTTCGGTGTCATGAAGTTCGTGTGTAGTGGTAGTTGGCGGCTTAGGTCAAAGGGAGAAAAAGAGTACCACAAACGGAAAATTAAAGCAAAAAAGCTGTTACAGCAATAATGCGCACAAATCCACTTAATCTCATTAAGTCGGACGTGAAAGCGACATGCTTACAAACAAACGCGAATGCACACACACACACACACACAGCCATGTGCACGTGCGCATATGTTTTTTTTTTTTTTTTTTTTTTTTTTTGGGGAACTCCCGTGAAGAGAAAACTCTCATGAGTACTGCTATTCCCATAGCAGCATGCACGACTTGCAGTCTCTTGACTACACCTACGTTACTAAACTCTCTCCACCACGACCACTCTCCCCGCGGAACTGCCAAAAGAGGTATTACCTCACGGGGCTGGTTAGCTTACTCGCTCTTTACCTGTGTTGTTGGCTACGTCTTGCCATCTCTGCACGCCTAAGGTCTATGTGAATGCGCGATACGAGAGCACATATTTGTCCCCACCTTTCGCTTGACTGGAGCATGAAGTCAATGATGTTTACTCCGTCTAAGATTGTACGAACTTGAGGAGCGTAACGTGGACATTGGAACATAATGTGTTCCGCATCTTCTTCGCTGTCTCTACATGTTGGGCAGCAAGGGGAACTATCATGACCAAATTTAGTTAAGTACTTCCGATATACTCCATGTCCCGAGAGGAACTGTGTAAGGTGAAAGTTTGTGTCACCATGGTTTCTCTCCAACCATTTGCTGATATTTGGTATCAGCTTATATGTCCACCTGCCTTTTGTGGAGCTATTCCAACGATTCTGCCAGGTGTTCATTGATCGGCATCTTTCTTCCTCTTTTACTTCGTTTGGGTTTATTGTTCCGTTACTCCCGGAAAGCCTTTCATAAATTCGTTTCATTTCATGAGCCATGATATCTACTGGAATTTGTCCAGCTATAACATAAGATGCTTCGTCTGAAATTGTACAGAATCCACAAACCGCTCGTAAGGCGCTTAGCCGATAGACAGTTGTTATCTTTTTCGCGTAGCTTTTCACCAGCAGCGCGTCGGCCCAGACTGGGGCCGCATACAGTAGGATTGAGCTAATAACCCTACTGTAGAGGATTCGTTTACTGTGTCTCGGTCCTCCGTTATTTGGCATAATGCGCGATAAGCTTGACTGCACTCTAGATGCTTTCTTAGAGACGTACTCCAAGTGGGGCTTGAAATTGAGTCGGGAGTCTATCATCACACCCAAATATTTGATAACAGGCTTGGATGTGATTACCTCTGTCCCCACTCGAATATTCAGAAACTCCACTGCCTTTCTGCTGCTTATTAAAAGTGCCTCGGTCTTATGGTCGGCCAGCGTTAGGTGCATTGATTGAAGCCATCTTTTGATTTTAAGTACAGCTTCGCCAGCTGCTGCTTCAATTTGTTGCAAATGTTTTGCAACAATTACAACCGCGATATCGTCTGCAAAACCAACGACTTTTGTGCGTGGAGGCATTTCCAGGTTAAAGACGCCGTCGTACATAAGGTTCCACAAAAGTGGTCCAAGGACTGATCCTTGTGGGACGCCTGCTTTTACGTCATAAACCTCTGGGCCGTTATCGCTTCTGTAGAGGAGTTTGCGGTGCGAAAAATAGCTTCCTATAATTTTGAGGATATAACTCGGAGTGCCTTTTCTTAATAATGTATCCATGATGTTTCGCCAGCTTGCGGTATTGAAAGCGTTTTTAACGTCTAATGTTACAATGGCGCAGTATTCTTTTTTCCCGCCACGCCACCTTGTGCCTTCTATTGCTTTAGCCGCAACGTCAACTACTGTTTTGATTGCATCTATCGTGGAACGGGATTTTCTGAAGCCGAACTGGTTTATCGACAGGAACCCATTTTCTTCGGCGAACGACGTAAGTCTGTTGCATACTATTCTTTCAAGAATTTTTCCAAGCGTGTCTAGTAAACATATCGGACGGTACGACGACGGCTCATCTGGGGGCTTGTTGCCTTTAGGTAGCAGCACTAATGTTTGCTTCTTCCATGTTGCTGGGAAACAGCCTTCAATAAGACACGCGTTGAATGCATGCACAAATATTTCTGGGCGCTTTATGATAGCGGCTTTCAGGGCCTTATTTGGTATACCGTCCGGCCCAGGAGCTTTACAATTTTGGATCTTCGTGCATGCAGTTAGCAACTCCTCTTCAGTTACCCTTGGGATTTCACTTGTTTCATAACGTGGAAAGACTGATGGGATGTCTTCGACCCTTTGAGGAAAAAGGGTTGTTATGATATTTCTCAACATTACTGGGCAAGTTATGTTTGGTGACTTTACGCTTTTTGCTTTTGATAGCACTACTCTGTAAGCGGTGCCCCAGGGATTGATGTCTGCTTCGTCGCAAATTTTTCTAAAATGTTCCTGTTTGCTTGCTTTTATGGCTGCTTTAAGGCCTTTCCTTGCCTTCCTCAGAGCAGCTAGGTTTTCGGGAAATTCAGAACTTCCTCTGCTGCGTTGCATTTTACGTCTTGCACTGAGACATTTCTTTCTTATCAGTGCTATATTCCTGTTCCACCAATAGCACGGGACGAATTTCTTGTTAAGTGACCTTCTTGGCATCGACGCATCGCATGCTTCAGTTAGGCCCAAAGCTAAGCTACTCACAACGTCTTCTGCCGGCCCTTCTATGGGTTTATACTCTTCGATTATATACTCCAAAGCATCATTATCGAGCATAGATTCTTTCCATTTTGGCCCTGTGAACTTTGGCTTTAGCTTTTGTCTCTCCTCTGCTATGTCCATTATAATGGCTTGGTGATCACTATGGGTGTACTCCTCGCTTACCCTCCATTTGATTTTGTTGGCCAGTGAATCGCTTGCGAGGGATATATCTATTATAGACCCCGTTCCCATTTTTCTGAAGGTTAGCGCAGATCCGGTATTTAGGATCGTGGCATCAAGCTGGGCAAATGTTTCCAGCAGCATTTCACCTCTCTTATTTGTTACTCTACTGCCCCATTCTATTGCCCAGGCATTGAAGTCCCCTGCGATGATTAATGGAGACTTGCCGCGAGCTTCCAGGGCAATATCGCACAAAAGTTTTTGGTACTCTGTTTTTGAGAGGCTTGGTCTTGCATAGCAACTGATGATGTGTGTCCCATTTATTTTGCAACGCACGAATCCTTCTTCCGCGCTATGTATCTCTTGGTATGCATATGCACCGCAAAGCCAGATAGCTGTGCTTTTTTTCTTGTCGCTGGCCCAAGCTCCATCATCTTTGCACTTGTACGGTTCGCTGATGATTGCCAAGTCAGCTCTTATATCTTTCACCGTCTGCGATAATAGATCTTGCGCAGCTTCGCAGTGATTTAAATTTATTTGTATAATTCTCATATGCGTCGGTTAGCTAAGGCCTTCCTGAAAGCAGCGCATTTATAGCTACCTGCTACATGGTCTATGTTATCCCTATTATTTGATTTGCACAAGACGCAGTGTGGGCTGTTTTTGCAGTCTTTTGCGAAATGTCCCTCGACGCCGCATTTTCTGCATTGCTTCGATCTATCTATCTCGCTAGTGCAGTTTCGAGACACGTGCGCATATGTATGTAGATGCAAATGAAAGGTATCCGCCTCAAGGTTAAAGCTTAAATTGCGCCAAGGACGCAAATACCCTTGTTCATACAACATACAGCAGCACACACATTAAAAACACATAAGTATATATATTTAATACCTTCACAAATTTTGTAAAAAGAAAATGAGGGTCCTCATTGACATGCATTGTACATTAAAGTAAAACTAAAATACTAAAGTGTACTATATGAGTACACACACACATACAATGGAGGAATACGACGTTCTTGCTTATTTTGCTTTCTAAAAATCTATTTAATTTCATAATAAATATGTACGTACATATTCGACATACATACCGTTATGCATTTTTTTTTACCAAAAAAAAGTTAATAATGTGAAATTAAAATCGTTTTATTCAATGAAAAACTAATTAAGCTTAATAATCTCCAAGTTTCAAGTTGCTGAAATTATCGTGGATATTTGATTATACTGCGTTACAAAATCGAGCTTTAGTTCAGTTCTGTCCTATGAACCAAATATACTTTTTCGGAAAGGAGAGAAAAAATAAAAATACACGTGTATCGGCGATTTTCATGTACACGTCAGAATTTTTTTTGTATGTATAAAAGTATATAAAGAATATATAGAAGAAATAATTTATACATAAAAAAAAAAATTCTGACGTGTTTTTATATTTTTTTTAATTATTTAGTTTTATTGTTTTTTTTTGCTATTTATATTTGTTATATATTATGTGCAATCATCTCAGCCTCCGGTTTGTGTTAATACAGCAGACAATGTGTAACGGTTTCTTGTAAATTTGGAATTACGGAATTGCTTAGATACATACATATAATATCAATCAAGTTTAAGGCGGAGTTCAATCTTCACTGACAGATCCAAAACCGAAACTAGTTGTCGAAGACACAGAGAAACTAAAACAATAGGAAACCTGCCAAGCTACGCCTCCGTTTACAGATAGCAAATCAACTATCAAATGAGCCGAAAACAGCGCCAATATAAAACAAATGTGGGTTCCAGGCCACACAGACATAAACGCGCTAATCTAGCTACCAACGAACCGCTCGTTACCTTTGACTATCTTGAGATAATGACAAAAACAAACCAACATACCCACCAAACTGACTTAGAGCACACAATAGCCACACATTCGTACTTCCTAAACCGCTTCAGTCCGCCATTTTGCTAACATTGCCCGGGGTCTATAGTCTCGGCGAATGCCATCATTTTACGGCAATTAGGAGGACTACCTTCGAAAATCCAAACACCCTCGACACTTGTCAAAACTACGTCTTTCGAGAACATACTCGTTTGATACGCATCAAAGTTAACAACATAAAACCAGTCTTAAACAATTAATATGACATTCTTTTTAACTTATACAAAAACTTTGAATTTTACTTTAGCCTGTATACAGACTCAACGAGGGTTTTATTTTATGAACAATTTAGCCAACTAGCTTAAGATCCACCAGCGAACCGAAAGGCCTGACAGCCAATGCTATTTTTTCGTATGATTTCACCTTTATAAAAAAATAAATAAATAAAATAATTACAACAGATAAACTTGGAAATGTGGAACGTTGAAATTTATCTACAGTGACGGTCCTGTGCAATGTGCTATCTTGCGTAGTATCTTTGCTTCTTATTGATTTTAAGTACATATGTACAGGGGCGGCGAAACGTCTTGAGCCCGGGTGGGTAGTTCGGCTGGTAGTAAGAGTACCTATACCAGGTGAAGGAAATGGTTCGTCGATATAATTAAGAAGGTCAACGGGTTTCGGAAAAGAACTTATTGTTCTTCGTATAATAAGTTTATTGTTAATAAATATTACATAGAAATAATTATTTCATCGAAATTTTGAAACATTTTCATGTCTAAAGAGAAAACACAGCCATTCCTTTGAAATTCCGAGAAATAAAATCATTCATAAGGATTGCAAGATCTAACTTATCAACTGCAGCATGATAAGAATGCAATATTGCGACATGTTTAAGACGTTTTTGATGCATTGTCGATCGCAAATAATTTTTCACCCTACACAAAACCGAAAAGCTTCGGTCGTTGGAACAAGTCGACCCTGGTATCGTAACAAGTAGTCTGACGAAGCGTACATATTCATCTTTCCCTGTCTCTTTCGCTACAATTCACAGCTGCGCTGTGACCAGCCAATCTGAAGCTCTCGTTCTGGGAATGCGGATTAGTGGCGCGATCAGCCTCTGTCCAGTCGCCGTATAGGCCACATACACTTAAACACCAGAGCGCGCTCACAAGCACCGATCGGAGTCCCCTTGAGGGACTCCACCACAGATGCAAGGAACTACCTGACTAATTAAGTTATAATGCCTGATTGGTCGAAATTGAAATAGACTGAACGCGCGAGCGAAATTCTTTCAAAATAAAAATAAAAATTATTTTTCTGCATTACATTTTCAAGTGGGTAATTACCCACTATTGCAAATTTCAGGTGGGTAGTACTTCCCACTATACCCACGTCTTCCGCCGCCCCTCCTAATGTAGATTAATGTGGTCCGCATGGGTTAACTTTTTGTTAACTCAGTAGAAATGCTTCTTGTGCATTCAAATGAACTTTATTTGGAAAAGTGCAGGGTCAATTCGTGGTCTGTCGAAACCCTCTCTAAGTCTGTTTCGAATTTATTCGGGACTATGTTAGCAACACTTTAGGGCTAGTTCTTAATTAATTCAGTATTCGGGACAACCTCGCGACTAGTCTATGACCAATGTGGGAATAGTTCGCAATTATTTCAGGAACCGAACTGTTTCAGAAGCACTTTCGGCACCAATTTCGTGAAAAGTTCGGTATTATTTCGGTATCGAAAATAGTTCGAGAATACATTAGATAAATTCGGCTACCTTCGGGATTGGTGCATAGATTTTCAGGACTACTTCGGGACCAGTACTTGGGTATTTCGAGAAAATTTTAGACCTTTTTCATAAGTTTTGCAGGTCTAAAAGTTTTATAATGTGTACAATGTACTTTACCACTGTATTTAATATTGTTGCAAATCGACGCAGAAGTAGGGGCAAACATGTTTGCTGGGGTACATCCCGTGAGGAAATCAAAACGCCGAACGTGTTTACCAACATTTCCGATTCACTTAACATTTGTTGAATAAAGAGCAGCGCGAGAGCTGAAAAACTACAGAAGAACACGTGCAAACTATTACACACACACATACACACAAACACACGCACCACATCTATCTGGAAGTGGATGAATGAGTGATTGTCATTGAACTTTGCTTAAATTTTGTCAGAAATTGTTTTTTTTTTTTTTTTGGTGCGAACGAAAAATATGACACAACAACAATGTATTTACCTAAGGTTGTGCCTGTTCGCCGACCGAAGGAGACACAGCAACGCTGTGCCATTAGTCAGAGACCAAGCAATATCCAAACGAATGAGCTGGCGAGTAAGCGCGTACACACTCTTAATGATTTTCGATTGTGATAAATTGCACTCAAGTGGTGGGACTACGAGCCTTTTGGCAAGTGAAAGTCAAATTGTAGCCGATGGGAGGAAACACGTGGAAGAAGCCAACGGGTAGACGCGGCGGCAATGCCAGAAAAACTGTAACTAGGGATGTGGAGCACACGTGCCGCACAAGCGTCTGGCTGCACTGGTTGGGGGTGAGGGGAAGCGCGGTGAAGTATGCGAGTCATGTTCAGTCGGGATTTGCTAATCTCCGGCAAAAGAGCGTTGTTAACTATACAATAGTGTAGGTGAGTAGTTTGTGGCTGCCACCCATGTGAGAGGCTCGTGGAGTTGCGAGGCTCCTTTGTGGAATGGCTTAATTTTTTTGCTTTTTGAATTCCGATTCTTGACATGTGCCACGCAGTTGGCGACTACAACGATGCCAACGATGCGGACGGACCTATACTTTGATATGCCTCATTGCTTCAGTGTCATGCAATGAATCAAAAGGAATTAAACAATGAAGTTAATCCTCCAAAAGCAACATATCCAACGATATTTCTCTTGTCACCATTTTACTTGTTTTATTGGAATATGCTATTGCAGTGCAAATTACATACATATGTATGTCCATATCTAAACAGCAATAATTTTGCGTGGATGGCAGAGAGGATTACAAGTGTTAGACTAAATCTCTAACCTAATTTACAAAATGTTTATGAAGGCAAATTCGAACCTAATTCTTTTCAAAAATATATGTGACTCTGCTATTAAAGGGTCGAAAAGAGGTCTCCGTGTCCCTTTCTCCTGTTAGTAATTTTTTCGTATAGGCATATTTTCGAAATTGAAATACCAAACAAACATATATGAGCTTATCCTTGAATATATAAAAGTTGAGTTATGGTCTTGTTTTTTTAAGTGAATGCAAAGCAATGGAAGTTAATTAAAAAAACCACTGGCGTTTGAGTGAAAAATGGTGACGACAGGAGGAATGCGAACGGAAATGACGTACACTGGGAAATAGTTTAGTATGGCAAGAAGTGCTTCTTCTGCTCATCTTTTCTGGTTTCACCACACTTAAACTCACCACTCTGAAGCTCATTCCACCTTAACCTACCACACCTAAATTCACAACCGTAGAACTCACCATTTCCAAACTCACCACACTTAAATTCACCCTATATCAAATTTCATCTTGACTTCATCGCATCTGATCACACTTACAGCTCTATTCTGTGTACTTGACAAATTAACAAAATATTGATAATTTATCAAGATTTTTATCAAGCAAGAAGTTCTTTGTTATTCTGTGGCAACCTTGATAAAACGTAAAGCTTCTGACTGCAGGGCCCACATGTGTGGTGAACAATATAATGAAGCGGAAAAAGCTGATTTCTGTTTACTTTATATTATTCATGAAATAGATTCTTCTACATCGTAAGTATTTCACATATTAATTTGTAAAATAATATGTAACTTATTATTAAATTTTATTTATAGGAAGTCAAAACATGACCAAACGTTTCACGTGTCAAACGAAAATTTTGCATAAATGTGTTATCAGTCAACGATAATGGATCACTAGCACCTCGTAAACTTCTTAAGTAACGCGTGCGATTTATGTTTTCGCAATTTTCCTCTTCGTCAAACGATAACAATAAAAATAAAATATCTTCTTCCTTCTAATAAATTAATTTTCACAACTATGCGCAAAGAGTAAAACAGATGTTTTATTTGTCAAGAGCATCTTGACAGTTTATCAAGAAAAGAGCTTTTTATTTTTGACATAGAATAGAAAATCTTGATAAATTGTCAATCTTAATAAATAAGCAAGATGTTGAATTTGTCAATTGCACAGAATAGAGCTGTTAGCCTTATCTGACTGCTCCTTACCTCAACTCACAATGGATTTTTAAAGAGATTTGATCAGTTTAAAATTGCACAATCCAACGTTATGTTATATTACTTAATTTTTGCATTGTATGTTAAGTCCACTCACGTTCCAGCCGAAGTTTAGAAAGCGACTCTGATGCTCCACTCAGCGAGCTCTCTCAAAAGAGTTAAGATGCTCCCCCTCCGAGTGGAAGAAAGTGCTGGCATGATTTCACTTACCGACTTCAGCCAATCGCCTGTAAAAACTACATTTGTTTGGAATCCATAATTTAAGTTTGATGAAGAGATATCCTCTTCATGTTCACCGGAACACTCTTTCAGTCACCGTCTCTTCTCTTGCCGGAGTATCAACGCAAGTCTCGAAAGATACTGAGGAGGAAATTCTCAATGCTCCTAGGCTTTTCCTATCGAAAAATACTTTTTTTTTTAAAAGCTTATAAATATTAAATTTATTTTACATTAAAAGTGTGGTGGTCACTTTATTATTCGTATTTTAAACCAGCTAATTTTCAAATTGATTCGAAATATCTAAACTATTTACTTGTAGTCGCTTATTAGCTCGTCGGAGTTCGAATTGCTTTATATTCTTATTTAACGATTGACTGGCATCTGCCCATTTTGTCGTCACATTTAAACATAATTAATCAAGCCACGCTCTACAATTTTCAACTACTCAATCGAACTCGCCTTTAGTGAAGAATAAAACCGCCAGAGGAATGCAATTGCCACCACGTCAAACAACAGTAAAGGAAGACGGCAAATTGATTACACAGTTTCAATTGCAATTTTATTTACAATAGAAAACAATACAAAACATGAATTCCCTCTTTGCTATTTTTTTATTATTATGCGAATCGAAAACAATTGTGGCATGCAACTTTGCTGTTGCCAGTGGAATTTCTATAGAGACTAAAAGGCGCTAAAGAAAAAAAATGCAGCAAAATGAAAAGCGAAATTGGCGCAGTGATGAATATTTTTAAAATAATACAAATACAAATGCAAATGCAAATGCGAATGCAAAAGCGGAATGAGCTCACCCATCTGCTAGCAGCATTAACATAATAGCGTCCCAACAAAAACAACAAATTACTAGCAACAATATTCGACTCGGGTAATAATCAGCGCACTGGCTGGGTGACTATACGTTTGAGCGGGTGGCGGAGTGGCTGGGCGGCTGAGCGCTAAATCCGTTCCACGCGCAAATGTCGCTGACTGGGATAAATGGAGCGTTCGGCGGGCGTTGGCGTCAATTGACTGTCCGCCGCATGTTGCTTTATCTGCCCCGCTTGGCCGACTAGCTGCCACGACTTTGTGGCGGTTAATTTTTGCATTTGGCTGCATTTTGGCTGTGTTTCTGTTTTTATTGCTTTGTCTCTGATGCTCCACCTAGCACCGCGCGCTGGCCAAACTACAAATACTAATACTAATATTCCCGGGACTCAGCGAAAGTCCTATTGGATGCCACAATTTCACGCAAATAAGCCTCTAAATAGCACACGCATACGGTTCGTTCGAATTTTGGCTTTTGTTTTGGCATTATTTTTATTGTCGCGTTGTGGCATTTGCTCGCTGGTTCGATTAAAAGCATACAAATTTAAATTTTTTCAATAAAGTACGTGACGAATACTACAAAAATTACATTTTTGCATTGCTGCAAGTATCACATTTTTCAAGTATGTGTGTATGTAAATATTTGCACTGTCAGCTTATGATTTTTATATATATTAAGTGAAGTGGTATAAAAAGCTTGCAAAAACAGTTGTTAAGTACATATGTGCTTTTGTTTTTCTCTCCAAGTGAGTACATTTGCATATGTATTCACAATATGTAAAGCATATGACAATTACTTAGCATAAAATATAAACTATTTATTAATAATTTTTTTAAATAACTTCTTCATTTTACTAAGAAACAAAATAAAAGAGTTGTGCACTATTCGTTTGTGTTAAGAATTCGATTATGAGTTGAGTTTTTTCAAAAAGGGCCCCCTTTTGGATATGAAAAATTCACAATTTTTTCGTCGTTTTCCATATTTTCAATTGGCTAAAGTATTTGCAAAATGTTTTCCTACATTTTTTGGAGTCATTTAAAAATAAATAAAATTAAGTCCGCGCTTTGTAAGCTATTCTATGTATTAATTTCTTAACAGTCCATAAACCTGATTAGGATAATAATAATTCACAAATAAAAAAATAAAATTAAAGCGCGGACAGTGAAATTTCTTATGTCCTGCTGAGAAAAAGAAAACCGAAGAAAACCACACCTGAGTTTTGGTCTTTCGTATTTAGATATGGTGAGTTAAGGTGGGGAGAAATTTGATGGATACATTTAGGCGTGGTGAATTTAAGTTTGGTGGGTTAAGATGTGGTAAGTTTAACGCTGGTTAGTTAGGGTGTGATGTACTAAGGTGAGTTTGCGTGGGGTGAGCTTAAATCTTAGAGAGTTAAAACAAGTGGTGAGTTTTCGTCATGCGAGCTTATATAAGGTGCGTAAAAATGCGACGAGATAGAGAGAAGTGATGCCTAAGGAGCTTCTTTTGACGATTTTCTGATAGCACGTCGAACCAGTTGTCTTTTAATTGCCCCATTCCACCGACACCAATTAAAGGGTCAAAAGTATAGCAGAAATTATTATGCACCCCAAGAAAATGATGGCTAAAAGTAATAAAGACCGGTAGTTCAAGGGTTTTCTAAAAAGAGGCAGGGGCGAAATTCCCTCTCAAACTGAAAAAAAGAAACTCCGACAGGCTCTGACTGGTTTAAAAGTACCCAAACGCTGTCCAAAGTTCTCCAGGCAAAGATAGCGCAAATTTTAGTTAGTTGTACTGAGAATAGACGGGTTCGCGAGAATAACGAATGCTCGGATTCAATGCTACCATACTCTCATTGTTATTGCTCTTTAATTTGTAGATTTTTTGTCCGAAACTATCTACAACGAAAGCGTTTCTCCACTCTCTCTGTGGTCGAGTGGGTAGCGTGCGTTCGTTCACTTGATATGCCGCTGGGTTCGAAGTTCGAATCTTAGCCAGGGCAAGTAAAATCTAAATCATAAAAAAGTTTTTATCTAAAGCGGCCACCCCTCTGCAGGCTATGGCAAACCTCCGAGGTTATATATGCTATGAAAAAGCTTCTCATGAAATACATCTGCAAAATTGTAGGTCCCTCCATATGTGGTAAAATATACATGGTAGGAGAAGCTCGGTCACACACTGAGCTATATAGTGTAAGCGCAACATTTTTATTAATATTAAAGCGTTCCTCCGGCCATTCCACTGTAATTTGTCCACCAATAGCTGAACCCAGGGCTTATGCAATTAGTTAATGCGGCTGCAAACTCGAAATTTAATGAAGTAATAATATATATTTTCAAAACAAAAAAAAATTGCCAATACAATTTGAACGAGCATGATTAGGTAACTTTGAGTAGGGGAGAGTGGTCCCATACCGACCCTCTACATAAATGGCAAAGGCAATAAAAGTGAGAAATATTAATTTTTCTTATTAGTTAAATCATTTACTTTGTAGAAGGATCAGTTGACTACATTTCTTATAGATTAGTAAGGTTCGTAGGTTTTTTTTTACTCAAAAATGGTGATTCGAAATCGACCTTTCCTTCTTACCAGGAAATCGGAAACAAAAGTATGTTTTTGAATTTTTATTGTAAGGTGCAAGAAAAATTCAATAACATAGAGTAAAATTGAATGATTTCAACAAGTATATTAACAAACATTTTGAAGGTTCTTTCCAGAAACTTCAAGAGAAATTTCCTGTTCTGCGTTAAACTCCTATAAAATCGATTATAAAGAGAAGAAAACAAGAAAAACAACAAAAGCAATATGCGTAGAGGGAATTTTAATCTTTAATCCTTTTAAAAGAAACGGCTGAAAAAAGTGGTTCTCAGTATGCTGCCTAGAAGGACTTTTCTATTGGTAAATAGCCGAATGCAACTCTGCTTAAATTCAATATGGCTTCCTGGGCCCATTTTATAGGTAGCGAAAGTAGAAGACTTTACGTCCATACAAAAAAAAAAAGGAAAATGGAATTTAAAAGAAAGGGCGTCTTGAATATTCAGAAAGCCTTTTGGAAGTGCTTTTAGCTCCTGAAATTATCTACTGGGATATTAATAATGTTTTCATTATCAGTATTCGCATATTTATTGTTATAATTTTTGATGTCGGTATATATCAGAGAAAAAAGCTTTCGTGAAATAAGTGCAGTAATATTAGATTTGCAGTTTTGAGTTGCACATGTTTTGCACGAAACTGTGCACCATAACACTTAGCAATTAAATGCATGCCAAATATTTTAAACTTTTTTTTTGCTTACGGCTGCGCAAATATTTACAATTTTCCAAGCAGAAAAAAAAAATGAACGAAAATAATATCCAACGAAATATTTTATTAAGCGCTCGCGAACATGTAAGCGGCTGTAAAAGTTCAGAAATTTACTGCCCTTTTTTTTGCTATTCCCTACAATTACGATACAACATTTTTTTCGGCGGCTAGCACCGAACTTTTGCTTTATTTGCTGATGCTGCTGGCTGGCGCACTAAGTTTTTCATAGCCCATTGTGCAATGCCATTTTTTCCTCTTCTTAATTTTAATAGCATTCATTTTAGATTTCAGTTATTTCACACTAAACTAACGAATCAAGCGATGAAACTGAACAACATTTTTTTTTAAATGTTTATTTTAAAATTTTCAATTTAATTTGCCATTTTTCGCCAGCAACTAAAGTTGAATGAACTGCTCATTTATGAGACGTATTTGTGTCTATACTAATCACACGTCGCTGTATGTTTACAAAACAAACATGCAGACATACAAAAATATGCATTAAAGAAAATAAAATAAAAAAATTTGAAAATAAACTACTGCCAGTTTTCATAAATTGCTAAGCGGCAATGCCAAATTTACTGCAGAATGTTAAAATATGAAATTTTTCAATTAAAAATTGTCGCTTTTTGCAATTCATGCGTTTCGCATTGCTTTTATATACAAATATACGAGTATGTATAAGTTAGTAGGTTCCTAATGTTACGGCAAAATGATGAGAGAGATGGATAGTGGACATGAGGATATGCCCGGTTCATAAGTAGATCTTTTTTAAGAAGATGTGGGGCGTGTATTGAGGCTGATGGTAAACAATTTGAAAATTTATTGTAATAAAAAATGTTATTTCCCTATCTGACTTTTATTCCAATAAACCTAAACTAAACTAGGTCAAGATTTTTCATTATTTTTTTAATTTTACTTTCTTTTTGTTAACTTTAGTAAAAGTGGCGTCACTATCTGTCTCGCTCGCTCATGGCAACCATGTCCACTATGCATCTCTCTTCATCATTTTGCCTTAAAATTAAGAACCTATCAAGAGCTTGTGCGAATAAAAACCATTTGAACTGAGTAAAATGGGTAGGCAAAAATCGGGTCACTTGAGGTTTTTAGTTTTTACTCGGTGTTTTTAGAATGAAACTAACAAGTATTGTACCATTTTACAATCCTGATTAAATACGCAAACTTTTAATGGCACATTTTTTTTAAAGGACGGCCTTTCAAAGTCGACAAATTATAAAAATTTTAAATTCACAGTTTAACAAATGGTCTTAATTCTAGAAAACTTGGGGCAATTGTTTCATTATTTTTGACTTAGGTTCTAGAAATGTTATTTAGGGTTAAGGTTCTCAAATTTAAATGAACAAAAAATATAAAAATTAACCACAATAACCGAAAAATGGTTACAGTTTGACCAAATTTCTAGGTTTTTCTTAAATGTCCATAATTTTCAAACTGCATGGGATAGATTTTTTTTTTTGATTTTTTTCATGATGGTTACAATCAATCCTGTCACCCCGTTTCGGCTTGACGTTGAGTTCTGGGACACTCTGTATATTAAAAAGAGAGATATATTCAAAAAAAGTTTCGTCGGTCATCCAGTCTGAGTCAGATTTGCCAATGGTCCAATCCCTTTTGTATTTCGCAAGAACATTTGGTGGAAAACGCTCATAAGGAAAAAGTGCAAGCGTAGGGAGCATTTTTCCATCAGCAGATGCGCCTACCGACAACGTTGGGCATTCTTTGTCATCTTTTTCTGACCTGAAGTAGACGTGCTTAGCACCGCGTTTAGTCAACACTGCTTGTCCTTTGGGGCACAGAAAAAATGCTGACTTATCACAAGTAAAGACCATGGTTGGGTCTTCCAATACTTTGAGGTAGTTATGGTCTTTCATATATGTATGTATGTAATGACTCTCTCAAACCAAGCCCGTATGGAAGATTCAGTGACCGAAGCTCGAGAAACTGTTACCTTCTGACTCACAGAAGGATTTCTTCGTAAAAACCCATGAAACTATTTTCGTCCTGGAATACCATTTGTAAAAGAGTTTTGTCGATTCAGTTAGTTGGTCTCTAGCTATTGGAAAGCCCATCTCCGTCAAATGATGAATCCATTTAATAATATTATTTTCTTCTTTTATCGACAACGCTGGAAGCGGTCAATGGAAAAACTGCGTCGTGTTCTACTTTGGTGTTACTAAAAATATGGGATGCCTGTTAAAATAAATGAAGACAAAACTACCTGTTAACACTTTCATATTGGGGCCTATATACCGGAATTGGGACCATAGGCAAAATTCTTGAGCCCATTTCCGTTTTATGTAATTTCTCTTCAGCAACTACCAAAAATTTACTTTTTTAAGTAAATGTATTTATATAATATTTTATATGCCGATGACGCATTTATATATACAAAATATGTATAACTGTGTCAAATTTTAAATTTTTAAACAATACACTTTTTGTACATTTTCTCCTAATTTAGGCTGAATTAACGAAATTTTTAAATCTGAAAACAGACGTAATTTGGCAAAAAAGCCTTGGACACGGAAATACGTCATAAGAATATATATGAAATTTACCATTTACTGGAATTTGGAAATCTTTATAAATTATATTTTTTATATCCAAAAAACAACAAAACAGAAAGTTCCAAATGTTCCTAATTCCGTGCTTAACGCGCAAATAGGAACACTTCAAAAAAATATTGCAACTATTTTCGTGCTATTTTGGAATTAAGATTTTAAATGAATATTTTATTATACACTGGTTTTAATACATACATACATTTACACAAAAAATACTTATAATTTTTAATATTTAAAGATAAATATATATACATATCGGGTGTTTTTTTTAGGGGTATAGAAATAAAACACAAGAAAATCGTTTTAAGGTCCATCAATTTGGCTTTATTGGAAGGATAGTTTTATGCCATTAATGTTTAAATATGATTTCGGGCATGTGGCCGCCGCGGCTGGCTCGAATAAAGCCAATTCTACAGGTCCAATTTTCAACCACTTTTTCGAGCATATGGGGCCGTATGTCGGCAATAACGCCACGAATGTTGGCTTCCAATTCCCCTAACGTTTCTGGTTTGTTGGTGTAGACGAGCGACTTCACATATCCCCAAAGAAAATAATCCAATGGTGTCAAATCACACGATCTTGGTGGCCAATTGACAGGTCCATTCCGCGAAATTATGCGCTCAGCGAATGTTTCCTTCAATAAATCGATTGTGACGTGCGCTGTGTGGCATGTAGCGCCGTCTTGTTGGAACCACAACTCATCCACATTCATGCCATCCAATTCGGGAACAAAATAGTCGGTTATCATGGCTCTATACCGGTCTCCATTAACGGTAACTGCCTCTCCAGCATTATTGCGGAAGAAGTATGGCCCAATGACTCCACCAGCCCATAGAGCACACCAAACAGTCAGTTTTTGTGGATGTAATGGCGTTTCAAGGGTCTCATGTGGATTCTCTTCACTCCAAATGCGGCAATTTTGCTTGTTGACGTAGCCATTCAACCAAAAATGAGCCTCATCACTGAACAAAATTTTGCGATGAAAATCAGCATCGAGATCAATCTCATTTTCGGCCCATACACCAAAATCACGACGCATTGCATGGTCTCGCGGCTTTAATTCTTGCACAAGCTGGATCTTGTAAGGTCGCAAGCCAAGATCTTTGCGCAAAATCTTCCATAAAGTTGATGGACAAAGCTCCAATTGCTGTGCACGGTGGCGAATCGATTCATTCGGGTCCTCTTCAACACTTTGCTCTACAGCGGCAATTGTTTCTTCGGTGCGCACTGTCCGCGTCTCTGCGGATGCGTATTATCACATAGAGTAAACATAGTGCGAAAACGATCCATGGTTAACCGAATTAATTGCTCTGATGGACGATTATGTCGACCATAAAATGGACGGAGCTCACGGTAAACTTCGCGAACTGAAACATTATTTTCGAAATAAATTTGCACGATTTGCAAGCGTTGTTCTTTTGTCAACCTGTTCATGATGAAATGGCAAACCAAACTGAACATAAATGACATTAGAGTTATCAGATTTGACCACAAAATGCCAGTTTTATCTCTATTCGAAAAACAAACCTGTAAAAAAAACACCCTATACATATATACTTACCAGTTAAAGATTAAAACCTTACAAATTTTTCATAACGCTCTTAGAAATTTTACGTATACACTGACACATGTGGTTTGGGCAATATTTCATCGTTAACTAATACATGAATGCAAATTTTGATTAAACTAATGATTCTTGGACGCTGCCAAGTAAAAAAATTGGAAGTTTAGACAATTCTAAAATATATTTCATAAATTTTTTATTTCCAAAAATGGTAAAATTTTTTATTTTTCTATTTAAAATTTTTTTAATCAAAATAGTACGGAGTTAGGTCCTGGCACGGAAATGGGTACAATTACTACCATACAGTTGTCCCCAAATAAGGAGTGCCTACTTATATGAAAAATGTACTTGGCTAAACACGAGTATGTTTGTTTTAGCACATGTAAGTGACCTGATATAATAGCGGTACACATAACGGGATGTAAGCATTAAAATATGGAACAAAATTATAAAGTAACGATAGTTATTCTAGAGCCTTTTTCCAATTTATTCGAGACACGTGTTTTTTCGGGGTTATGCGTTAGCCGAGGCTTTTCAACAAAATATTAATCCTTCCTACTATTTTGTTTAGCTTTAAAAGTATTTTAAGTTATCGTTGTAAAATTAATTCGTCCTATTTAGAACACTCCTATTTTTATGTGGAACCAGATTTTAGCTTATTTTACTTAGACTGAGAACTTAATTTTTTTAAGTTTGATTGACAAATTTGGACTGTAGAAATATAAATACAACATCTAAGAATTATTTGTTACAAAAAGTTTGAAATCAAAACCGTTTTCTTTGAAATTAATTAAAGATTATTTTTTTTCATGTGGTCACTCCTATTTTTTGTAGACAACTGTATAAATATACAATTTAAAATTTTCTAAAAAAAAAATACTCCATGCTTTGCTATTCCATTCGCCTTCGCATTCGCTTTCAGTCGCCTTTGCCTCGCGGTGCTTTTCAATTTGTAAACAAATAGCGCATTGCCTGCAGTTGAGTTGTTTATTTATAAAATTTTGATATTTTGGCGTAAAATAGCGGCAAGTTTTAATGCAAAAATTTCATTTCCCAATATTTATACATTCATGTTTGCATTCTTCTCACTTTGCATTGCTGCACTGGCGTTCCTCTTTCTTCGCGTGGCATGCAGAATTTTAGAAGTGTTTCCCAAAGCGAAGTTTTTACAATTTTCATTTAAATTTTTCTTCCTCACTTTGCGCGCACACTTTCCACACTTCTTCACGCACTGAACTTTTGTTATTCGCATTCAAATTCGCATTCGGCTACTTGCGCCAACTCAGCGTTTAAGGGGGGAAAGATCTAAAAATAGCGCCAGATGAATTTCACTACTGCACCGAACTGTGCTTTTCCACTTGTCATAAAGTAGCGCGCCCTTCTCACACTTCGGCACTCCATCTGCATACCCTGCCAGCACAGACTTCAAGCATTGCATGTGCTTCTTCTTCTTCACTTACTGCAATTTCAATTCTAATGCAAAATTAATTAATATTCTCATCGCTGTTTTTGTTTTCGTTCATTTGTTAGTTGGTTGTAAAGATATCTTTGTTTTTGTTTGTTTATTTGTTTGGCTGTGTGTGTGTGTCTTCATTGTTTGTGCTCACAAGTAGCTTAATTAAAATCATACACTATATCGGTCGTCATCAGCTGGCGCACGCTCACATATGTACATACATACATACATACATATATACATTCATGCACAAATACAAGAAAAAACAAACGAAATTGAAAATAAAGTTAGCAAGCAAATTGCACTTTCGCTCTCGACTGACCGCTTGTTCGGTTTGCTTTGTTGCATTCCATTCTTTGTTATTCTGGCATGCAGCTCGTTTATTGATGCTCAACTATGTATAATTGTTTAAATGTATCCAAGTATGTGTGTATATGTATGTATGTGAGTTGCAGTTGATGTAGAATTTAAGAAGTCGTGCACGATGATTAGGGTAGCGTTGCCAAATGAATGGATAATCAATAAGTTGAAGATAAAGATAAAGATAGTAATAGAGAATAAATATATATGTAAATCAAAATATTGATTAAAATAAAGATAAGGATAGAGATAAAGTTGAGGATATAGAAGAAAAAGTTTACGATAAATATAAATTTAACAATATAGTTACAAATTAAGATAACGATAAAGATAAACCTTAAAATAAAGGTAGAAGATAAAGATCTAGTTCAAGATCACGATAATGATAAATATAACAAGAAAAGAAGTGGCTAAGTTCGATCGAACTTTATATACCCGGCGCACGCTTTCAGCTAAATTTTTAAATTAACTAGGTATAATCTAACATGTGTGCCAAGTTTAGATGAAATCGATAAAGTAGTTCCAGACATATACCTATGATCTCATATAGTCGGATTTCTGGCTGCAATACAACACCAACCACATACTAAACTCAAGCTATTTCCCTTCAACATTTATTGAAATGTCCGATTTTTAGTGTTTTCGAAAATTAACGTTATATGACAGGTGGGCGTGGTTATGGTGAGATTTTGATAAATATCGCTTAAATAGGCTTAGTGTAATTCGTGTACCAAATTTGAACAAAATCGGGTAGGTGGTTCCAGAGATATACATATGAACTCATAAGTGGGCGGTGCCACTGTAAAAAATTTTGAAACAGTCGGATTTCCTCCTCGAATACAACAATACATACCAAATTTGAGCAAATACCATTTTCAATACCAACCTGCTCTGGGACAAAGACAATCTACCTCAATTTTTACTCAAGTTATCGTCTGCACGGGCGGGCGGAAGGATGCTAAATCGACTTCTCTTTTCAATTTGAACATTTTGGTATATATGTCTATATCTATCTTGATTCCGTTATGCTGTTACAAGCAACCGTTATGTGAACAAAGTTATAATACCCTTGTACACAAGTGCGCGGGTATAAAAATGAAGATAAATACAGATAAAGACAAATTTTCAAAAGGTAAAGACAGTGTTAAGGATGTAGATAGATATAAAGATAGAGCCAAATGCACAAATAGATAAAAGGTAAAAATAAAATAAAGATAGAGCTTAAAATAAAGCTAAAGATGAAAATTCAGTAAGTATAAAGACAAAGATATATAATATATAAGATTGATATATGTATAACTAAAGAAAAAGTTAGAAACTAAGATAAAAGTATAAACGTTGGGATAACGATAAAGATAAAGGTAAAAGGAAAAAGATTAATAAATAACCACAACCGTGTGTCGGTTTTGGGGCTGCAATAAAAAGCTTCCCCAATTTTCCCTTTACTTTGCTAGTTTACGACAGTTCCTAATACCAATTGAAAATAGGTTCTTCTGAACTTGGTCTTTCCAGTGTCTTCGTGGGCGGCTTTGCCTTCGTTACCCACCCCTGGGTGCTGAGTCCAGAGTGTCGAAGCCATTGCGGTCGTTGAAATTTAATGCGCTAGACAGCAACCATATCGTTATACAGCTCATACAGTTCATCATTCCATCTTCTTCGGTGTCCATCGTTCACGCAAACAGGACCATAAATTTTGCGAAGAACATTTCTCTCGAAAACCTCTAAAGCCTTCTCATCGCTGATCAACATCGTTCATGTTAAAAGGACGGGCATGATGTGGGATTTGCAGAGCCAGATTTTCAATTGCCTACCGAGCCCAAAGTAGTACCACTTGTAGGCAAGTGCTATTCTTTGCTTGATTTCGAGGGTGACATTATTATTAGTGTTAATGGTGGATCCAAGGTATACGAAATCCTTGACTACTTCGAAGTTGTAACCGCCAACAATGACGTGGGTCCCAATACGTGAAGACTTTTTGTTTGTTGCCACAAGGTACTTTGTCCCTGCAAGATCAACCTCTTTTGCTTTATTCTTTTGACTAGAAAATGTTGCGCTGATGGCAGTTTCCAGCATCAGATTGATGAATTTGTACTAAAGGGAGGTACTTTTTAACTTGGAAGGAGCTTAAAAATGTGCTCAACGTTACTCTACATAGTCGTATTAGTTAAACAGGGATCCCAACTTTAACCATGGCGTCGCACAGGCAGCATTTATTCCGATTTGCGTATCTAGGGTTTTTTTCAGGATTTGACGTGCCGTGAATATCTGGTCAATTCTGGATTTACCAGACCTGAAGCCACACTGATAAGGTCCAATCAGCTGGTCCATATGCGGCTTCAGTATTTCACACGTATTGTCGATAGGACCTTATATACGGTATTTAGCAGGTTTATCCCACGGTGGTTGGCGTTGGTAGTTATTTCTAATAGCGGTCACCCCTCGGCAGGCAATGGCAAACCTCCGACGGTATTTCTGCCATGAAAAAGCTTCTCATAAAATACATTTGCCGTTCGGAGTCGGCACAAAATTGTAGGTCCCTCCATTTGTGGTATAATATAAAGACGCACACCACAAATGGTAGCAGAAGCTCGGCTTAACACTAAGCTACATATAAAGTGTAAGGGCAAAAAAAAAATTATATAGTTGTCGCAAACAGCTGGTACACGATTCCTACCCGCTCTTCGCCGCCGGTTATGAACAGCTCAGCCGGTATACCATCTGCTTTAGCCTCTTTGTTGTTCTTAAGTCGCCTAAGTGCTGCACTCACTTCGCCATGGTGGAGAGGAGGGATTATTTGCTCATCCCTTAATATTATTCTGGAACCTGTTACCCCTTCAACTTTGAAGATTTCAAGGCAACAGTATGAATAAGTGAGAATATAAATATGGTTAAACGAAACCCTAAAACTAATTTGGAGGCAAAGATTTCTCAATGACGGAAAGCGTACGTCTGGGTAAACTGTCCAACGAATTGCTTAAGAAGCTTCCAGCCAAATAGACAATGGTCTGTCATAACCCTAATTAATAATCAAATTATATTCGCCCAGCACTTGCCGAGCAGACCAGTAGCCCCTCCATCCAAAAGTCAAGCCGCATTCCCAGCTGTTCCAAAAGGGTACACTGTCTTGCTACAAATGTATGTTTGCTTTGTTAGGGGAATTTTTGTAAGATTTTTGTAAAAAAAAACGGCTTTCATATTTTTGACTTCGTATACATTTTGCATTTGCGTCGCCTTGACACATCGGCCACTTGGGTCAGCCGTCTAATTTGTTAAAGTTCACAACTGTTCTTTTCTGTAAGGAATTTGTATGTGAAGCGACGTTTTGTTTATTTTTTGCACTGCTTGTGCCCCCACACATCTATTTGTAACTTTTATTCTTATTACTTGGGTTCGTTTAAAGTTTATATTACACTTCTTGTCACTCATTCTCGTAGTCACTTCGTGTTGTTTGGCTTACTTTGCCCTGAGGTCATTTGCAAATTTCTTTGTTGTACATGACTTTTAACTTAGATGCGTTCAGTTGTTAACAAATTTTGTCAGACACAAAAGGCGAGGGTGTTTGTTCTCCCCTTTCCCACTTATCGCTCGCTGCTGCAAACTCGTACAAAGCACTTTAGGCGTTTCAGTAGCTTTTAGTATTGTAACAATTGAAAGTGAAGCTGCGCTCCTGTCGTTTGGTTGAAATGCTGAAAGTGCTAATGTCGCAAGGCGGCTTGGGCAATGACCGCCGTGCTTTAATCACTCATATTATCATCGCTTTCGTTTCGCAGCCAGACGCAATGATAGCGATAAATTCATGGCCACGCAAAGCTGTCGTCTTCCCAAGCTACGCTGCTGCGCCTGCTGTTTTGGCTATTCAATTAATGGCATGACATGAAATTCGTGCGTAGCGTTTTACTTTCGTCTGACGCATTACTCTCTCGTTGCTCAGGTGTACTTTTCTCAAACTTAAAACTTCTGTTTCCCATTTCTCTTTCTTTGACGCTGCGTTGAGAAGTCATTAGGCGTGACCTTTAGGTCAACACAATAATTTAAAACACTTGCTTTTGTGTTTCTACAACTCTTGCAAATTAGTTTGTTTCGCACTTGAACTTCATAACGTTTAAGTATACTGCGTAGTATATTTATACGACACCCGCATACATACATATTTATTTTGCCTTTCTTAAATATTTAGTTTCCAAGCTTTTGAAAGTTTTGTAATTGACGCTATTTCGCAGGTTGTTCGAGATTAAAAAACCGATATTTACATTTATAGCCACTTTTTACTTGCACTTTATTATGCTAAAATTTACTGAGCTAAAAAATTGTGTACTCTAAAAATAAATGAAGAGAAGTAGATATGGTGAATTTAGGAGTGGTGGGTGTCATGTGTTTTCGTATGGTGAGTTTTACGTACTGTGTATTTACGAATGATGATTTTAGATCTTGCAAGCTTATTCCCACTATATATTAAGTGTGGTGAGTTAAGGTGTGGTGAGTTACAATGGGTTGAGTTACAGTGTGGTGAGTGTAGATGTGTTGAACTTACACGTGATTAGTTAACTTATGGTGAATTAATGTATTGCGTGTTTACATATGGTGAGCTTATGTGTGGTGAGTTTAGATTTACTGAGTTTGTGTATACTGCGTATAGGTTGTGAGTTAGAGTACATGTGGTGAGCAATTACGGCTTTACCCTGTTTAGTTGAGTGTTTTTAACATTTAAATATTTTTTAAAATTGTTTTATATTATAAATTTTATTTAAAGTTTTAAGCTTCGATTTATTAGGTGTCCGGTAGAGAATGAAAAGAACTTCATTTGAAAAAAACTAAATTAAGGAAAATTAAATATGCTATAACTGGGCGTCTTACAATTATTATAAGCAACAATACTTGCGCAGTGTAATGATTTTCTGACCGCGCCAAAATTTTTTTGCTTTCTTAGTACGAAAAACAAAAACTGATTTTACTAAATTCGTTTGTTGGAAAATGCCCCAAATAGGATTAAAAATGCTGAGTGTTCAGCTAAAGAAGACTTAAAATGAAAGTTTAATTAATTATTTTTGTTGTACACATTTTGCTATGTCTCTCAGCTCCCACCTTCGTGCGCGTTGTAGCAATTTCCCGGAAATCAGACGTAGTCAAGCAAAGAGTTGAAACTATAAGAAAATACAACAGTCTTTGCACTAATGAATTAATTAGTAGCTGAGGGAGTACGCTGAAGTGCGAGAAAAACATTAAGATGACCAGCAAGGAACTTACAACGTGGCAAGTCAAAAGACGTGGAGTGAAAAGCGATAACTGCAAAAAGTTTGAGTAAAATTCTAGACAAGCAGTGAGCGAGACGTTTCTAAACAAGCTCGTTTCAGCCGTTTTGAAGTTTTCAAAGCGATTGGCTTCTGCGCCTAACTTGATCGACAAGCTGCTGGTTGAGTAAGTCACTTAAATGCCCTACTGGCGGAGTGACTACATTCTGAAACAAAGACTTGATGGGCGGTGGACACAATGAATGACTTGAGCAACTGACAGCAATAACTTAAGGAGCAAACTTTTTACACTGACATAAACAAATGCGCTGCCAACAGTGATTGGCTAAGAACACTACCGCGGGAGGTGGACTCGTAACGCGCTTGCCATGACTTCGTTCAACTTGAGGCGACAATCGGTAGGTCATTGCTTGAGTAGTCACAATTTAGGCGTTAGCAGCGAACGACAGGACATAAAGAGACACTCGCAACAATACTTGACAGCATGGCAAAGAAGTTGGAAGCAGAAGATGAAGCAGCAGCAGTGGCGTCTAATGAGAAGCAGAGTTGCAAAATTACAGGTACATTCACCCTTCGCGTGGTTAAGTATTGTGCCACGCGTCCGCTGGTTCTTCCAATTTAACTTTGTGAATACACAAGTTTCTTTACTGCTTTCTTATTTGCTGTTTTGCTTGCCTGGCTTTACCTTTCAAATGTGCTCTGCATTGGATTGTTTGCCTTGTGGCCCATATGGTCCACACACACAAAGCGTGCCTTTTCTACTTCCAACTCTCGATTGTTCAATGCAAGAAGTTCTGCCGTCAAGTTCCGCGACGCACAGTGGTGACGCTCAAACATTTTTTGTGTGCAACCTTTTTTGACATAAAGTAAGTGCACCTAATTCCGTGGTACTAAGGATTTTTCTGACTTCTAAGTTGTGTGACGTTGAGATAATCGGTTGAAAATTAAAAAAATAAAATATCCCCCTAAATCAATCAATTTAGATTAGTTTCCAATAACGAATAAGCCATAATAAATCGTATTATAATTTATATTAATATAATTAATAACACCTTCAATCGTCCCTAATTCCGTGTCAAAAATTCTTTAATGTACCTAATTCCGTGAAAAGATGTCCCTAATTCCGGGATATGTGTATATATACAGATTTTACGCTATTAAAAGGGAATAACTTATGTTTTAAACTTAAAATTAATTATTTTTCAAGCACAAAATACAATTTTTATTTAAAAAAATCTTTAATTCATTCCCGTATTTTAGAAATTAGGTTCTTAAGATTTGCTTAGAAACAAAAGTCACTGCTCAGATAATAATCAAATTAAAATCTCTCACTGTTATAAAAAAATTGTTAGGCTAATACAATGCAGTTTGTATAAACAATTTAAAAAATTTAAATCAATAAAGCATAGACCTCTCGGCTTTTCATCAACATTCGTGGACCCAAATTTTTTTCAGGACATCTGAATCATCGGATCTCGTAAAACTATTTTTTATCATTTTTGCTGCAAAATAAAACTATACTCTGTGGAACGAAATTTTGCAAGAAAATTGCAAAAGTAACTGCTTTTTCAATATCAGTTTTAAAAATTGACTCTTGTAAATCAATGCTACGCAATTAGGTGCTTCTCTTTTCACTGCTTGAACGTAAATGCGTGGTATACCACGGAATACATTTATTAAAATATTAACCATTCTCTTAAATAAAACTGTACCACGTAACTAGCTCAACAATTTCCGTGGGGTTTTATTTTATGATAAAATGGCTTTGTGGGAGAAAGTTTTATAAAAAAATTAATCAAATTAACAAAAATTTAAAGTGTTAAAAAACCCTTATTCCCTGATAGGCACGGAATTAGATACATTGTAAACGAAAAATGTACATAATTCCGTGAATGAAAAATATCAAACCCTTATCTTTATAATAAAGCTAAATTCTTGGCCATAGCATTAAATTATATGCGTTTTATTGCTCCTTACAACCACATGTCTAAAAAAAAAAAAACACCCTTTACATGACCTTGGAATTTTTTTCTTTTTTTTTTAAATTATATTTTAAGAGACTACTCCAAAAAATGGCATGGAAAAGTTTATTTTAAATCATCGCATCCTCAAAAATTCACTAAATACGCCATGAAAAGCACACCGATACATAAATGACCCTGAGGCCTAACTTCAAAATCACCAAAAAGCACACCAAAGAATATATTTCTTCCAATTAAAAGCTTTTCTGACGCTCTCAAAATAAGCGTTTGGTCGAGGATCACCAATCACGGCACTTATCGCTTGGATAGTTCTTTCATATCCAAATATTCGTGTAAAATGTGATATACCTGCTTAGTTGAGATGCCTTTACTTACTTACTTGCTTACTTAATTGGCGCGTCAACCGCCTATTGGCCTCAATTGGAAATCCCTTGTATAGCCAAGTCTTTTTCCACTTGGTCTTTCCAACACAGAGGAGGCCTTCCTTTTCGTCTGCTACCAGATGCGGGTACCGCGTCAAAAACCTTCTTTAGGGCTGGAGCTATTTCTTAACCCGCTGCACTATGTCTACGTCCTTGTACAGCTCGTACAGCTCATCGTTCCATCGTACGCGGTATTCGCCGTCGCATAGACGCAAAGGTTCATAAATCTTTCGAAGAATCTTTCTCTCGAACACTCCAAGAGCCCTCTCATCTGATGTTGTCATCGTACATGCTTCTGCGCCACGCTGGGCATAATGAGAGACTTATAGAGTATGGTTTTTGTCCGAAGTAGCACTTGTGGGCAAGAGAGATTCTGCGTTAGATTTCAAGGCTGACGTTGAGAGGCCTTTAGCCTCAGCCATCTTACGCACATTCATTCTCCGGTCATCCAATATTGTTCCATATATTTTATCGACGATTTATAGTGCTGATTTAACCACCACGGAGCTCAGGAAACTACTTCTTAACCATTTAAATTGATGGTGCAGTGTAACCATACTGTCTTCTTTTGCTTTCGGTAAATCAGCACACGAAATTCAATTTTTTTCATTTTGGATTTAAGTCAAAATAAACTCTTTCTGCTTTCAATGGCTGTCAAGAATAAACTAAATGACTCGGCTTTCTTAAAATTTGACAGTGGTCTTTTAATAGGTGGCAATAAAGGCAATGATTATATGATACGAAACTCTCTCAACCGCTGGTATAATAGAAGGACTGATGTCGTTTTCCACCGAATGAGTCCCCCAATTATCAGCTGACTAGTAATATAGCGAAATGCCAGAGGCAAAGTGTGTAAATTATACGTATCAATAAAATCAGTGCGTTTTCTAACTGTGCAAAATAAGATATTGAGTGTTAGTTGTTTGCAAAAAATTTTTACAATCTCAAAATAAAGAGTTAAATAAACTATTTAAGCCATAGCAACGTATAAAATGTTGAACTTTACACAAAAATGTCGCGTTTTATTTTCGAAAAAGGGTCTTTAAAATTGCTCATAAAAATATTTTCCAAAGAAATATGTAAATTACTTATTTAAATACTTTTTAACTACAAACTGTGCATACATACAAACATATACACATTTTGATTGAATTTAATATGTTTGATTATGTGAAAACGCATATTATTTATTTCAGTTAAAATTGTTGGTATATTATGAATTTTGCTGTTGATCTCAGAAATTTGTAATTTCTTACATGAAAATCTTTAATATCCGTATTTTACTTGTAATTTCATTGTATTTGTGTTATTTACGGATGCATAACTCTATGGCAAATTCATGAAGTCTCCAAAAAAATTTATGTCGATGGTGAACTGATTAGATAGGGCTCCTTGTATGTCTTTGTTCGGCCCGAAGCGTTTTTTGGACTTCTTATTTCCTCATTGAGACAGACTTATATTCGGTGTGAGGGTTATAGGTCGATGAGGCCTTAGACCGGTCATTAAAGTCTGAAAAGCCAAAGTCGAGTCTTTGAGTATCAAGAACTTGTCTGCCAAACTATTATAAGCTTTGATAAGAAAAGTTTACGAGGCTCAAGAACAAATAGGTCGGATATAAAGAACTTTTAGGTCGTGGTTTTCCTTGATTATGTTAAGCCTTTTATTTTATCTATTTTTTATTTTTGTCGCTTTACGGTTGCTTCTATTCATTTGTACTCAATCATGTCACGCGTTATGTCTTTGGAGTACGAAAATTTGATCATATTTCAGCTTGGAGGCTTAAATTATTTGGATGCGAGTTTAATGAATATTTAAAAGCTAGAAATTGCGTCTTTCTCTTCAGACTGTTATGCACCAAGACTCCGCAATACTTATATGAAAAATTAATTTTTCCTAAGTCAGAACGGTCTTATGATTTAATTGTACCTTGTTTTAATTATAAGAACTCAACCAGACTGTTTTTTTGTCAATGCCATAAGGGTATGGAACTCCATTCCTTCTGCAACTAGAAGCAAAATTAACAAAAGTAACTACAAACAATCTTTATATAACCACTTTTCTAAAATTGGTTGACCCATCTACATATCTATACTTAAGAAAACTCTAGTACGTAACTATGAATCTAATAAAATAAGATATTTTTAAATTATATAGATTTATCAAATGTTCCTTATTTTTAAGTATATGTTCATTTAATTTTGATTTCTACTTATTTAAATTTTTTATTTAATTTTTTTTTTTTGTTTTAATATTTTTATTAGTTTATAATGTCTCATTGTAATACCTTCTTGATGTTGTGCTACAAAATATGTATATATGTAGATCTTATTGCACTAATACATTAAACCTTAATAAATCTATTAAGCTTCATACCATGGACTATTATTTGGTTTCCGGATCTTACTTATAGAGCCAAAATTTGTCACCACTACTTTACTTAAGTTTGCTAAACTAATCGTTTTCCAATTTATTTAGAAAAGATTAAGCCAAATGCAATCGAGCCTCTTTTTGAGCCTCATTTAAAATTCGAGGGGGCCATCGAGCAGATTTCTTCGTGTATCCCCGATACAGCCACGACATTCAAGTCCAATTCATTAGAACTCATTTATTGTGTCAATAGTTGATCTTCGTACAGATTGAATTTTTGCGTTGTTGTTGTGCTACAAAATATGTATATATGTAGATCTTATTGCACTAATACATTAAACCTTAATAAATCTATTAAGCTTCATACCATGGACTATTATTTGGTTTCCGGATCTTACTTATAGAGCCAAAATTTGTCACCACTACTTTACTTAAGTTTGCTAAACTAATCGTTTTCCAATTTATTTAGAAAAGATTAAGTCAAATGCAATCGAGCCTCTTTTTGAGCCTCATTTAAAATTCGAGGGGGCCATCGAGCAGATTTCTTCGTGTATCCCCGATACAGCCACGACATTCAAGTCCAATTCATTAGAACTCATTTATTGTGTCAATAGTTGATCTTCGTACAGATTGAATTTTTGCGTTTTTAAAAAAAGATTTTAGAGCGAGCTTTTGTTCGTCCCCTCGTATTTAAAAAAAAAAAACGAGTAGCAGTATTGCGATAGATGATCAGTTCCTATTCCAGTACTTTTATTTATTGAAATAGAAGATCTTAGTACCAACTTTTAATTGACTTCTTTCCTTATCGCGCACCACTGTGCGCCGCCAAAAGTTCGTTGTCCAGCTACACTCTGCCTGCAAGCCAGTCAGCCAGCCGCCCATCCATCCAATAAGTCTACTTTCCGTTAACTTGTATACTTGTTGATTTTTTTTTGTGCCACATTAGTTTACTCTTTTCATTTCCTATACAGTCTTCCGTGCCAGCAACACCGTCACCTTCGTTGGCGCTTTCGAAAAGTTCATTTATTTTCCGCGGCAGTGTTTTATTATGCATTTCCTTAACTAATTTGTTTTCTTGAGGGCTTTTCTTACAGCTCTCCGCGCACACGGTTGGCCTTTGCTCGTAACTACTTTGCAACTGTTTTTTTTTTCTTCTCTCTCAATATTTGCTTCAGCCTTGAGTTGTCGATTGTTGTTGTGCTTGCGTTTGTTGTGTTGTTGTTCTTGCTTCCAACTATGGCTGGCAGGTGAAAATAATCTTCCACTTGATTGTGTTTTTCTCTACTTCCATCTCGCTCTGACTAGCGGCGGCTGCTTTTCGCTCGCATGCGATTTATTTGTTTACTTTGGCCGAGTGTGTACGGCACTTTGCTTGTTAGTTGCCATAATAATTACACACAAGTGTTTGTAATTGATTATAAAGGGTGTTTTTTTTTAGAAATGTGGTTTTTAAGAAGAAATAAAATGAATATAATTCAATGATATGGCCAAGAATTTAGCTTTATTATAAAGATAAGGGTTTGCCATTATGTTTTAAAAATGATTTCGGGCAAGTGACCGCTGCGGCTGGCTCGAATAAATTCCAGCCGAGATGCCAAATTTTCGACCACTGTTTGCAGCAATTGGGGCCGTATGTCAGCAGTAACGTGCCTAATATTCTGTTCCAAGGCGTCAATAGTCTCGGGCTTATCTGCGTAGACAAGTGATTTCACATAACCCCACAAAAATAGTCCAGCGGTGTTAAATCGCACAATCTTGGAGTCCACGCCACGTCACAAGCCCACGACGCGAGATTATGCGCTCACCAAAAGTTTCCTTCAATAAATTGATTATTCGTTGGCTGTATGGCCATGGTAAAGGTCGTCCACATCAACATCCTCCAATTCATTATGAGCGGCTTGATTTTTGAGATAATACGGACCAATGATTCCCTCTGACCATTGAGCACACCAAACAGTGACTTTTTAAGGATGTAACGGCATCTCAACAATGGCTTGTGGATATTCATCACTCCAAATGCGACAATTTTGTTTATAAACGTACCCATTCAACCAAAAGTGAGCTTCATCGCTGAACAAAATTTTCTTGTGCAAATCGGAATCGGTGGCCATCTCGTTTTGGGTCCATTGACCGAACGTGCGACGCGCTTGTTCCGGAGTAAGTCTGTTCATTATAAAATGTCAAACCAAACTGAGTATAAATCAATTAAGACCTGTCAAAACAACCAACTCCGATAAAAGTATTGCCTCATTGAAAACCACATGTCTAAAAAAACACCCTTTATTATGAAAGTAATAGCACGCGCTAAGCATGAGTGTTATGCAAAATAAAAATCAATGCTGCAAAAAGAAGGTCAGCTTGACAGTGTTATTCCCCTTTTTTTGCCCAACGCACTAAAAATCTGCGCTAAGCTCGTTCGCTTCAAATGCTTTACGCCGTGCGTATATTTTTGATGCTACTTTTATACTATATTACAGTCACCCATCCTGTTTATATGGCTCAGCGAAGCAAAGCAACTGCATTCTCTAGAGTACTCATAAATTTTTAATAACAATCTTATAACATTATCTTGATTACTCACCCGCCGTTGCCATTTTCACCCCAACATTTTGCTACCACGCTTTTGTCAACTTGATATCACTAGTTAAGTTGCTTACTCCCAAAAAAAAAAAGTTTGCTATAAAGTCGCTAGTCCACCCTCTTTCCACTTAATATTTACGTACTCGTTTAAATGGTTGCTTCTTCTTAGGTACGTGTCTGTGAATGGTCAAAATTTTTAATAGAAACAACCATTCCATGCCAAACGGCTTCTCGTTAAACAAGTAAACACGCACTAACGGCAGCGCATTTGTGCATTTGTGCATGTTTTTTTTTTTTTTTGATTGCATTGCATAGTGGAATTTTTATTGCATTTCGACTGCGTGAAAATATTGCGGCATAAAGTTCTCTAAAGCTTCGCTATTTGTTTTGCTGCAGCAGTTCCTTTGAATTTTTCTGGCATTTCTGTTTCTTGTCGCAACGTAAAATTCGAGTTAAGCAGAAGAGGATTCTTGTTGAAAAACAGTTTTCGTAAAATTTGCACTTAAACAGATTTACCATAAAGCGTGTAGCATCGTCGAGAAAATAGCCTTTTTATTTTCGACAAATTTCATAGGAAACCTTTTTTTGTTCAGCAAAGCTTTTCGTAGAGATATTGCACAAATAGAAATGGTTTAAGGGCGAAAAGTAAGGATTTGTTTAGGGATAGCAACGCAACTTTATTTGGCAATGTAACTGGATAACAAAAAATAAAGTAAATAATGAGAGTCGGAAATAGTGCGAAAAATTCCAGATTCTTTCATTGGGCAACTTCGAGCGTCAACTCGTTGGTGGGCTCAAACTACGAATGCCAATTCCGGGATGCCGGAGCCGAAGATTATGTGTAGCCTTTTCACTCTCATAACTTTTTGCACAGTGCGACTATTTACATTATTTTTTGGAAAGTTATTTATACCCTTATAACAAAAAACTAATTTATTTAATTTATGATATACATACATACATACATAGTGAGAAATTAAAAAATAAATAAATAAAAGTTGTCTCATTTTTTAATTAAATAAGTACATCTAAGTTTCAATGTTTGTACAAAGTTGCCAAAAACTATCGATCTAAAAAATTGTATTTGCGAATTTTTAGAAAATTTTTGAGTTTGCAGTTTTGTTGAGTATAATAATATGCAGGTGCACGTAGCTGAAATTGATTTAAATTAATTAATTTTTGAATTTTTTTTTTCGATGTTAGGAGAACAAAACGTTCATAACTCTCGGTAAAAAAAAATATGCAAAAGCTTTTTTTTTTTAGCCACTTGAACCGCACACAAAGATTGAAGACTAAAGCACATTCGCATACGATTTACAATGAAAAAAATTCGATTTTATTAAAAAAAATTCACCACACTGAAGGTACTTCATCAGTTGCATTCACGGCAAAGCATTATTAAATGCATATAAAATCAACTATTTATTTTCTTTGAATGGTTACTAATAAAATAATTTACATTTTAAATAATTTTTTAAAAATTTCAATTAATATTTTTTTCTTATATTTTTGTCTTAAAATCATGGATATGTTATGAGATCCCGCAAATTCCGGAATAATAAAAATCAAAAAATTTGACATCCTTAGTTCAGTTACTTTAATATGCACACTTAGTGTTATTTTATTATTTTTATTTATTGCATACTTTGTTATCTTTTTCTGTTTTATTTATTGATGTATTTCATTATATTTTCTTTATAATTTTAAGACAAAGTTCTAAATTAAAAGCTTATAATTCTACGAACTACTTCGATTTTAAATAAATTTTCCGTTAAGTGTGGAGCTTTAGTACAAGCAATTTGTGTGGTATCTATTCAACTAAGTCTATACTAAAGTATAATATGAAAGGCGCTTCTTTAATGGAAAAAGGCTGCACTGTGTTTTTTTTTTACTATTGTTATAACTTTTGGATGTCTCCCGCATTATCATAGCAAAAAAAAATTAACAAGTGGTGCAGGGTTTGAATTATTATTGTGTTACTTACACCATGAGATAAACGTCGCTAGGTGGCGCAGGAGTCGAGTTATTCATAAAAGTGGTCTATATGAACCGTGTTTGTTGATATTCTAAACACATATAAGTTGCGTGATGAAAATATTTGTCCGAAATATTGAATCGCTAGTTGGCGCTGAAATTGATTTATATATAATAGGATTATGAATGGTCTGACCTGGTTGACATATGTATTAACTATATGAGCGGAAAGGCTCCTGAATTAAAAAATTTCGCGTTCGATTGCGCTGGAGTCGAGATATGTAGGAAAACATTATTTTTCGGGTTAGAAATTCAGGTTATATGATCGCTACATTAAAAAACGAGTATCTGTATTACATTTAAATTCAGGATGGAGGCAAACCGATTGTCTCTGGTTTAAAAATTCGCGGCTAAGAAAAATTGAAATTTTTGTGAAACTTCGATTAATTTTTGTAGCAAGACTAATAAAAAATAAAAAAAAAGCTAGGCCAAATCGTTTAAATATTCGGTTGCTGTTGTTATCTCTTTTGATGTTAGCAGAGCATTATTTTTATTCTTAATTTACCACCATAGCCAATTTGTCTTCTCACTATGGTATAATAACTTAAGAGACGTCAATTGCAAGGTTCGCTAGTCCTCAAAGTGTTTTTTTTTTAAGCGAACGTGGCTTTTATCGGCTCATCATCCCGAAGTTGTCGACGCACGGCATTCGCAGCTTTTCTTTTCGATTTCAAATAAAACATCACTAACATCTTGAAAATAATTAATGGTTAATTTGATTTCTTTTTTTTTGTTCTGCCCGCCTTCATGAGGTGTAGAATACATCTTAAAAAAATTACAAAATTTAATCAAACATTTAAAAAAAAAGCGAAACTTTTATTTTCCTCAAAGCCTTTTTAATCGCTTAATCACTAAAATGCAGCAGTAAATTTGTCTTGATTGCTTCTGTTCAACTTTCAATTTAGTTCGAATAAATATTAAGCGTTTTAAAACCTTTTCTCAATTAATTATAAAATTGCTTAAAATCGCTTAAAAGCTTTAATCATCACATTCTTAAAATCTCAAAAGAAAAGGAAATGTGTAATTTTTTTCTCTTCTTGCTCTTCTCTTTTTCTTCAATGTATGTACATACAAAGCACAGCCTTCACGCCTCATTCAACTCAAAAGGTTATCTATCGTAGCTTTTCTCGCACAAGCCTTGTAATACTTGACGGTTGTGAGTTATACACTTGCGACATAACATCAACTGAATTGGTGTTAATGAGGCAACAACAACATCAAAATAAACTAACTAGCCGCAAAAGGCACAGCAAAAATGCAGATATAGTCTCCTAAGTGCTACTAAAAAAATGATTGTAAAATTTTTAAAAGCGAAAACAAAAATGAAAACACACACACATAAATAAGAAAAGCTTTAGCTTAATACGCTCATTAACTGAAATTGCAAAAAATATTATAAACGCCTTATTTCACCTCTATATAAAACGCATGCAATGTCAGACACACACTCTTAACATACAGTGGCTGACAAATTACTAGAGTCGCAAGATTTACAAAATTAATCTTTTATTTATTTAATCTTTATAAGTTTTTCTTTTATGAAACTATAACTAATTTCCAATCAAAAACGATGTTAAATCTAAATTTCACCTGTGGACGTAAATGTGTAGCATTTACAGCACAGCTGTTGTCAATTTAGTAGCCAAATTGTAACACGTGCGCTGTTATGACTCACCAATCGAAATATAGCCCTTTGTCTTTGACATAACTAATATGAGGTGCTATTGATTCTTCATTCTTATAGGAACTTATTTCTTTCAATATCCCGCAAAGGTGCCCAAAGAACCATGCATTTTGTTCAATGGATGTATTTAAAAATAATTCTATGGCCACAAGGAATAATAAACACACTCGATTAAGTAAGAACTATATAGAAAAGGAAATGAGACTGTTAACTATGTAATTACGTTTATTAGAAAATATATTTTTAGTGAAACTACCATTGAATTGTCTAAATTTAATACAGAAATATAAACTAATTATTTGACTATTATTCCTTGAGACCACATAATTATGCTGGTAATGCTCTTATTTTAAGAGCATTAAACGAGTTTAATTTTCTTTCAAAGTCTTTTACTACGTATATTTATTTTCTCATACCAAACACCACTTATATCGCTAAGGGGGCCCAAATCCGTTTTTCCTTTTAAAGAACTGTTTTGGTTACCACAAAATAAAACGCTTTGAATAATAGGCATCAGAAGGTTTCGGTTTATAGCAATTTGCTTGCTGAGTTCCCCATCGATTGTAATGTTTACCGGTTATGGGGTATTCAAATTTAGTACTTCATTTTGATGGTATTTCCATATCTCTCAAACATTTTCATTTTAATAATAAAAATTTTTATTGATCTCGAGGACAGTTTATGAAAGATTTTTTTTTTTATTTGGAAAAAACAACAACAGTTTTCGTGGAATAAGTTATAGCCGCTATTTCGGAGATGACCACATCTCTTTATCACAATTCTTTTAATTTAATTTAATTTATTCTGCATCGACGCTTGCCAGGTTTTAACCAAACTAAACTGTTGTTTTTTTTTTGTCAAATAAAATCTTACATAAACTGGCCTCGATCTCAACTAAAACTTAATTTAATTTTTTTAATTAATTTAATTTTAACGTAATACTTAGTTTGTACTCTGTCCATCGTTTTGAACTTTATTAAGCATTGCATATTGAAATTTAGTTCATCAAATCTAAAATCGAGCAATTAAAAAGTCTTCTCATTTTGAAGTTCTCTCTCTGTAATGTTAAAAATGAACATAAAAGGAATGAAGTTTAGGAGTTATACTTACATATACTTATTGCTTACAAAGGCGCAATCTGAGATTAATCTATAAATTAAATGGTTGACACAACATATGAAAATATTTATGAACATACCAGAGAATGACATGTGATGAATTCTCGATAAATTCCAAAAAATACTTCTCAATAGTCCTCGAGAAAATGACCGTGGAAAGTACTGGTTCTGTGTTGAAAAAGCTACATACTAGAAGTGATAGCATAAAGAATAACTACGAGCATTATAAGTACTTGATAAAGCTCTATTGAATTTTTTGACGAGGTAATAAAAATATGTGTTAGAGCTACGGGCACAAAATTGTTTGAAAGTTTAACGAATAATAGCTATTGACAAACTGATGTTACCTTTTATGGTCTCGGCCCAATCTGATATACAGTTGTAGTGCCATATAAGAAGAAGAAGAAGATTTCAGGTTATGTAAAATATCATCCAAAATCCAAATATGTACAAAATTTTTAAAAAAATTTCAATTTGGTGAAACGGAAGTTTTCGATTTTTTACTATGAACAGAACATACATTTTTTTGGCTCAATTTACTTCTTAATTAAGCCAGAGCTTTTTGGTGTGAAGAGGTTCCAAAACAAACCAGCACAGGGTTGCATTTATAATTCCACTAAATTTACCTACAATAAAGAACTAATTGAGTAATTAAGAACTGCAATTTTGTAGCCCAAATTAAACGCTTTTGGCTGCTGTTCTGAATAAAGTATACTAATCCTAAGAAAAAGTTTGAAATTAAGTTGAAACTTCGCAAATTTTTTTTTTTGCACAATTTTTGAATTTCGGACTGACATGGTTTTTGTGGCCGTTGTGATCGAGTAGGTAGCGGTGCGTGTTATAACTCGATATGCCGTTGGGTTCGAGGTTCGAATCTCAGCCAGGGCAAGTAAAATTTTTATCATAGAAAAGTATTTTTCTAAAGACGCAGACCACAACTGATAAGAGAAGCTCGGCCAAACACTGAGCTATAGAGTTTAAGCGCCAAATTATTATTATTATTATGGTTTTTGCTAGATGTTGAGCTTTAGTAAACTTTAGTTAAACTTCCAATAAAGAAAATAAAGAACGTAACATTTTTTTTTAAATGGCGTGACGCCATTATTTTTCTCAACGCTTTAGATATATATATGTACATACATATTTGTAGATACAAATACATAGTAGCGAGCGACAATAAAGCCACAATTTTCATTTACACCCACTTTCGCGTTGCACATACGCAATTGTCATAAAGCTATAGCGAAATATCGTTGCTGGTACACACATTCATACACACTACATATTTCTATACAAATATGTACATATGTAAGTATTTATGTAAGTATGTATGTATGTGTGTGAATCTGAATAAATTCATTTTCTGCTTTTCGCGCTTCTCCGCATCGTTGACGTTGACATTCAAACGAGCATATTGAGCATTAAATATTTGTTGTCGAGTGTGAGTCCTCACAACTTGCTATTGTATCATCGAGTAAAGGGGTGTAAAAGCTGATAGTGGGTAGCACACGTCTTTAACATATCGTCATTCGATTTGGCAATGTCATACTGCACAACTGTTGAGCAAAATAAACTTCTATGGATTACATGGTTGGATTGTGCAAAGATATCATAATTGCTACCGTTGAACTCTTCTTTTGTCCTCTGGTTGCTCTGTGATCCGGAAAAAACCCGCAGTGGTTTCGTTGCAAAGTTCAGATCACAAAAACTTAATACAATGGAGAGTTGTTTGTGTTTCTATAGATCCTTAAACTTCCATGACAGCTGGTGGCATGAAAAGCTGGGGAAATGGAAGCAAGTATACCAAATTTGGGTTTCTATTGATACATAAAGATGTTTTATGGTTACAATAAATAGTCAATTCAATTATTTTTTATTTTTTGCAAATGCTTTACTTTATTAATTTCTATTTTAAGAGTCTAGTTGATTTTAGAACAGCTCAACAAAGTGCTCTTATCTTTCGCTAACTTGCGCTCTCTTCTTTTGTGGCACTACAATAAAGTGCTGCAGTTGTTTATCTTCTTTGCGTAACTACTCCACAACAAACCACGCTTTCGCACCATACAATAAGAGACACATAATGAGAGACTTGTAAAGTGCAGCTTTGAGAGAGGTTTTAATGTATTGAATACTCCCTACGAAGAAGTACGATCTGAAAACCTAACGCAAGTTGTTAGAACTTTTTGAGGCCCTCATCTGGTAATATTAAATGAGTGGAAAAGTAAGAAAGGAAACAAAAGACAACCCAAGCAAATGTGTTTCACATTACCTCGTCTTTTAATACTTCTTATGAACCTGAACACTGTAGAGCTGTATACGAGTATGGGCTATCCTTTTACGTTTGACAAAAAGTTTTAAGAAACTTAAGTGCAATGGCCGGTCCATGTCCCAGTTAACTGCAATGAACGTTCAGTAGACCTAAAATCCGTCTTGAATAAAGAATGACAAATTCTAAATCCAAAATACAATTTACAACGAATTGAATGATACTTTTGTAAAAGATCCTACTTCATTTAAAGTGCAGACTAATAATAATAATAATTTGGCGCTTACACTATATAGCTCAGTGTTTGGCCGAGCTTCTCCTACCATTTGCGGTGTGCGTCTCTATATTCTACCACAAATGGAAGGACCTACAATTTTGTGCCGACTCCGAACGGCAGATGTATTTAATGAGAAACTTGTTCATGGCAGGAATACCCTTGGAAGTTTGCAATTGCCTGCCGAGCGTGCTTTTCTATGATAAAGATTTTACTTACCCCGGCTTAGATTCGAACCTCGAACTCACCGGCATATCGAGTTATAACACGCACCGCTACCAACTCGACCACAGCGGCCACTAGACTAGGTACATATATATTTGGGAAACAACTTCATCAGTAATTCGATAATCAAATCGAACCCAAGGTCGTTGAGTGAAAGGTATACTTAGGTCTCGAGTGTCCATATTTATGAGCAACAGTCACCATAACAGTATCACAATTTGTCTAATAGGCTACAATCAACCAAACCTCTACTTACCATATATTCCATGAGGTCTGTTGATCACTATCTGTTGCAAAACATACGGCAGAGCAAAAGGGGTTCTTTCTAACTGACTTAAAAACGGCTTCTACAGCGGCACTTTCGCTCAACACAAAACGCGACACTGGTTCTTGTACTATTTACCATTTAAGCCGCTGTTATTTGAAAGCACACAGAAAGAGGGAAACCCTCCCTTCTTCTTCACTAGGCCGAAGTGTTTCTCTGCGAGTGTCAATCGACTCAATATTTTTTTTATACAAAGAGAATGAAACGAAAGCCAAACCCCTCGTAGCACTAAAATGTCCCCTTTATTTTTTTACATTTCGGCGTGATGCGGTTTGAGCCATGGTAAAAACCGCAGCCAACCTAAAACTCATTCTAATGAAACTATCAGAATAGCCTTGATTCCGCACAGCCCTTTCGTGAAGCCGAGTTTAAGAGCCACGTAGCTTCGATAGTTGGTAAGTGCATTAACCTTGCTAAGTCTTCTACTGCTGAGATGAGACGAGTTACCAAATAGTCCGAGCAAGCGGGCCGAGCTTTAACTTAAGATAGCTCGCTGGTATTCTGAAACCATGTTTACATTTGCTTACGCTGTAGTACTCGTAGTGCCAAGATACCAAACGCGTCTGTTTACCTTAAGCTTACGAGGACGATTCCTCTAAAGCCTATACACGATCAGTGTTGGACTTTGTTGAGCCTGTCGGAACGGACAAGATTACGGAAAACCTCATTGGTTGGTTTACTTGCTGGACATGCCGATGGAATGGTCAATGTTTCAAATAGTACCTATTCGTCTATTGCTTACGCTTTAGATGAAATAAAATTTTTGTTGTCATGTGGACCCAACTCATACTTTGAGTTTTGATATACTTTATAAACGACAGCACTTTGTTCGATTATGTTCTCTCGAAATAAAGAGAAGTTTGAAAGTGTCCGTTTCTCAACAATTTATTGGACTCGCATTTTGAAGGACGACGAAAAATGTTTATTTTTAGAATTTTACATTAAGTAGACGGTCTGAAAGGTCGAAGTCCAGAGCTGCTTCCCCTTGGCAGTGGAAATGGACTACATTTCAAGCTGCGTCCTTTGTTATCATGTGGACTTCATCGTTTACGTTGAACGAATTCCGTTGGTACGTCCTTGCTTTACAATTTATAGTGTAAAATTTGCGACCGAGGTCTTTAAAATTATATTTGCTGTATTTTTGCTTTGTTGCATTTTCACTCTTCCAAAAAGCTGTGCTTCCATACAATAAACACTTTTCTAATTTGATTGGATTTATCAGCACTTCAAACACCAATCGGTAGATAGTATAACAGCAAATAATTTTGCTACACATTGTAAGCATCATAACGAAAGTTGACACTGAAGATGGCACAATGCCGAAACCGGTTTGTCTCCAAACCAAACTTGACAAGGGATGGCGTAAAATTCGAACAAATATTATATTGACAAAGTACAACTTGACAAATACAATGGTAATGTTCAGACAAAAGCATTACATCAACAAAAACAGCAGCAACACAATTAACGACAAGAAAGAAACGTGTAATTTAATCGTTCATTATATTGAATATTGTGTGTGAAATAAAGGAAAAGCGAAATGGAAAAAACAAAAAATAAAAAAATAAAAATAATAAATTAAGTAGCACTTTTATGTGGCCAAAAATGATTAATTGGCAAAAATGCACTTACTATACATACATATGTATATCCACGGGTTGCTAGGCTGGCTGCCAGATATACAGTGTTAGACATTCGTATAAGCGCACAAATATTTTTTGAGTTTTTAATAAATAAAAGCTTTAATTGTTGCATTTAAAGATGGGAAGTTATTCATTTTATTATCTTACATATTGTTTAACTTAAAATTTTTATCAAATCAACAGTAATTAGTTTTCAATAACAACAAAAATGCGACTTGGCATAGACACAACAAGATTTTTGAGCAAATCTCTGCTCAAATCAAGCCAACATTGCTGAATTAGGGTGTTAAGCTCATTCACGCCCATTGCCGTAACACCCCACAGATTTTCTATGGGGTTACAATCCGGACTGCATGCCGGCCAATCAAGTAAAGACTTCTTCCTGGCTCTTCGACCATGCCTTTGTTTTTTTCTTCGGTTAGATCTTGCCAGTAACAACTGTAGCAGTCTTGCCCGTCTAAATTGAATTTTGTTCCGCTCGTTCGTCCATTTACCGTTCGGAGAAGCCTTCAGCATCCTGGCGATTTGTCGAGACGTTATGTCGATCACTAATTTTGTTTTAATTTGGCTGCAGTTGAGTTTATATTTTGTTGCTTCATCGCGTATTTGCTCTTTTTGACGGAGTGTCCATTTTTGTTTACCTTTTGTTGCCGTTTTTATACCATAATTATTACCTTTTTTTTTTAATTACGGATTACTTTTTCTGACCTCCCTATTTTCCTTGCAATCGCAGATTTGAGTTCGATTTTTCCTTTAATAATTTAACTGCCCGCTCTTCTTGCGTCAAATAAGATCCTTTAGGCTTGACCTAAATTATCAATAATAAACATATAAATAAAAAATTTTACACTAAAAACCCCACTTCACCTTTTATTTATTATCTTTCGTCTACTGAAAAACAAAAACAATGCCACACTGCAGCTCATCTTTTAAAAAAAATATGTATTTTTCTATCATGCGCTTATACGAATGTCCGCGTTACTACTGCGATGTTTCTTTTATTTTGATTTGCCTGCTTAAAGAAGTACCTTTACATGCCGACTTACTGTCGTTGGTGTAGAATATACCATTACAGTAATTGACATATCAAAATCTGTTTTTCGAACAATTTCATTATGCGCTTATACGAATGTCTACCACTGTATGTATATTTGTCTGTTTGTATGTACTAAGTGATTGTGGCTGAGTTGAATCCGCCAATAAAAATAGATTTTGATATAAATATAATATTTTGGTTTCTTTACTTTTTTGTTTTGTTTTGTATTTCTTAATTTTTTTTTTTTTTTTTTTTTTTTGTAAATGTTCTTCCGTACTCGCTTGAGTTGTGATTATTCGGAAACAAAGCATGTTTTTGTGAACAATCTTTATGTTTTGAGCGGTCGCGTGCGCGAGTGAAAAAATTAATGGAATTACATTTCTTTCGCTTGAAGTAATGTCAATAGGATTACTGGTAAACAAAATATATCTTTTTTTTCAGTGTCGGAAAGGTCGCCAATTGCGTAAAGTAGTCCACCTTTTAAGAAATTAGAATAATCAAAAGTGGTCTTAAACTCTTTCAGAATGTTACAGAATGCATCGTTTGGTTGAGACAAATCATTTTTTTACAGTATTTTCTTGGTAGTTTTAAGAAAAATACGGCCAAACATTCTTCTAGAAGAGACGAGGGTTTTTAGTGTTGGGGATATCCCATCAAATTATCTTCCAATTGTTGGCAGTGAATCAAGAATGGAACACTGCGAAAATTTCAGTTTTGCTGCTCTTGCTGATATAATGAAAGCCTTCATAAACTTTCACATAAGCTTCGAGAATTTCAGACTAATCAACCACTTAAGTTATAGGTAAAAAAAAATGGAACCGAAAGCTTCTGAGCATAAAGAATTTATGGTGGAAAATATATTTTTCTGTTTTTCGAAAGAGCATGGGACACGATTTCGTTCATGTGGCTACCTCGACTTGCTTCGCCGTAGCGCATGATGTTTACTCAGTTCTCAAATACCTCGCCACCTATTTCTGGCTCTGTCTCAGGTCCAATGTTTTTGCTCGGCGTCAAATTTCAGCTTCGCGGTGGTCAATTGACATCGCCGAGTCGGCTGATAATACGATTTCCAAACTTGACGCTTAAAAGGTCGATTGTGAAGAAGCAGATGAGACATCTCTCCGCTCTCTTGTTCTCGAGTGGTGGAACGCGCTCCACAACTATTCATGAGCAAGCTGAAACAACGAGTGCAAATTGTCGCTCTCATTCGAATCCGTGTCACATTTCCAAATTGCGATCACTGATTGTACCTTTCTATATTGTTGGACTTACCACCTTGTCATACTCATTGGGTACTTGACCACGCACTATTGTGGCTGAAACTGTAGGATGAAAGCGGAAATTATAGAATGCTAGGAGAAAAACAATACTTGGTTTACAATTTTACAACTAGGGACCTGCTCTATATTGCGATTCGTAAATGAGTTTCCTCCGAAAGGCGATACAGAGTGATATAAATACATTGAGACAGGACGCCAAATATTAAGAAAATCGAAACAGAGTTCCTCTGAGCATATTGTTGTAGCTTACTAAAAGCCTAGGTAGTTTCATCTTCTTTACACTTTCTTCTTGGTTGTGCAGTGTTTGCTTGACGGAGGAGGTATTTCCGCGAGAGAAAAGTGTCGCTCACTTCTTTAAAATGACCCCTCTGGGGTTACTGTCAGTTGCTTGCTAAACTTTGACGAAATTGTTTTTCCAACTTGTTGTAGACTTAACGGTTTAGTGAATGGCAGTCGATGGCATGACACAAGAGAATAGAACCGTAATAACTTTTAATTGATACTAACAACTTACTTGTTTCATCAGTATCAGAGTAATTTTTTCTATATTTCGCTCCACTTCTTTATCATTTAAAATCGTTTAGGAATGAAATTTGAAGTGATCTGCAAATAAGCTCTAAAATTCTGTATTGTTATGTGGACAAAGAAGCAAAGAAAAACTGCTTAAATATTTTTTTGGAAAACTGTATGTATGTACATATGTATGTCTATGACAGGACAAAGCAGATATCTCAGTATAAATCACATGCCATCAACCCAAATTGCGATAAGTGTAATAACTCATATTTGTAGAGCAACAAAAAGGCACTCATCGACAAAAGTCTTGTAAAAGTTTAAATACTATAATGTAAGATATCTTCTTCATATCGTATATGTAGTTGGCAAACTTTTGGGGCTTAGACTTCTTGCAGGTATACTCCAGCTTCTGTTACTTATTTTCTATATACTTATATATACGTCTGAGTATATATAAATGTATGGTTTTTGTACATTTAGTTTATGCTACATGGCAAACATGTCTGCCGCTCACTTGAGTCACTTGATGTGCCGACAAAAAAGCGACGGAGCTCACTCTCTCAGGCGTTGAGCGCACTTTCAAAAACAGAAACTTTTCGAAATGCACTTTGAAATGCTGCAAGTTGAAGAGTGCTTTACTTTTAACTCAACACACGCATACACGTATACATATGTACATACATATGTACGTGAAAGACCAAGCATGGAATTTTAATTTGAAAATCCTTTAACTACGACAAGTAAATATGAGCGTTTGTAAGTTTGAAAAGCACTCGCATGCGAGCATATGCGTTTCACAACTATAGCACAAGCACATATTGATACATTTGTACAATTATTTTTCTATTATTTACTTTATTTATTTACTAATAAAAGTGTTATGAACTCACGCTTCAAATTTTTTTTGGTTATGCAGATCTATATTATAATGTTCATTCAATTACATATAATGTAATAAAGAGCAGGCTTCAAGCGGCTAGAGAATGTTTTTGCAGGAAGATCGCTACACCCTGTCTCAAAATTTTTTCGAAAGTAAACACTTTTTTATAAGAAAATTTAGTGGCCTATAAAACCTCCTATTCAATAAAAAAAATTAAAATATTTTTAATTATAACTTTTGCTGAATTTTTTTTATGTTTTTTACCAAACTCGAAACTCTAGTATGGTGTGGTGAGTTTAGGTAGGATGAGTTTATTTAAGATAAGTTTTGGTCTTGTTAATTTAGGCACGTTGAATTTAGGTGTGGTGAAGGGTATTTCATGAGGTTCGATTTTGCGACCTTTGATATAGTGAGTTTAGGCGTGGTGAGTTTAAGTGTGAAAAGTTTAGGTCTGGTATATATGGTTGTGGGCAAAAAGTGTTTGAAGAGTTTACATCTTGCAAGTTTAGATGCGGTGACCTTAAGTGTGGTGAATTTAAGTACGAGGAGTTAAAAAGTGGTAAGTTAAGATATAAGTTTAAATGTGGATAGTTTAGGAGTGCAGAGTTTATGTGTGGGGAGCAAATTCGTTGTGAGTTTGAATCTTGCGAATGAATGCGTGGTGAATACAAACTTAATTGAATTTGATTTCATTTAGAGGCCAGAAAAAAATCACTTTTTTGAATTTTTATTTTTAAAATAAGAAACGTTGTAGACAATTCGTTTAATAAGTATATCTTAAAGCATATCTGAACCATTCAAAAATGTTGAAAAATGGCGAAAGCATCCATGTTGCAGTTGATACCGTCCATTGCCGTGCAAAGTAGCGTCCCTAATTCTTAACTGTAACAGTAAATATAAATATATGGTTAATTCGTATATTTTCTTACTCTATATGAACCTCAAAAAGCCAATTTTTAACTGGAAATAATAATTTTTTCCTCTGTTTGAACTTTGAAATCGATTTTCAACGTTAAATTTGTGCATATTTTCACTTATGAAAATTACAAAAATCCGTATATGTAATTATTTATATCTTTGGTACACATAGAACAGTTTTCTACATATACTTTACAAAATAGAAGATTGATAGGTGAGATAGTTTTCGCGCAATCGTGCACGCCAATTGAAAAAACATGGTTTTCAGAAAACGCGCTTCAAAGTTTTGATAAAATGCAACGAAAGAAGAATTTCCGTCAACGCACTTATCTATTATCTTTTGAACCACTTCGAAATCAAAGCTAATATTTTACACATATGTATGTTTTTAGATACATAGTTTTGGAAGAGATTAAGCAAAAAAAAATCGATTTTTTTATTTAAATGCTCCGACGCCCTTAAGAGTTCTAGCGAATTTAAGTGTGGTGAGTTCTAGTGTGGGAATTTCAAGTATTGTGAGTTTATTTTGGTGTATGCAGGTTTAGGGAGAATAAGAAGCACATCCAAACGTCCTCATCCATTTCCGTCTCTTCCCCACATTTTGTTTTTTCAATTCACTATCGCCGCTAATGGTATTTTACCTCAATAAATTGACAAAACTTGTCCATATGCGTTTGTGTCTCATATTGTTATGATATGCACTATATTTTCACTAAGAACCAGCAGCGGGTGCGGTCAGCGAGTGGGTGCTGCTTAATTTTTTTATACGCTCCTAGTATTTATTTCATTTTCTCTGCCTTTGTTGACTTTTTGCCAATCTGCCATCGTTAATTTGATTAATTTATAATTGAAAAATTTTATATTGCAAGCTGCCTTTTTTTAGTGCAATTAATTGCAAAAAAGGACCGCATGTATGCTACTCGTGTATGTGTGTGTGTGTGTGTTTTGCCAGCTCGTTTGGGTGGCATAGAAGGCGGCGATCATTGTAATTTCATGTGTGCTGGCTGCCAATTGAATAATGATTATTGCTTACCTGTGACGGTTCACAATTTAATTAAACAATGCAATAATAGTATAATTTGAATTTTGCTGGCAATACGAAATTAATGGATCGCATTTAATTAATTGAAAGCTGGTCCATTTACTGAATGAGTTGCATGCCAGCGGGCGAAGGATTTCATTTTGTTGCGCGAACTGCGAACTGTGAGCGCACGAAACAATTGTAACATTTATATTTAAAAAATATTTCAGCAACACATTTCAATTACGAGTATTGTGTAGTTTATTTGAAATGTAAAATTAATTTTTTTTCAAATATTCATGCATTTTACACAGATGTCAGCACCGTTCACCTAACAATGTCAATCTGCTTTTGCTACAAAACTCCTCGCTAAATGCTGCCATAAAGAAAAATGTGTCAATAATTCAATGAATATTTTATGCGAAAATGAGAGAGAGAGCGAAAAAAAAACCGTTGAACTTTCGCTGCAGTCGTCGCAACATTCCAGTGGCCTTTGGGAGGCGATCGCTATCCTACAAAGGCAGTCGTCAACTAACGGTGTTACAAATATCTTTTACTTACATACATACATACGTACATACTACATATGTACATATTGTCATTGCTGTTGTTGTGTGTGGCATAAAATTGTAGCATATTGCGAACGAGTTCTGGTGAGGTGGAAAAGGAGAGGCGGGGCCGAACCATTGGCTGTCACGGGCTGTAACATGGGTCTGGGTCAATGTCAATTCAAATTCACTTAGAAAATAAATTGAATTTTATGTCAGTGGCAAGAAAAACAACTTGAAGAGAAATGTCTATAAAGCGAAAATATGTGCGGCATATAAAAAATAAAAAAGTGTAAAACAAAAAAAAATCAGAAATTAAATTGAGTGTGAACTTTTTACTAACCGAAGTGAGGCCATGCAAATCGATGCTGCTGAAAGGCAAACTTAGTACAAACGAATGAAGAAAAGATGCGGGTTTGATGTTTAGGTTTTGAGCAGGAAATTAAAAGCTTTAGACTTAAACGAAAAAAAATTCATCCAAAATTTTTTAATTCACTCAGATTGAATACGCCTATTGCGAGTTTCACCCCAAAATTCGAACATGGAAATTACAACCCTAAAATATGTATACTTGAAGTGTAAAATCAACAATTAATTCAAATAAACTAAGTAAATAGAAATTTGACAAAATTTATGAATTTTCCATATCTTTGTAATATAACATGAGGAATCATTTAAGTATTTATTAGATCTGCCTAACCTCTTCAATACCACCAGCATGGCTACAATTTGATATTTCGCCTGTTGGAAAGTTTAGTGCATGTCTGCGATTTTTTGGTGAAGGTGGACGTTATAAAGGGCTGGTGCAATCCTGTTTTAGTCAGATACTGTAAGAAATTTTCAAAAGTAACGAGTGTATATTATTACCGCAGTGAGTAAAACGGCCTACGCGTTTGGCTAGGCTAGGAAAAAAAAAATATTTTTGCGCACATTTAAGTTATAAATTGTTTACACTCGGACTCATTCTTAATTGCATGCCCAAAACTATTCAGCTCCACCCTCAGTTGTTTTCTTAGCTCAGGTTAATTTTACTTCTTTTCTTTGACAAATCCTCTTGCAATATCCGTTTTTTTCTGCATTCCACCTTAAACTATCTATCTTTGAACTTTGTTTATTATTGTATTCCTGGAATGGGCTATTATATGTACAAAAATTTATATTGAATTACTTACATTTTGAATCCGCATTTATTTATATTTTTCACCTCTCAAAAAATAGTGAAAAATTTTAATGAATCCGCCAACTATATCCGCCGGAAATTTGTGTTGCCGATATGGGAAAGCGGAAAATGTTCGCCCGAAATTTATGATAAGCGAATAGTGAAAAGTAAACTATTTCGGGCGAAAACTAAACTCACGATAAAGGTAAATATTAATATTTACTTAAATGCATGCCTGGACCCCGTTTCGAGCTCCGGCATAAAGCTCTTCGAAAAATAGAGTTCTGTTGTAAAAATTGCAATTTTCGAGATATAAATGCTTTAGATTTCCTTTTCGACTGTGATGAGATGTTTAAGGAAATTTATGTGCCGCAATATTTCGATATTTTTAACTATAATTTTAAAGGAATCTTTAGAGGTGCACCTCCCCTTGAACAAACCGCGTAGCTAAAGTATTTCGTGGTATACTAAGGAACTAAATAGGTTTTAAAATTTAGGGCACATGTTTATCGTCAAACTCGTTATTTCAGAAAAAAAGTATCTGTATTCCTCGAGGGAATATAAATCACTGAGTAAGATTTTATACAGAAATGTTGTAGCCAAATACGAAGCTGAACTAAACCCCAAATCATATCGGCATGATGTCAAGTCAAAGTACTCAAGGCCAAGCATTTTGTGCGATGTTTTCTTTTGCTGATTTGTTCTGCCCTTACTTTGAGCCTGACTAATGTGGTTTTCTTTTAAATGTGTACTCCCTTGTTAACTTTGGTTCACTATCCTTAATTATAAAGAGATAAAGCGTATGAGATCTAATATATCAAATATCGAATTCAGATCTAAATGGTTTATCCTCTAATCTCTCATGTGTCCAACTCAGTGTCAGAAAATCCTCCTGAACAAAGAATTCTTCTTTCGTTGGCATTTGTTTCGATGCCATTAGCGGAGCGATAGACTCGCCATTCTTACTTGGCTTAAAAATCATGTTCATTTTGTATTAGAAAGGAAAAAAACTATATATGCCACTGATTCCCCAAATATCTAACACAATTTTATTTGTTATTGTTTGAATTGTTTAAAAAAATTGTAGTATTTAACTTTGTTTACTCTAATAGGTCTAGTTAAGCAAGGTAATAAAATTTACTGGGGTATTAAAATTTATCTTTCAGTAAATTTAGTAACCATTTCGTATTCTACGCTGATTGTAACCAAGTAAATTTTGTAACCTGTGAAAGAGGAGGTAATAAAAATCATCTGTTCAGTTTTGTTTTGTTAGTTTAATAGAAAACCGAAAGCGAAGATGTTCATTTAATATTAAAATATTAAAATTCTTTAAGACGTGTAAAATGTTTGCGAGAAGCTAATTATTTAAAGAAGAAGACAAAATGTTTATTCACATTTTTATTCAATTATTGTTTTCATTAGGTTTGTTCGTGTAAAAGTCCAGCAAGAATTCTCCAGCAACGAAATTTGTCAGAATTTTGGAGTATTCTCTCTCAAAGAGAGATTTTTACGAACGAACAGCTGATTGAATTCTTGTCCGCATCCAAATATGCACAATGAAGAACATTGCATTAAATGCACTCATCTTTTATAATTTTGACCTTTAAAACACTTTAACAAAAAAGTCGTATATATCCAAAATATACTCAGCTGTTCTTCATCAGCTGTTTTCTTGCTTGCAAATTTGCAACTTCCCCTTAAAAATGAAATGTCCTTTTGCTCTCTCAATTTCCCCTGTCTTGCAAATATTTTGGACACCGCGAACGCGATTTGACAAAAAACGTGATACAAAAAACGTGAACACCCTTATTGATTTATGTAACATATGTATGTATGTTTATTTACGTTTTTTATGTCAAATTTGTTATCGCTCATTGTCAAAATGTGAGATGTTGCCACTGTTTCGAAAAACTTTGTAACGATTGCCCTAGAATACCAAATTCAATTTCGGGTTTTATAAATACGTAATAAAATTTACTTTACCAGTAACAATGAGAATAGGCCTCTAAATAGTCTGTAAGAACTTGATATATTTTCCAGATTATACAATTAAAGAAATGCAAAGAAGTGAAATAAAAAGAAATTATCTCAGTAACATAATTGTTCTTGTTATTTACTTGCCTCCGGCGCCATCTAGCGGGCCAATTTTTCGTATACATAGTTTTGCTCACATAAGAAAATTATATTCTTAATTTGAACAAAACCGAGACATAAATAATGGATTTATAAATAACTCAGCCCCAGCACCACCTGTCGAGTTTCCTAGTGGCCTATAATTTTTCAAATAATGACTCAAAAAAGTTCACATGACGTTTTTTTTTATTATGGTTTGTTGACGAATTGTTTTCGCTAATATTTTGTATAACAAATAACTTATACCATATTATTGAATATGTGATTCTGTAGCTCATTTAATTTTTTTTAATGCGGAAAAACCTCCTTACTCAAAATAATTCTAAAGTTTTAAAAAAATTTTAATAAAAATTTGTTGCAATTTATAATTTTGTTTTTTATGGCTTTTCTTAGAGAATTGACTGCATTTGAATAGAAAAATAATAGAAATTACTTAAAAGATGTCAAAAAAACTGCCAAAACTTGTCAAAAACATCCTACTCTGCCAGTGTAAGTTATTTTTTTTCCATTTTTTCTGATTTTGAAAATAAGAATAGTCATCTATTACAAAATAGTTCAAAGGATACAACCTCTAAATGCTGTCGACTCTAATTGCTGATGGTCCATGGTAGATTTTGATGAAAAGGTCCCTGAATAAAAATATTGAAGTTTTGATGACCATTTTTAGAATTTCTGCGAATTTCGTATAAGCATTGATATGGCTTCGGTTAAAGATCCTATTAAATTTTAATTGAAAATTATCAAAAATAAATAAATAATTATAAGTTTCAAAAAATATAATTTTAAAATTTACTACTATTATTGGGAACAACAGCTATACACCCTTGTTCACAAAAATAATAGTGAATTTCAAAGTTATATATCTTGAAACTTATTATATTTATTTAATTATTTTTGACAATTTTCATTTAAAATTAAGTGAAATCTATAACCGAAGCCATAAAAATAACAGTTTAAATGCTTATTTGAAATTTTTGAAAAAATGTCATTAAATTTTTAAACTTTTGATTCAAGGGTGTTGAGCATTTTCTTCCTGGTAACTTATCTTTAATCAATTTTATATGAAAGAAAATGCTCAACACCCTTGACACAAAATATTCGAATATATCAACGGTACATTTTAGCCATTTGAAATCTGCACTTTGGTTGACTAAAATTGAATGGACAACAAAACTGCATACTCAGAATTTAACTAAAAGTCCTGAAGAAAAAATTGTAAGACATATTTTGAAATTCACTATTATTTTTGTGAACAAGGGTGCGGAAAGTAAGTTTTTTATACCAACCTAACTTATTTATTTATGTACATATATTTCAGAGCTATTATTTATTTGATTTAAATATTTTTTGACGGTTTTGCTTTCAGGATAGCTGATAAAAGGTTGCTCAAGTTTCGAAATATTAATGGCTGACAAGAAGCTGGTTCTATTTGGTTTGGTCAACTTTAGAAAAATTACCTGTTCTTGAGGCCAAGCCGCTACCGCTTCTTATACGAAAATGCGCAAAGACTCGAACATTTTCCAGAGAACATTTGACACGAACGTAAAAAAGGGAATTGCAATAGCGAAAAGCTCTAAAATTGTTGCCTCTTAAACAAAAAGCAACTGTGCAAACTTCAAATATTGTATATTCATGTGCGTGTGTGTATATACATATACGAGTACATATGTATGCACTAGCAGTGCAATATCCTCTCTTCTTATATTTAGTACCTTCGCTGCACCTTCCAATATTCATCAATCAGAAATATTAACTGCTTTTTTTCGACTTTACGGAAGCTTATAAAATTTCAATTGTCGATTGCTCCAGCGTTTGCTATGAAAAACAATGAGAAATAAATACAACAAAGTATAAAAGTCACGTGTCTTGTGTGCAATGTACTGGAAATGCACACATACGCTAACACTTTGACACATACATACATATATACATACAGACATACAGCCTTGCACGCATAGCAGTCGGTGTGACAGGTCATTTTTGCTGGTGGCAAATTTATTGTGAACCAAACGATAAATTGCAAAATATTTTCGCATTGTGCAACGACTAGTTTTTTTCTCTATTTTTTATTTTGTTTTCTTTTTTTTTTTGCAAAAGTATTTACGCCATTTTTAGTATACATGTGTGTGTATGTATGTGTTTGTTTGTTTGTGCGAAAGTACGTTCGCTGGTTGTACGAGAATGACTAAACGCCTGGGTTGGCTGAGCAAAATAGGAAATGGCCAAACAGGGCAATTGGACATAGTGTTTTTATCATTTGCTTTCATTTCCTTTTTATTTTGAGAAATTGTGCAATATTTACACTAACTAGTTTGGCAATTTATCTCTGGGAAGTGCATGTATTGCAAAATTGCAAACTGCCAACAATACAAAACAGCAACCCTGTAGTGGCAAGAGTGCGCGGCATGCAAGGATACATTATACAAATACACACGCACACTCACACACAGAGAAACTTAAATTTCTACATGGATATATTAACAATAATAAAAAGCATCGACTTGTATAGAGCCAAATAGCTGAGAGGGAGACCATTAAAGAAAACACTTTATCATCATTATCTGCCGCAGGCAAGTGTTAATAAAGCAAGGATTCGGGGAAAAGTGAAGTTTGTACAAAATGTAAAGCTACTTACACAGCAATTTCGTTAGAAAAGCCGAGTGTAGATGAGGAAGTGTAGAAGTGCTCAATGCTCCTCACCTCTTCCTAGTTTTTAGAGCTAGATAGAGAAATGGCTTGATGGCTGAGAGAGAATCGGTCGAACCGAATGAGAGCGTTGGATCGCTTTGCGTCAACATTTGGTTCGATTTGCCTGGGCATTGGCTGGTGTACCCCATAGCTCGGCTAGTACATATATTTACACCCGAAGGTAAAAGGTATGCCCGCAACTCGAGTACAGCTTTCAATGAATATTTCGGTCCCTCCCTTTCCTTGCCAGCTCGTCTGTAAAAGCAGTAACGTTGTTGTGCCCGTGAACCTTTACAAAAGGTTTAAAATCCTTTACTAGCAATTCGGTTGTCAGCGTAAATGGTGGTAGATCCTTCAACAGGTGTGAAAGCTCTGAGGTATCTAACTGTCTCCATTATTATATTTACTTCCACCTGGAAAACGTTACAGTGATCTCTTATTCGAAAGCTAAGGTTATGTGCGAGTTCACTAGGCTGAATTCTGCTGTCTACCCTTTCGTTAAGCTTAGAACCCGTTCCAAAGGTGGCCTTTAACCCTGCGTCTATTTCAGAGTACTCAATCTTTCCTCTCTGTGATTCTTAGGTAGTCTACTTGTTCTCTAAACAGAAGCGAGAATTCAATTATTCATCTGAGTTTTCGGTACCTTTGAGTGTCCGAATTTGAGGTTTCCATCCAGCCCATCTGAGTTTTCGGTACCTTTGAGTGTCCGAATTTGAGGTTTCTATCCAGCCCACCAGAAATTTTCGACAGGGATCCAACTGCGGGATATTTAACATTACCTCCAGAGACGGTGATCTCATGGAAGGGAATGTGTTTTACCAGAGTATGTTTTTTTTTTGCTAAGCTCTGTCTTTTTTATTTTAGAAAAAGACCACAGTATTCTCTGAGGTGCTTGTAATTGATCGCGAAAGATATCGTCAGAAATTCGTTGTTTAAAAAAGACTTCATATAAATATCGGTCCACTTTAACCGGATCGCAATCGAATGGAGTTCAATGAAGAACACTCTGAAACTTAGAGCTTAAATCTTGACGAAATATTAAAGAAATGAGACTTAGTAGGGGTTTTCCATGGGTTTCCAATTAAAATCATAATCCTTTCGGACAACAAACAATTTTTATTTTTTTCCTTCATTTTGGATAGCACCGCAACTACGGTTCGGTTGTCGTTGTGAAAGTTGTCGTTTGCTATCGATAATATAAATTTGGCAACTGCCAAAGCGACTAAAGTTCGATAGCTAATTCTAATCAAACCATGAATTTTAAGGAAGTGGAAAGATTACGCCACAAAAATGGATGCAGGAAAAAGCTGCAAACCTCTTATTAGGATTAATAATCAAACAAAGAATGTAACATTTGTGAGAAAAGATGAAATTATATTTACTCTGCGCTAATTTATTATTTATTAAACAGTAAATTTACAAAAAACTCTTCACAATGCTCAAGCAAAAGCAAACAAACTGAGGAGCGTTGTTTCATCGCAGGCTTAGAAAAAATATTAAAATAAATATGAAATAACTAAGGTACACAACCGCGTATGAATGCATTTATGGGAAAATATTGACAGAAAACTACAATCAGGAAATGAGACTACAAAGCCCATCGTTTAATGGCTGAGTGGTGGGGATTTATGTTTGCAAAACTGCGTGTAATTTTCTGCAACTGACGAGCCAAGCGCTGTTGCTCACTGAAAATACACATCAGACGCGACCGACTGACGCACCGGCACCCACTCATTTATGCTGACTGCCTTTTGCCATTCATGCGGATGATGTATCGAGTGAAGGCAGATAAGGGAAAGCAAAAATACGCAATGCAAAATAAATAAAATCCTGCCACTGACACAATTCTGCAACCAGCGAACGTCAGGAGTGCTGAGAAAAATCTGCCAAGACACGCAATTACTACGGAAGTAGAATGTGCGGAGAAATGATTTAAGAGGATAAAGAAAGCAAAGCAATGCAATGCAATGCGTGTAATGGATACGCGGAATATTTAAGCGATGCATTATGGAAAATACACTGATTCGCGACTTTTCCTTGTTTTTTTTTGTAATGCACGTGAAATTGAAAAGCAAAGTAAATACTACCTGCAGTTAATCTACCAGCAGCTTATATGTAGCTCTGACACAATTTAAATTTGTATACTACTAAATATTTTAAAGGCCATCATTATTCCTTCTTCATTTGGGGCTTTGCTTGCATACATCTGCTCATTTTCTAGCTGCATATTCAATATGCTTTAAGCGAATATTGACGCTGCCTGGTACTAACCATTTGCATACGAGTATTCCCAGCGGCGCTACACCCATCTTATTACCAATCGGTGCGGCCGTTGGCGTTAACGTTGATCCAATTGAACGTATAATTTTCCTCCCACTCGTCTCGTGCGGCGACGACGCTTGTCCGAGGACCAACTCACCGCATTGCAACGTCCACCCAAAATGACCTGAATGCTGTTTATAGTTGTGCTGAACTCTGGTTCAATAAACGAACGCCCAGTTTGGCGATACTTCCTGTGTGTGTGTGTGTGTGTGTGTGTGTGTGTGTCTGTGTGTATGTATTACACATCGGTTATCCATGGCAATCTCGCTGAGCTTACGTGTCAATATCAAATAGAGTAGCGTCATTCGATGTTGGCATTTTATGTGTGTCTGGCGGAGAGAGGAGCAATGATGCGTTCAATGGTGATTGCACGTTGGCCTGCAGATTAGATACTCTCATTTGCTGTTAGCGAATATGCTGAGGTGTTGTCAAACACAATTCACGGCACAGAGGTATTTACAGTTGACCTAAAGTCAGTAGCACGTTCCTACATATTTGGATACATACATGTACATATGTATTTAGTAAGGTCCAAAAGTTGCAGGCCGACTAAGGTTAGATTTGTCTGAGCTTCATCAGTACCGTAACTGCATTATTTTTAAATAAAAATTTTTATTTTTTAATTTGTATTGGTTAAAATTGATTTACTACTATTTTTAGTTTTACTTGTCGTTTGGAAAAAAAACCCTATTATTTTGAGTTTTATTGTTTAAGCCAAGGCGATTTATCAAGGTGGTGTTAGATTAGATTAGATTAAAATATGAGGATTGCACTGCGACCTGTGGATCTATTGTGCCCTCAGTACCTTACAACACCTCCCCCAGTCCGAGAGCATCTATAAATTTTAAGATGGATCCCGGGCTTAGGGATTGTACGTGTTCCTCCTTTGGCCACATCTGACCAAGCCACCTCTCCCTTCGACGCGCCACAGCGTCACACTCCAGTAATATGTGTGAGGGCGTTTCCTTGGCCGTATCGCAGAAGCGACATAGGTCATTTGACCAAATACCTATCTTGTACAGGTGACCTCTTAACCTGCAATGACCTGTGAGAATACCTGTGAGGATTCTAAGTTTTTATGAGTTGTTTAAATCTCGTGTTGTTATAACCTCCCAATAATTTCTTTGCCTGAACAAGTCCCTGTATGTTCTGGAATTGCTGCTCCCTGAGCCGATTTGTCTCCTTCCTGAGCGCTTCCTTTATAGAGCTTGCACCGATCGGGAAGAAGGGCTCGGGTCCTATAGGGTCCGAGATGGCCGCTGTTCTGGCCAGGTGATCCGCCACCTCATTGCCCTCTATACCTGTATGGCCTGGCACCCATAGAAGACGGATGTCATTTCTCCTTGCTAGGTCATTTAGTCTATTAATACACTCCAAGACCAGTGAGGACTTTACCTCGAAAGATGAAAGGGCCTTGAGAGCCGCCTGGCTATCGCTGAGAATAAGAATTTTCTCTCCTCGATAGTTCCTGTGTAGATTAATCTCGGCACAAACGCTAATGGCATATATTTCCGCTTGGAAAATACTAGGATAGGCACCCATGGGCAGCGACAATCTGGTCCTGGGACCAAAAACGCCTGCTCCAATGCCCTCCAAGGTCTTAGAGCCATCCGTGTACCACTGCAGTGTACTTTCCCGAACCCTGTACTCTAAAATAGAGGGGTCCCAAGAAGTTTTGTTACTTAAAATTTCTACTTTGAAACGCTTTTCAAAAACTATTACCTTATTCATATCGTCTTTTGGAAAAAGAGCAAGTGGGATCTGACTACCCAGCTTCTCCCCGCTTTTGGACGATAGAACCTTACCTTTCCCGAAACCTTCTCTTGCAAAGTTCAACATGGAGCTCTTTGCAGCCTGAGCTATGTGAGCATGGAGCGGCTCTAGCTCCAGCACCACCTCTAGCGCCGCCGTGGGACACGTGCGCATCGCTCCCGTGATGCAAACACACCCCAGGCGTTGCAGTTTGGCTAGCGATTTCCTCACCGTGGCCAGGTTGGTCCTAGAGATCCAAGCCACCGCTCCATACGTCACCATTGGTCTGACTATCATGGTGTACATCCATCGCAAAATCTTCGGGGTACACCCCCACGATTTCCCGGCGAGACGTTTGCACACCATCAGTGCCCTCGTAGCCTTGGAGGTGGTCGCGTCCACATGACTCTTCCACAGAAGCTTAGAATCCAGGATTACTCCCAGATACTTTACCTCCGTGGCAATCATGGCTGGGACCCCCTCCACAGCTATGGTTCTCATAAAACTCCTCCTTGTGGGCACCCTTTAACTGTTTTAAGCTGAACCACGCCGTTACCAGTGTCAGTTCCAGCTATCCTGGTGTGCAGCAGCTCAGCTATCCATTTGCGGATAGTTGGCTGCACACCTCGTCCTGCCAAAAAAAAAAAAAAAAAAAAGAAAAAAAAAAAAAAAAAAAAAAAAAAAGGCGCAAAGCACTGTTTCTCCACACTCAAAGGCTTCCTGAATCACCTCAGTCAGGGTGAATAGCGCTGTGTCCGTCGATCTGCCTACTCTGTAAGCGTGTTGATCGATGTGAAGTGGCTCTCTTTTGAGAGTATTGTACCTTATATATCTATCAACTATCTTCTCCATTGCCTTAAGCATGAAAGGAGTTAGGCTTATGGGTCTGAAGGATTTTGCAAGGGAGTAATCCCTCTTACCTATTTTTGGGATGAAGATCACCCGAGCTCTATGCCATACCTCGGGGAGATAGGCCAGAGCAAGGCTGTCTCTCATGATTTTCACTAGGTGAGGGACCAAGAGCGTCCCGCCCTGCTGGAGCAACACCGGACCGATGCCGTCCACCCCCGGGGCCTTATACTTCTCAAAAGAGCCCAAAGCCCAGACGACCGTCTGCCAGTTTATTAAATTTCTGACCACCTTCCAGTCCTCTGCTCTCGGCCTAACCGCCCGAAAAGCAAGGCCCCGCGGCACAGGGATGGCACCGGGGAAGTGGGCTGCCAGCAGTGCCTGTGACCTCTCCCTCTCATCGCTCGTGTACGTACCATCAGGTAGTTTGATTGCTAACCTGACCTCCGAGTTACCCTTTGCCAGAACTCTGTGGAGTCTGGCAGCTGCCGGAACTGCAGTAATATTCTCGCAGAAGCTTCTGAAGCTAGCGCGCTTGGCTTTTCTTATTTCCTTGCTGTATGTAGTTAGACTGGCCGTGTACTCATTCCATCGCCCCGTGCGTTTGGCTCTGTTGAAAAGCCTACGCACCTCCCTCCTGAGCTTAGAGAGCTCCTTGGACCACCATGCAGTCTGCGATCTGCTCTGTGGCTTACTCTCAGGGCAGCTGGAGTTAAAGGCATCTATTATGGTTTCGTTTAGCCTGTTTACCCTAAAGTCTAACTCCATACAGCCACCTCTATTGTGACCAGCTTCTACTCTAGGTAGGTTGAACTGAAGTGTCTCTACATACTTCGCCCAGTTTGTTCTTCTGGGGTTCTTACTTGGACATCTTATCTGGATCCCCACTGCCAGTTCGAATTGGATAATCCTATGATCCGACAATGACGGCTCTGATGAGACCTGCCATCGAGTTATCAGAGGGCTAGCCAATCCATTGCTGAGAGTGATATCCAATACCTCTTGGCGGACCCTGGTGACAAAGGTCGGAGTGGTCCCGACATTTTGAATACTTAGGTCTACGCTACTTATGAATTCTAGAAGACACTCACCCCTGGGGTTTGTGTGGGTACTACCCCATTCCAAATGATGGGCATTTGCGTCACATCCCAGAACGAGCGGAAGCCTCTTCCTTCTGCAATGCTCCACAAGCTGTTCTACCTCTCGGGGCGGCACACTTGCGTTGTCCCCCGGAAAATAAGCCGATGCCAGGACAACCTCCATCTCCGTGCCGGAAACTGTCATGGTTGCCTGCACCGCCACTAGGTCCTTGGTTAAGTACTCTGTAATGCAAAAGTGATTTATACCTGCTCTAAGCACTACGCATGCTCTGGGCCTCTCACAGGAGAGGTCCCAAATTACCTTGTTTTTATTCTGATTTAGGCCCCTTACCTGGCCTTTGTAGGTCCACGGTTCTTGGATGAGCAGAAAGCCCAGGTCTTCCGTGGAGAACCTGCTTGCAATGACCGCCGAGGCGGCCCCCGCATGATGGCATGGTTAACCTAGGCTGCTCGCATCCGTGGTTCTGTCAGAGCTGGGGTTCTTCCAAGTCCGAGAGCCCTAGACCGCCCTCGCTCTGCTCATCCAGCTCGATTCTTCCTAGGTCAATGCCTTCTAGGAGCTCCTGAGTGGAAGGCATTTGCTCGCCTGGGCCGTCGGCGTCGGATGGCTCAGAAGCTTCCACTGGAGCTGATGTAGCGGTGCCTAGCTGGCTCGCCAGCGCTGTTACCACCGAACTAGTCGACGGAGGTGCGACAGGGGCCGCACTAGTGGTACTCTGTTGTACCGATGGCGCAGCAGTCCTGCCTACCTGTGCTCTGGGCCTCCATGGCCTCATCGTTACTGTGCTGTATCTGTAGTTTACTACAAATGCAGCTTCCCTCAGGTTCAGGAAAGACTCTTCGTCAACACATAGGTTGAGCCTGAGCCCGTTCTCGACCGCACTTTTGGACATCACCCTCCAGGCAGAGGTGTGGAACCCTGCATTTTGTGCCCGGAGTAGGTCCATGGCATGCCCTGTTTGCTCCACGCCGGTTCTGGGGAGGAAAATCGAGACGTTGTGCACCGGAGGGATATCATCCCCCCTTCGGGTACACAATGTGGGTCCCTTCCAGCCCTCTAGCTGTGGGATTCTATCTGCCAGCCAAGTGGCGGTGTCAGCCAAAAGGTGGTGTTAAGGAGCCAACTGGTTTTTTCGCTTTTTTCTTTTACACAAATTTCTTAAACCAGTCTTAATTTCTCTAGAAAAAAATGTAAAAATCGTAATGTACTTTTTCAAGCAACTGAAATAATATAAAATATTTCTTGAAATTTTTCTTGAAAAGAAACACAGCTTATGTTTGACTATAAAGACGGAAATAAACTTAAACTTGTGATGACAAAATCGGTGGCAAAGACGAATACGAAGAGAAACCCGACGACGAACCTTGGAATTAAGATGAGAAAGAGGGTGATTAATAAAATTCAGAGATGAATAACATCAACAAGAGCCTATAAAAAACGAATAAAAGGATTAAAGCAAATATTAGTAAAATGATAACAATACTTAGACGAAAATTAAAGCGATTAGGAAGATGGAAATGAATACGAAAATGAAGATCAAAATTAAGATTACAAGTTCGTAAGCGTTTACGAAGGTTAAGACGATTACGGGAAAGAGGATGACTTACTTGAAGCAGAGATTAACATCAAAACAAACAAATGCAAGAGAACAAAACGACAATTAAATAAGAAGTTGAAGATGAAGAAGGAAAACGAAGACGAAGACGATTAGGAAGATGAAAATAAAAATGAAAAGGATTAGGAAAGTGAAAGTGAATGTGAATACCTAAATAATACGATTGCGTTAGCGATTACTAATAAAACTAGGACGATTAAGAAACTGAACGCGAATATAACATTTACACAAACCAATAAAAGTAAAGTACGAAAAAATAAATATCTATCAATATCATTACTATTCTTATTGCAATTATTTTACATTATTAAAAAGTAAATAAGATAAATTTAGCTCTTTATCTATGCTTATTTTATTCTTAGCTCCATCTCTATTTTTATTTGAAGTTTTATCTTCATTTTTATCTTTGTCTTTTGCTATATCTTTATGTTCATCTCTATCGTGATATTTACTTAAATCTTATGGTTTTTTTTACCATTTCATTTACCCAAATCTTTAATATTAGTTTTTATCTTAAGGAGAGGTTCTTTCAAATTTGGCCGAAAGAAATGCTAAGTTTGAAAACTATTTGTGGCGTGATAAAAAAACCCACAAGCTTCCAGGTTTGATTGCTAAATGTGATTTTATTTGTACCAAAATCAGAAATTTGTATCGCGAGAAAATTTAAAATGGCGGCTCTTGTCTGCGTCTGCACCAGAGATCAGCAAAAATCACCATTTTCTTGATTTCATAATACAACAAAATTTTTACTCACATTTAATCACTCACTTGAGCGAAAGTAAGTTCGATTTGAATAAAATCAAACCATATGAATATATTCAGTTTGTTGTGCAGAAGCAGACATTTAACGTCGTAGAAAATGTCGGACGATCAAACTATCTTGCCTTCCTTCCAACCAAATTTCGCTTTTTCCGTCATCCAGTTTGTCTACCGGCACAAAAATCAAAGCGTTCATTTGTGACTTTTTTGATCATCTCCATCAAAAAAATCATGTTGAGTAAAACGAACAAATACTCGAATTGAGTGATTTGAGCCGATCGATGATTAAATCATTGGGCGATTGAATTAAAATCAACGTTGAATATTAGTGATCGAACAAGTTTGATCGCTTGAGCGTAAAGGCATATATTCAGTGCAATGATTATGTATGAACATTTTACAATCACCCATTGCTGATCTCTGCTCTGCACGCAATATATCGTCCATGGTGGATCCAATATGGCGGTTATTGATTGACGAATATATAATGATTATAAAGTCTGTTTTCTTCATGTTTATATTTGTCTTAATATTTTTCTTTATACTAACCTTTAAACCTGATTTATCTTAATTTTCTCCTCACAATACATAATCTCTATCTTTATCATTATTTATATCTTTATCTCAATCATTTTATCGCCCTTAATATTTATCTTTATCATACCTTTAATCTTTATGCTTATCTTTATTTTGTTTTTTGTTTATCCTAGTATTTCTCTTAATCTCTTACTTTATATTAAGTTCTAACTTTAAATATTAAAAAAATTGCCTTAACACTTTATCCATATTTATCTTAATCTTAACATCTATCTTTATCGCTATCTTTGTCAGTAATACTTTTTCAGTATCATGATAAGAAAATGTTGCTTATATCAGTAGCGGGTGTCATGTTGAATCGGGTGTCGATTGAAAATTCGATTTCCAAAAAAATGAGCTGCCTTCTTCCCTTTTTTATTTTACCGATAAAGGTGGATGAAAAAATGTCGTTCGGGACGAGATTCACTTGATGAACCGCGCACATGTCGACCATCCGAGATCCATACGATTAATAGAATCTAATATTAGGCGAGGCAGTGTGGAAATACAGATGGCAAAAAATTCAAGAAATGACAGTTGGGACTGAACTTTTAGAAACAGCAACACGTAGAATTCTACATGAAAAATTTGGTATGAATAAGGTGCGTTCGAAACCGCTTTCCCACTGTTCCAAACCAAGAAAGAAGTGAAGTGTTTTATCTTTTTTTTGTCAAAGTCGACAGAGAGAAGTTTTGGATTCAGATTGTTACTGGCGTTTTCTTGATCCTTTATTTCAAAGTGAATCATTAGAGTGGCGTCGAATATGAAAAAAAAATTTTACCAAATTATTTTCGGCTCTCTGCAGAACTTAACGATTTGAAACTTTGTCGAGCAGGATAATTGCTTCTTGGCAACCGGCTGGTTGACCAATCGGATGTTTTAAATTTTCCCAATAAGGCAGATCCTTTTATTTATTCTCGAAGTTCAAATCCGACTTGCAAAAAAAAACACCAATTCACACTGATGATGAAGTAAAGTCAACTGTTTTTGACGAAAGCAATTTCATTATAAAGCTCAGCTCAGACACTTTTGAACTTTACTACGGGTTTAGACTGAATATGAATATGTGTGTTTGTGTTTGTGTGCTCCTTAATGGGCTCTCCGTTGTAGTATTCTCGGACTTGCATTTGTATGTGTGTCGCTTATTATAGAGTTTTGTTTACCTGTGCTAAATAATGCTGTTCGGTGTAATGGAAGCTCTATTTATTTGTGCTAACCATTATTATGCAAGTATGCAAATGCCCCATTGTAGTTTTACAATAGTCGAATTTGTGTTTACTACATAAAGGAATTCAATTTTGACCGTTGACCACAATAATATCGCCTTTGTGGAAGCGTGGAAATGAGCAGCACACTAAGCGGTGGGAAGGGGATCGGTATTCAGGAATAATAACAACCAATTTTTTTTTTATTTTTTAAATTTTTGGCATAAAAAATTTGTCTGGATCAAATTTTAAATTAAAGGTGTAGCCAGGAGCTTTTTAAAATATATATGTAAGTCAAAGATTTATTATTATATGTACATATATTATACATACCTTTCAATTGATTCAAAAACTGTAAACTTACAATTCTCAAATTTAATTGAATTAAGTTTTTAAACAGGTGACAAATCTCTTGAAAGCAATTTTAGTAATTGAGGAATATTAAAGGCTTCGTTTGACACCCATTTTGTAATATTTCATTTATCTTATCAATTAAATTAAATATAAATTTTTGTTATTTATTGGCCTTATAAATGTTTAATAATTGACAAATTTATTAAGCGCGAGGCCAGTTTATTGAAGATTTTATTTGCAAAGACAACAGCAGTTTTTAAATGGTAAAAGTTATAGTACTATTTCGGAAATCACCACATTTCCTCATCAGACTTCTTTTTATTAAATTAATTTAATTTAATTTTTCATAACCACTTCTCTCAGGCTTTGAGCCCGGTAGCTCGGAGTTGCAGAGCCAATACGCTAAATGCTGTGCTACGCTGGCCGAGTGGACTGCTGCGTTTTTCCATCTTCCTTAAACAAACCAACTACAAACAAGAGCAACTGATCTGCCTCTATTAAACTTACTTGTGTGGTTGTTCTTTGTGTTTTTGGCAATTCTGTTTGTTTTAAAGGTTATGAAAAATAAATTTAATTAATTTAATAAAAAGAAGACTGATGAGGAAATGTGGTGATTTCCGAAATAGTACTATAACTTCTACCATTTAAAAACTATTGTTGTTTTTCAAACAGATGGCAAGCATCTTTATGATGCAACTATTTGTTGCTAAATTAAATAAAATGTATATTGGAACGATTTCCGTCATTTGATTCGAACGAAAACGACACTGAAGATGGCACAAAGCGCGAAGCCTGAAATTGATGTTTCCAACCCCTCAAATCCTTTTTATCGTTTCCTCTAAATTATTGAATGTGTTTATGTGTTTGCTTTCTTTTCTCGTTGCTCTGGGTTCAATTTTGTTTAGATATGGCTTCCGTTATACATTGCTTTTCTGGTCTAACCAAACATCTAAAATAAAGATAATAACAGAAACAAAATATCGTTCTACTTTTTATAATAATTCAACAAATTAGCAAACTGTTTTTGCCTATTTACTTTTTTTTCCAGGTGGTCGCTGTTGAAGTTTTATTTTATATTATAGTTGAATGTACATTAGCAATTTATTGTGTTAAATACGAAACACTAAATTCAAATAAAAAGCACTTCCTTGTGCATATATGTATGTATCGATTCACTAAGATGACTACGAAAGTCGTATCCTTAACTGGACGGCCCAAGGCTTTTCAGCTGAACGGGGTTTTTGGAAAACCTTGCGCAATGTCTACCCGCTCCTCCATCATATTCACCAGTATCATACTAACTCCGGTTAGTCAATGGTCTTGACCTGTTGAAAAATAAATTTAAATGTATGCCCTACAATCCATTTATAAACACTTCTTACATTTTTAATTACTTTGGTGAAAAATATCCACTTAGTTTCTTGTTCAGTTGTTTGTTTTTGTTCATTTTAATTATTATTTTCACTTCTCCCGATAAAAGAAAACACTCGTAGATTATTCTCACGAATAAATGTCAAAATTGCGTTACACTCGGAATCCGTGATGACAATCTCCCGAATTTCGAAATTTCGTAAGAATCTCGTGATCTCGACGGAATTGATGATAGCATCGGGAGCTCCGACGGAATTGATGATAGGCCTGTATATCTCAGCTCATTTAAGGAGACCCCCTTTAAAAATTGGTCAGTTTATTCATTGATATACATACGTCAAATATTATTTTTTTTTTTAATTAAAAGAATCGTGCAAACATGATTTTTCAGCAAATTAATTTTTTTTAATAACAAATAAATCTCTGACTCTTTGTCTTTAAAAAAAAGAACTCAATAATTATTTTGATAAAACTAATATTTTGCGAGCTATGAAGTGATAAACAATGGCTTACGTCGAGATACCTCACATTTTTAAAGTCGCATAACTTTAAAAAAAATATTTTTTGTTTAATTTCCGGTCGTTCTGTCATATCTTGTGATTTTTTCTGCAACAAACTCAATTTAGATGATAATGTAAAAAAAAAAATTGATTTTTTATTGAAATAGTATGGAATGCCTCTTAGACAAAAAGTTGTTTACATAAATCTTATGTTAAATATATGAAACGCTATTTCTTTATGTCCGCGCAGAACGTCCGGACAACAGCACGGAACGACGTGGCAATTTGCAGAGTTATTCGTTTATTCTTGCAGAAGGTCGTAACGGAGGCCTTTTCTTTAAGTTATAGGTAAGGCAGGGTACTAATTTACATGACGCCTCACATATCGATTCGTGATCACATTTTGTTCGTAATCGTTGAAGTATGTGATTTTGTATTAGGAAACGTGTATTTATCAGTCGTGATAAAATACATAAAGGAAATTATCCACAAATTATCACAAAAGACAAATAGGAGGCGATTCCAAAAGACAAAAGTATAAAAAAAAGTAGGAAACTACGCAAAAGCATGCGAAATTTAGGTGGCAGCTTCATTATCCACATTAAATACGTGAACAACAGAGTTCACAAGGTGTTTCATTTACTTCTAATAAATTTTGGCCGCGTCGAAGTTCGCGGGGTCTGCTAGTTCACAATTAATTTGAACTGAGAATGTAAAATTATTTGGAGTTTCATGCCCAGTGAATGGCCCTAAAACTGTTTCCAATTATCTTTAAAGTTGCCTTTCTATACTCTGAAATTAAACTAAATTTTCGCTAAGCTGCTTTCCACCATAACCCATTGGCGGTCATATAAATTTTGTGAATTTTTTTTCACTAAGCGTTATTGAATTAATTTAACTTTTCTTTGAACAACTCGTAGTCAAACCAAAATATATTGATTTCCAACTCAACTGACGTCAGTTGATTAAAGCCATTTTCAGATAACGACCAAACAATAATTCTCTGTGATTTATTATGTAAATTAATGCGTATGTAATTTCAGTAAAGGTAAAGTAAAGCATCGAACATTTTCGGAAAAAAAATGTTCGACGAAAAGTAGTTATTTAAAGAAAAGTGCACTCTTTCGCATTTTATGGCGTCGCATTAAAAGAAAATCGTAAACTTTGCTATTTGCTGTCTGCTGTGGCGCACCAAACCGCAAATCAAAATGCTCAAGTTATTCAAATTCACACACACACACACACACAAACAAATGCACGTAAATCACTGCTGGAAATTGAGAATACTAACTGACAAACAGCCAAACGAAACGCTTCGAGAGAATTTCATTTAAAAGGCAAATAAAACTATTTAATAGCTAAAATCCGTACGCATTGCACCGAAAAAAGATTGATTTTGATAAAACCGCATTTTCGGGCGAAATACTTAAATGCATTCGATTGTGAATCTAACGAAAAAAATGCAGCAAAATGCAAATTGAAAAACGCACTGACCTGTAAACATGACAAATACGACTGCAATACTCGTACTTATCTACATCAACAATCCAATTTTAGCTACTTTCAACCGCAAAACTTCAATCCACTCCAACACACCGCACCCATTCTCCTTAACCCCCCGCCGACGTTTCTCCCACCACCGGCTGCTTTGGTTTTCGTATCTGATCCGCTGCATACTTTTCTCATTTACTACAAACAGCGAAAATGAATGCAGTGTCCTGCGCAAGGAGCCAGCAGCTGTTGAAGAGTATCCTGTCGTGGCGCCTCATTGCACTTGTTTACTAGCTTCTATTGCTTTGCTATTTGTTTGTGTGTGTTTTTTTTTTCAAGCAAAGTTGCGAAGTTGTTTTGTGAGGCAGTGTATGTATATGTACGTTAAAGCTGCTCGCTGCCTCTTATCAACTGCAGTGTTGCATTTGTCGAATTTTGCTTGGTAGAAATTTGAGATTGCAACTATTTTGCTGATTATCGGTTTTCTGTGTTGATGCGTCAAAGCGAAGCGAGTAGTGGTGGTGTGCGTAAAACGCAAATTGCCAATTGAGTTCGAGTGCTCATTTGAAGTTTGGCGTATTTTCGGTTGTTTACTTATAGTCTAGTGTTGGACACTTTACTTGGAATTTACGTACATATAGCAAATTTCTGATTGTATCGCTTTGGAGTTTATAAAGTCTAGTAATGAGCTCCGATAATCGCTGGGAAGTACTTATGTATATTCTCAAAGAACTAGATTTGGAGTTTGTAGTAGTTTTATTATAGCTTTTTCAAAATGATAATAAAAATCCTAAAATTTCACTCTTTATTTAAAATAATATGCTTTTTGCAAATTTTAACATCTCTTTGAGTCGTAAATCTAAAAAGTTTAAAAAAAAATGTATATCGTTAACATTAATTTCATACATTATTTGTTTATTTACCATTAGCAGATCACTAGCAATTAAAAAATATATAGATTGATTTTTTAAACAGTTGGCAATCCTCATGAAAATGATTTAGAATCTTTGTCTTTTCAAACGAATTTAAATAGATGGGTATCTGCAAAAAAATTTACTTCCTAAGGCTTGAATACAGCTCTCAAGAAAAATTACAATTAATAATATGTATTGCTTGAAAAATGAAATGAAAATTTTCTTGAAGAAAAAAATAGACGAGAGTTTATTTCTTGAGAAGTTTTCTTTTGGATTTCTTGAGCGTCATTTTATATGAACTTTTCGATTTTCTTGAGAGCTGTGTACTAAGCTTTAAACGGTTTGCAAACCTTTTTTTAAATACTTAAAAATTTTAGTTAGCAACTTTCTTCAAATATTTTAAAGTTTTGCAAATAAAGTTCTTTTAATAACCTTTTTTTTTTTAATTGTGTTTAACTTAATTAAAGTCAACTTTCCTAACAGGTAACAAAAGCTTTCAAATATTTTTAAATAAAACCTTTTTCGTCTGACATCCAATATATTTAAATTTTCTTATAAAATTAATTCAAGTTAAATTTCACTTTTGAGCATGTGGTAAATGTCTTTTTCAAAGCCATTTCGCTTGATATCGAAATATTCGAGGGCGTTCTTAAGACATTGCAAAATTAAACTAAATCAGCTATTTCTGTTTCGGTTGTTATTTACGACTACTTGAGGACCATTTCGGGAAAGTTCCAAGGCCTATTCATCGCTATTTCCGGATTAGTTCAAAGGGCATTTTTGGATATTCTCGTATCTAACCTTTTCAGTACTATTTCTGGAACACTTGACACTGGGTTCACAACATTTTCGTGTTCGGGTTCGTTTACTTATTATTTAAGCACCATTTTTATCCCTTCGGTACCGCTTTGGGACTGGCTCAGGACAATTTCGGGACTGGTTGGAATCATTTTGTGACAAGTAAAGAATTATTTAGAGACCGTTTCAAGACTTATTGGAGACTAGAATACCTAGCGAATTTCGTCCCGCCAAAAATTTATTAGAAGTATATGAAACACTTTTTGAACTGTGTTATACACGTACGAGTATTTTATGTTGAGAATGAAACTGCCACCTAAATTTTGGATTCGTTTTCGTAGCTTCCTACTTTTCTTTATACTTATAGCAGATTTTTCATGTTACAAATGCAGCTTAGATGAATAAAAAATTCATATTTCATCGTCCCAGCTAAGATGTATATTTTTCTGTATATCTCGACTCCAGCGCTACGAAGCAAAATAATATTTCGCAACCCCATCTTTCACCATGCAAGTAGAATATAACATGAATTTCAATAAAATCGGTTCAGAATCACGAATTTTATAAATAACTCGACTCCAACGCCGCCTATTTGCTAAGTTTTTCGCAGAGATATTTTTCTTTCCCTTGCTAATACATATGTACATACATATATAGAATATGACAGAAATCGGACTATAAACACGATTTTTAAATATATCGAGTACCAGCGCCACCTACCGAGGTTTTTTTTCCTTGGGCAAAGACGAACACAACTAGCTTAAAAAAAAGGCCTCCGTTACGACCTTCTGCAGGAATAAACGAATATCTGCAAATTGTCACGTCTTTCCGTGCTGTGGCCCAGACGTTCTGCGCGGACATAACGAAATAGCGTTTCATTTTTATATATAAGAAGATTATTTCGGTACACATCCATAACTTTTTTTAGAAAAACTTTAGAAGTAGCTTTGTGAATGTTTCGAAATCATTTCGAAGTAGTTAGGAACTTGTCACGAATTGGTTCTGAAATGTCACGATTGTTTAGGTGTATTGAGTTTATTAGTGGTAAGTTATTTAAATTTTTAAATTAATCCTCAACTATTTAAATCTTGCAAATGAAATATTCAAAAAAAAATATTTTTTGAGTAGAAATTAAAATTTTTTTTTTAATTCGTACATTAGTTAAATTTTAAAGACTATTTTAATATTTTCATATATACGAAAGTATTAGAATTAAAAAATAAACTTAATAAAATAAATAAATAAGTAGCTATCTTACAATATTTGCATTCTCAGAAGTCATTGTTGAATAAAACTTTAATTTGTCCCTTCTTGCGTCGATTTCCTTAAAGTCCTTTCACCCGATTGTTCACTTTAAAAGCGAAAATATGCACTTTAGCGACTCCCTTCGTGCTCTTAACATATTTCTTTTTTAAACGATTTAATATGTTTTCCCCTCCCTCTCCTTTCATTGCACTGTCCGCCCCTCCGATCTTCCATTACTGCACTTAGACAACAAGTCAGCAGAAGAGAGGAGCTTTTGATATGCCAATCGATGGCCAACAGAAAAGCATTTAATGGATTTACTTAAACTTCAACAATCTCAAACCAACGAGCAATCAACAAAACTAACTGCTCACCGCTCGCAGCAATTCCTTTTCCCAACAAAATTGAATTCAACTTTCACCACACCCTGTCGTCGCCAGCACCTAACAACCCTTCGTGCACTTTTTAGCCAAGTTTTCCATTTTCATTTGCAACAAAGAAATACAGCAGCAGCAGCAATAGCAGCAAAAGCAAGCGCACCAAGTGCAGCAGTGAAATTTATTGAAAATTCAAATATTTGCATGCAACATAAAATGGCAGCAGCTACATACATACATACATACATACGCGTACATAAAATGTGTGGCAGGTAGGGTGTGGTGGAGCGAATGAAATGAATGAAAGGAAAAAATAAAATAAAATTGTAAAAAAAACTCACTTAGTTTGTCCCTTCAAAATGTATGTGCGTGCGTACCTTGTGGGTGCGTCTGTCGTTGGCTCCTGCTCTGGCGCCGTAATAATAAAATGTAAATCAATTTTTTTATCCCTGCCTCCAACAAACCGCCTTCGCTTAGCGTTTAACTATTATGCGCCAAAGTGAAAGCGAAAAGAATTGAAAATTTATTGGCATGCCCATCAGCCACTCGTTCGCTTTCCTCGCCCACCTCCTTGAATCTGTGAACTAATGCAACTTTTCGCCTCGCTACGTTGTGTTATTCTTCGAGCGAAAGTGTTTGCGCAGCACCAATTGCCACTTTGCCATGTTTGAAAAATCATTTGAATAATAATAAGCGCAATTTGCAACCATTATCTTCGGCATTTATCACCTACCTACATACAAACATACTTCAATAACACGCCTCGTATCAATAATGAATGCTGTTCTAATATTGTCTTTTATTATTCCTCTTTCTTTTGTTCACTTTCTGTGCCACAGGCGAAGCGCATACAAAGCAATGAATTGGCCGCCATCAAAGTCATCAAACTCGAGCCCACCGATGACATACAGATCATTCAACAGGAGATTATTATGATGCGCGATTGTCGACACAAAAACATCATCACCTATTATGGTTCGTATTTGCGGCGCGACAAATTGTGGATTTGTATGGAGTATTGTGGTGGTGGCAGTCTGCAGGATATTTACCAGGTGACGGGGCCACTGTCCGAACAACAAATCGCCTATATGTGCCGTGAAACATTGAAAGGACTCGAGTACCTGCATACGATGGGGAAAATGCATCGTGATATCAAAGGCGCCAATATTCTGCTTACCGAACAGGGTGACGTCAAGTTGGCCGATTTTGGTGTGTCCGCGCAGATAACCGCCACGATCAACAAGCGTAAAAGCTTTATCGGTAAGTGTAAATATCAAATAATATAAACGACTATGTATTCTACTTGAGAGTTTATTCTGGGAGTCAGTTATTTAGAACAAATTTGGTAAGTGAGTCCGCTCGTGACCAAACACGATTTTTATTCCGTTCGTCTTTAAGAATATCACCTAAGATTTTTGTAGTTGGTCTTATGGGCACGGAATGTTTTGCGAAATACGTTGGTCCTCTTCGAGACTTAGAGTCACTGAGTAGCGAAAATTAGAATGCCGAAAGTACTTTGGAGTGATAATGGACCTTAGACAACACATTCCCATTATTTCGAATATCCTTTTGTTTCGGACAGAGGAAATATTACGTTCCTTACTGCTTACTAGAGTGGTCATAGCAATCAGCGCTTTTACAAACACCGGATTATCAAGTGCTTGGTATTCTAAACAGTAGAAGTGTCGGGAAGCTGATGAGTAAAGGCAGAGTCAGTAGCAGCGGCAACTAAGCTATTTACACCACCTTCCATCACCGCAATGGTCGTCAACAGTACTACGGCAAACGAAAGACCAAACCGGCAAACGCTGCTTTCATAGCGCCAGTTGATATGACGCAAATTACTTTAAAAAAAGGTTGGGCTGCCCAATAGGACTGAAACTTCTTTTGACTCGTTTCTTAATCGCTTCATAGTTAAATTACATTTTCAATTAATTTATCGATACAAAACTCTTGGCTACGATTTACTGAACGTAGCTTATAAAAAAATAAGCTAAAAACATTTTTATTTATGATTGCTTCGCTTCTCTGTTGGGGTGAGGCGAAATGAAGGGAGAGAAGACCTGGCTAATTAAAGTTGGCATCAATTAAAATGCATTTAGGTGTGGTGAGATAAGCTGTGGTGAGTTCAAGTGTGGTGAATTCGAGCGTGGTGGGCTAAGATGGGGATGCAGTTTTGGTGAGTTTGGGCGTTTTTGGGAGTGCAATTGCCGTTATGATATACATACTTACCTATGTGGTGAAAATAAGTGTGATTGATACTTTATTTTTGCAAAAAGTTCAATAATACTTTTTTAATAAACACCATCTTTTTTGTGATGTTATTTTCATTACATTTTTCGATATATTTAGTTCATCAAATTCAAACAAAAAAAAATTTTTTTGGGTATCTAGTCCCCTAACATTTGCAAAATCTTACACTGTGCGCCCCTTAAAAAGTTGTTTAAATTTTTATTTTTGTATATTCGATTGGCCACGCATTTTAAAAACTCAAATTCGAAATGTTCTCCATTTTCATTCCAGCAGCGGCGAAGTCCTTTTAGACACACATTCATTATTTAATATTTATTGTGTTAAGTTTTTCTATCGGCCTTAAAATATGTAATATTTGACAATTATATTGGACTCGAGGACAGTTTATGAAATATTTTATTGGAAAAATCAACAATAGTTTTAATGGTAGATGTTTTTTTGTAAATATGAAACATTTTAAAGGATGAGCTCGCCTAAATGCATTCTTAAATTATGAAAATATATAAATATAATTACAAAACACACAAACAACAATCACATAAGCAAGTTGGCTCTGCAATCCGAGGTTTCTTGGTTCAAAGTCGTGGAGCAGTGATGAAGAATAAATAAAATAAAATTAAAAAAAAAAGCTGATGAGAAGATGTGGTGATCTCCGAAATAGCTGCTATATTTTCTACCATTAAAACTGTTGTTGTTTTTTCCAATAAAATCTTTAATAAACTGGCCTCGAGCTCAATAAAATTGTCAATTATTTAATATTTTTGTGACAAGGTTAATTTATACCTTCTTCTGTTTCAATTAATTTTTAATAAAAAGAAAAAAGTATAAAGTTCTAAAACTGAATATGACCATTAAATGAGTAATATTTACCCCAACATGTTTCAAGACGTTACCAAATAGCACAGTAAAAAAAACTACACAAATTTTAAAATTACACTTGTAGTGCAAAAAAAAGGAATTTTGATGAAAGAAAGAAAACAGCCTTGCTACAAAAGAAATTTCTTATTAAAAAACAGCTTACTTGAAGACATTTCATTTCAAGTCGCCGTAACATGGCAGCAGCGTGTGGCAGCCAACAAGAAAGAAAATGCAAGTAAAAATGTTTCAATGCGTTTCAAACGACATTTGAAAGGAAATGAAAACCATGCTGCGAAAGAAAGCAACGAATGCGAAACCTGGAACGAAGGAAGGAACGAATTGTTGGTGAGAAAAGTGGCTATTGTTTTATTTTATTTTATTTTTTGCATATTTTCGCTTCACTGGGTCGTGTAGTGGTGGGTAGGTAGCGAAGGGAGAGGGGCGTCATAAAAAAAAAATAAAAAAGGTCATGTCACACCCACAGTGGAACATCAGTCGCTGCTCCTTCTGCTGTTGCTACTTTATATGTTTGTATGCCTGCAAATGCCGCTGCACATTTCTACTTCCTCAATTGGTCAACGTCTATTGTGGTTTTCCTCTTTCATTTTCCTATTTTTAGTTTGTGTGTGCTTTTTTGTTTCTTCTTCGCTGGTATGCAGGATTTGTTCTACATTCTTTTCATGCCTTGCTGCAGCTGCTGCTGCTGCTGCTATTGTTGTCGATTTTTTCGCTTCGTTACTATTTACTTGTTTACTAGCTGCCCTGTTGGCCTACACATGTACATATGAATGTGGAAGGACCTGCATATGCGAGTGTGTGTGTGTGTGTGTGTTGCTTCTTGGCACTAGTGTAAATATTTTAGCTGCTGCTGCTGCATCGACTTTAAATGGGCTTAGCCTGTTTTCAAGGCTTGTTTGCAGATCAACTATGTTCCCTATTAGTTCCTATTTCTTTTGTGTATGTTTCCCTTGCATAGTTTCTTAATGTTGAGTTCTTTTCGTTTTTTTTTTTGGTCGTATTATTGCTGCTTGAATTGAAAACGGGGCGACAGCGCATGGTTTACTTTCGCGCTGCTATGGTATTTTCACGTAATTTGCCCAAGCATTTTCTTATGCTTTCCGCCTACACTTTTGCAATCTGATTCCACTTCTTTTTTACTTTTGTTTTTTTCTTCCATGACTTTTGCTTTTGGTTTCATTTTTGTGTGCGCAAGCTTTATTCTTAAAGTTTCCCTCAACTTCAAAAATATGCAAGGAGCCTTAAAAAAAGAATTTTATATGTTCCAAATAATTTGGTGTGCAAAAGCTATGTCGTCCTCTGCTACACTCGCCTTGCCAAGTTGTACAGTTTTGTGGCTAACTGTTTTTTTTTGACCGCAAAAGCAGCGAGTGGGTGAATTTGGGCCCTTCCCCATTCGCTTACTTCACGTGAAAATTAATTACATTGAAACAACAATAACTTTTCATTCATACTTATTGCATTTCTGACTAGTGTTCTAGTAGCTCCTGAATGTCCTTGGGTACTGTGGCTTCGCTTGTACCTAAAAAAAAAATTTCTCATTTCACAATAGCAGTTTTGCATTTCATCAACGTCATCACAACTTGCAGAAAATGTGCGCTGACATTCCCTTCTAATTAAGTGTTTCGAAAGTAAAAATTCTTTTACTAATCAATGCAAGGAATGATTTTGTATGGGCCGAATATTATGTGTTTATCATGGCATTTTCGAGTTAGCAATTTTTTGCGTAAACGCTTTTAAAACAAGTTGAAAAAAGGTTAAATTTAAAATTTCACGAAGAATAGTTTTGTAGAATATATTAGCTCCCTCACTCATGAGAGGGTTTTTTTACCCACTTTTTAGGGGACTCATAATAAAATGCTATTTGGGAGGCCGCTAAGGAGTTTAAAATGTTCCCAGAACACTTTCAACTTATTTTTTTTTTTTTTGAAAAGCTTGCCTTCCACTTCAAAAATCTTTGTATGTTCCACGTGTTGAAACTCAAGCATTCGCAGAACACTTTCAATCAAACGACTATTTTAAACTCCTTAAGTTTCTAATGTAATGTAACTTTTTAAACAATTGGCAACACGCCCACATTTAGTCATAAGGCGAGACCAAAAAACATTGCCAAATGCCTTTATCCTTTTCAAAGTGACGCCAGTAAATCATATCTAATGAAGATATATATGTCCCTCTGCACTTCGTCCTTCCATTGTCTTCATGGACGCTCTTGAATACGCTGCGCACCCGCGGCTTTGTCAAGTTGTTTTTTTTAGCAGAATAGTTAGACGAGTTTGAGCATTCTCAGTGGCTGTGATCACAGCTTCTCGAAATCGAAATTTCGCGGTGATGACCGACGTAAGTTCTTCAGTGTTAACTTTTACTGTTCAGATAGAACGCACATCATGCACATACATATCTCCCATCTATCACATAGTGATCAAGTTGGCTCATAGGTCTTTGATCAGGTGACTAGATGACATCTAGCTGGTATTTGTCACAGCCTTGTTTCGTTCCGCGGCTAAATCCATCGGTCTATCTTCGTTTACAGAAGTGCTTTCATAAAGTCTGAATTTTCCAACTTTGGGACCAAAAATTGCTTATTTTTCCTCTTAAGCTATGAAAGGCGGCTATCACAAAGTGCATATATATCGAGGGGAAGAAGCGCTTGTATGAATTCATTTGAGACGCATTCCCCTTCTTCTCCGTCGAAAATACGCACAAATTAAGCTGTTATGCGGATTATGGCAATTCGTTCACAGATGAGAGTAAATATGGAGAGTGTGGGAATATCTGCATATTCAAAAATTCAATAGTTAACCCATCAGTGCACCGTCTCATGGGAGCTATAGTAGATATCGCATCAAGTATTTTTTTTTCACTTGTGCCCCGTTAATCGCATCTCCTGTATTGCAGTAATGTCAGCCTTAAAAGTTTTTGTTGATGATGGCCAGCAGTTGGATAGGTCTACCTTTCCTATATAAGCTCCGAGGCCATTCGAGGCTTTTGATTAGTTTACTTGAAAGATTTTTTAACTTGGCGGTTTTCAAACCAAACGCACAACCTATTGCTAGTTTTAAAAATTTTATTCAGTAAATTAAGGTTTATATATAGCGAGCCGCTTGATCCTATCCTATAAGCCGTAACCCAAGGCTTAACGTTGGTTGATTACCGCGTTTCGCACATGGGTTGCTCACGTTGCCCAGACCGCACGAACGTGGACGTAATAGTCGGGATTGACTACAGCCATGCAACAACATAGTACATACTCGTATTAGCAAACATACTACAGTTTGACCTGAAATAAGAACTACATATGAAACTCAACCGGATAATTTCAGATTAGATAAATATATATGTATATTATATTCAAGTGAAGCGCCACCCAACGAAATCGTTTTTCACAAATACGCTATATATTAGTTATTTTAGGAGAACCGCTCCACAAATACATACTTGCTGAATACTCCGACTATTACGCCACCTGGATGACTAGTTTTTCGTAAAGGTATTTACTTTCATTTGTGCCGTTTACTTGGACTATTACTATGGAATTTCTAATTAAACCAGGGTGCGGAGAACGATCTAAATACGATCTTTCTCGCGACTAATCGCGCACGAAAACTCGTTGCTTCTAACTTATCGCGATTAATAAATTTGAACGGCGAGTAAAAGCATTTACAATCTCTCGCGATCAATACGAACGATTGTAAATATGACGATTGAAAATATGTCGCTGCAAGCGTCGGCAGTTCGATCTTTCGCGATCGTTCGTTGGTTGCGAACGCTCGTTGTAAAACTCGCCCAGTATCTCATATTGAGAAGATCGAATGTTTATTCGATCGCGATCGTTCGTCTGGAGGAGAAGTGAAATGCGATCGATTAAAGATACGATCTACTCATATTAGCTCGCCATAAACTCTAAGCAAACGATCGTTCGCGATTGCATTGTCTACTTTTATCGCGATGGAATTTTTCCGCACCCTGAATTAAACCGATTTATGCTACACGTAACTATCGTAGCATAAATTCGTGTTTCGCACATTTCTAATTTTATTTAAAACGAATCATTAATAGGACTCCAGCGCCCCCTAGACTGTCCATTTCGCACTCAAGTATAAATTTTTAGTTCAGCTGAATCGGAATCTAAATATTTCAGCTCTAGCGCCATCTAGCGTTTTAATTTTTCGTAAAATAATTTATCTTCGATTGTGACCTCAGCACCACCTAGCCGACTAAGTTTCTGTAGAGCTTTTCCTCTTCACACATGAAATATACATTTTAATTTCAACTGAATCAGACCATAAAAATTGATTTTGTAAATATCCCGAGTTCAGCGCCACCTAGCGGACCCAGTTCTCCTTGAAGTATTGCTCTGTGTGTAGGAGTACACCTTTTAATTTCAATTACATTTCAGAACAAAGAACTCGTTTTTTTGTTTAACTTTATTAAAGCGCCACCTATCATTTTAAAATATAGTATACGTTCTGTTCAAGAATCTTAGGAATATACTAAGCATATATAGATAAAATATTTTTATTAATTTTTAAGTTGAGACCTTCATATAAATTTTTGGGATTTATTTTATCTTATCTGCCCATAAAAACAATCGACAAATATCAATTTTACATTTTCCCGATTACCTTTAAGGAAAATTTAATGCCACATGTGCTTACGCAAATCCATTTAAAGGCCTCACTCATTCGGTTTTATTGTGTTTAACAGCAATATTCGCTTAGTCTGCATACAAACTGAAATCGAATGCGCGACATCATTGCTCCAATTGCATTTTAATCACTTTGTAATTTTGCAATGAAGTAAGAATTTTCTACCATCCACAAACAAACAAACATTCGGGCAGCAACAGCAACAGCAACAACAACAGCAACAGCAGTAGCAACAATATTGCTCATTGCCTCAATTGCGTCGAGTTCAAAGTGTCGCCTGTGGAGTGGCGTGGCGCTTGATTAAATTAATTAGTTTTAAAACGAATATGTTTCATTTCACACCGCAGCGTAACTGTGACAGAGTCGCATGCGGCTTATACTATTGCAAGGACATGTATCCATGTATATGTGTATATATGTATATGTGTGTGTGTGCTACATTCATTCGCTCAGCTTGTTTTTTTTGCAGTCGTTCGCTTCACCAACTCTGATCAGTTCGACGCAGCTCAGCCTGGCGTTCAATTACTTTGAGATAATTTTGCAATGCTGTCAACACCTTTCTCGCCGTTTCTGCTGCTGTCAGCTCTATTCCCTTAAGTAGACGCCGCTGACCGGTTCTTATTTGCTGAAGTTTCACGCTCTCTCCGTTGTGCTCGCTGTCGCCATTCAATTTAATACGCTCCATTAAAATGTCATTCAACAAAAGCGACAACTGAAATATAATAAAAACTAACAAATAAATAATAACGAAAAGCGACAACCTCGAAGCGTTCACTTTCACTTTCTCTCTATGCCTCTGGATCTGCCATTGTTGTGTGCTGCGTCTGAGCTTCTCCACGGACCACCAGTCAACAGGCTGTACAAGGCGTTTCATTTAATTATCGCCGTCCTCCTTTCGTGTTGTCATTGAATTGTGAATTTTACGCTGAATTTCATTATTTTCGAATGTCGGCCATGAAATAAATACGAATTTGTTGACTTAAACCAGCAACAAATGCGTCAATTATTAGCGCAGTTTAGCAACAGATTTTTAAAGCGGCTAAAGGTATGCTTTTTTTTTTTTGATATTTAGTACAGAACATAAAGATAAAATTGTAGCATTTGTGGGTGGAAAGCACCCAATAATAAAGAATCGTTGCTACAGCAGTTCTTTGGCAAATTTCCTTTGCCACTTCCATTTGCTTGGCTAAGGCGGTGGCTGCTGTTTGCGTACCTCTTTACAATTGTTGTTGCCCAAAAATCATCAACATTTGAGTGGATATGTGCTTGTTCAGTTTTTGAGTTAATTTAATTTGAGCGCCAGCACTTCACAACACATACACATACATGAATGTCAAATAACGGATGAAGACTCGTTTCAGCGAAAGAACCCCTAGAAATATGTTAGACGCACGAATATAAAAAAAAAAACATTCAGAAATGTGAGAAGTCTTGTTAATAAAGTGAAAACTGAAACTGCAATTGCCGAAATGAGACTACACTTCATGTCCTTTAGTTGAGAAATTTTTGCTGATGTGAGAAAATTGATTTTCGAGATCCTTTTTTCGCTTGTAATTTGATGAGTTTGTCTCATGTAAATTTTTTATTTTTTTTGGAGAAAATGTTGTTTACTCACAACTAAGAAATGATTAGTTTACATTCTAGTAATTAAGTTAGTATAGGCCTAATTGCCTACAAACATCGACCGTCAAAGAGGAGCAGTGAATTAGAACGCCGAACATGTCACTCATACGCCATGTTGTACCAGTAAATTAAAAGCAGACGTTAGTGGACACTGTTGCAGAACAGCAATTTTTTTTTTTAGTATTTCTGTATTTTATGTATATTTGTAAGAAATTATATTGCAGAAATGCTTACAAATTTACAATATCCAGCCGTGCTGGTAGATAACACAAGTCTGCAAAAAAGAAAATAAATGAGAGCTGTTTTGATTTTTTTTTGTGTAATTCTTATGTTTTTTGGGTATGCTGAATCCGAAAATAACTTTAATTTTGTCATAGAACGTCACGTTGGTGTCTATGTTAAACAAGTTATCATCTTAAAATAAAATATAAAAGATTTAAAAAAAATGTTTTAATTTATAATTGCGTAACAAAACTAATTTATTTATGTAAAATACATGAATTAGTAATCACTAAACACATTTCTTTTTCTCAGTGAGACTCCTTTTGGTACATTTTCGCTTGTGGAAAGCATCGGGAAGGTCTCTTTGAGGCGTCCAACAGTAGTCTGCCATCATTGAAACGCTCCTAAATTTCCTGGAAAGTAGTCGAGGTGGGAATGAAGAAAATGTACTTTTTAACTCATCAAACAACCTAAAGCTTGAAATGCTTTTAACATTCTTTTGACGATTTGTTTGTAGTTAGGATCTTTGTTATTGCCTAAAAATTTCTTTATGACCTCTTTAAAGGCAATCCACCCTTCTCTTTGAGGATCCGTCATGGTTGTGATCAATAGTGGATGAGCCATAAGCCGTCTAATGTCTGATCCAACGAAAACACCTTCCTTCAATTTTGCCTCCGAGAGGCTTGGAAACTTTGATATTAAGTATTTGAAGCAATTTCCATCTCTTGGAAGTGACTTTACAAATTGCTTCATCAATCCCAGCTTTATGTGAAGCGGTGGTAGAAGAACTTTATGAGGAGGCACCAAAGTTGCAGGCCAACACATTTTGGTCCAGTGATTTGTCCGAGCGCCATGTCCATGATTTTGAAATCACCGCAGACATGACGTGGTCTTTTTATTTTAAATTGCAACGAATCAATTTCAAGTTGTTGTTGCTTTCCTTGAGGTGTACGGAATGACGTTCAGCTTACAACATGTTTATGTTTGTTAATGCAGCTCACACAGGGTGTTCCTTATTTAGAAATTAATGATAGTTATGGTAAACATTTAAAAACAGTAATCATTCCTAGCCACGTTGGAATTTCGGGTAATGAAAGAGCAGATATTGCAGCGAAATACGAAATAACTACTGATCCCACAGTAGAAAAACACGACCTAAAGAAACATATTAAAGCATTTTTTAAAGAAAAAAGGAAAAACGATTGGTTAAACTATAACCACTATCACTACTCTGTTATCAATCAAGCAGGTGATCCACCTCAATACCCAACTAATGTAAATAAATACAAAATTAGAATATTTTCTAGACTCAGAATGGGACACACAATCGCCACACATCAGTATATTTTCGATAATTTATTTTAAGTCTAAATTATAATAATAATAATAATAAAAACAGTAATCAAAATAAAATTATACCTATTATTAATGCCTACAAGTTAGCCCAAATAAAGGCTTTTTTATAATAAAATTTTGCGTTTTGTAAAATAACCTTACGTTCTGGAATTTTTTGAGTATTTTTAAGTTTTCAGACACCTAAGTACATAGAAATCATTTGGAAATATCCAAACAGCATTTTTGTTGCATACCTGTGTTATTTTTCATTGCAACTCTGCAATAATTGGAATTACGCGGAATTTTGTCGTGTTTTTGTATGCCGGATAATGTTCCAAAAAAATTAAAAAGCAGTTTTATTTAATTCTATAAGGTGCAAAACACATATTGGGAGTTATTTTTTAACCAGCCGTATTAAAATTTGGTGTTTTTTGGATAGGCCATTTTATTATCGTACATACTAGGAATGACAATCGCGGGATCCCGGCCTTTTTTAGCTCCCGAATATCCCGAGATAAGTCTATTCAAATCCCGGAATTGTAGTAAACAAACAATTTAATAGCAATTTATTTTTCAAATTTTGTATCATTCTTAAAAATTCGCCTTTCACGGGTAAAACAAAGCCTTTAGAGTGTTCACAATCGACAGTCAACACAGCTTGTTTTGTTCTTGACATTATAAATGAGCTGAGCTGGATAATGATCCCACTCGAGTAGAAAATGAGCCTCATTACGAGCGATGTTAATAGAACTAACAACGAGGTGCCTGGCAGAAAGTCTCAAAGATAAATTGCATGAAATTTTAACGAGCAGCTCGCAATTGTCCAATAATCGAAAGCCATAAAATTTATAAGAAGGCTTGGTAAAAGAAATTAACAGTTTTTGTAATGAGGCGATAAAGGCTGTGTCCTACAGAGAGCATTTAACCTTTTGTAGACAATCCAACCAACCTAGTTTTGAGGCGCAGCAGTGCTTCTCCACTGCAGATTTTAAATGCAACAAATTTAAGTCCAGATTGAAGGATAACACACTTAAAGGCTTTCAATTTTACTTGATGTAATTTTTTCTCAAACAGTGACTAAAAACAATTTTATGTAGGTGCATTTGCGTCTGTACCAAATATGTATATTTGTACTTGAAGTATAAATTATTTTGTATGTGTGCCAAATTTTACGTTCATTTTCTTTTTTATTCTTGAAAATACCATAAATAAAAACATGATGTACAATTTGTAGTGAACATATTTGCCACTTACTGTACTGCGCAAGTTTAGAACTCGACAGCCACACTGGTACTCTTATAAAGCACCTGTCCCAACAACTAGTACTTGCTAAGTATCGGTTTGATTCCATATTTGCGCTCCGTATTTCTTTTGTCTTCGCTCACTTCACTTGTCACCAGCGCAGGAAAGCAGCACTATTGTTCGGACGTGTAAAGACAGACACGATTTAGCAGCGATCAGAAACGCATCCACCAAATTTGTAACTTGAAGTAAAAATAAAATTGTACATAATTTAAATCTAAATAAAGGTGTTTTAATCCGTTCGGAAATAAGCAAAAGGAACCCCGTTTACTATAGTATTCGTCATTACTACACACATGATTTCCAACAAATAGATCTTCTTTGTTATATTTATGTTATTTTATATACTTCTATAATACAACGATTACAGACGTGTTACATTTTATGGCAAACTAAAAATTACAAATCAAAACTTCGTGAAATTCGGGATCCCGGGATTACGTTTTCAAAATTTCGAAAATCCCGGGATCAACAAAATGCCCAAAATTGAAATGTGAATAAAAAAATATGACTTTAAATGCATTGTTTATTGTTATCTCGTCTTTTCGAAAAACAAAAATATCAACCTCCGAATGACTATTTAACAATTCGTCAGAAATGTTTAAGAAAAGTTAAACTTTATAATTGTTTTCGTTAGATATACTTGCAAAAATATTTTTAAATTATTTTGACGGGATTTTTTTTGGGTAGTTGAGCCCATGAAACATAACCTCAAATAGAAACATATTTTTCATGTGAGGCTATGTTTTTTAGAGCAATCTTACTTGATATCTATTACAGTTTTGTAAGATTGTAAAATATTCTGTCGAAAGTTTTCGAGTATTTTTGTGCCACGCCTTGTCTCAGATATTCTTTTAGTCGTAAGAAGTCCTTTTTTACAAATGACTAGATGACATGATGTGTGCCACAAATTTGCTTCTTAAAAAAAAAAATGTGTATAGGTGTGGTGACCGATTTGTTTGTTTGTAAAGGTAAGGTGACTGATTTGAAATAAAATTTCGCTTGGAAAAAGACACTTTCTCAAAGCGATATTGCCAAAAAAAAAAATGATTTAACGGTCCCATGTCAAGTAAGCAAAAAAAATTCCTTCGAAACTTTTTTCTGTATTTTTCGAACAACAAAGCTAACCAACCAACATCTCTAAATAATTCTCAACCAATATTAGAATTTGTTTTTTTACGGGACCGATATAAAAAAAAAATATTTGTCTGGACAAACAATCCACTAAAAACACTTTTTTTTGCCACAAGAAAGATAAATGTTTTATTTCCAACGTAAATCACATCTGTTGAACAGTACATTAAGTAGTTATTTGAAAAAAGCTTGCAAGCTTCGATACAACTAAAAAGAAATTTCATAGAAAAACCCAAACAGCAGAGGTTTCTCTCATTTACATTTTTTACAGTGAAGGCTTCTGCGGCCAAAAAAAACATTATTTTTTATTTATATTAAGTAAAAAGTGAACGAATGTACCTGAATTCCCAATGAATATTGGCTCTTTTTAATTTCGACTATGGAATGACAGATTGCGCTGTTCTAATTTTAATTCACAGATAACGCTGGAGATGGAGAATTTCAATGCGTATTTGTTATACGCGTACCATTCATGAAATTGTATAATTATTTTCTTTTATTGTTTGTAAGTAACCAAAGAGAAAGATAAATGCCACGTAGTCGTCGCTCATTTTTCCAAACGAGGTTTTAAACAAGGCGACTCACTTTCGTGCAATTTCTTCAATCTGGGAAGTCAGTGCAGCATTATCCAGACTAGAGAAGGAAGCAAAAAAGTGCCATGTGGAAACAAAAAAAAAAATGCTCGCGTATTGTTACCCCCGACACCGTTGGCAGTTACAACTTGGAAGTAGTCAAGGACTTTGTGTACCTTGCAGCCAGCATAAACACCACTACCAGCCTAGATATCAAGCGAAGAATAACTTTTGTTGAATTTGGTAAAAGTGGCGTCACTATCTGTCTCGCTCGCTCATGGCAAACATGTCCACTATCCATCTCTCTCCATCATTTTGCCGTAAAATTAAGAACCTACCAAGAGCTTGTGCGAATAAAAAACATTTGAACTGCGTAAAATGGGTAAGCAAAAATCGGGTCACTTGAGGTTTTTAGTTTTTTACTCGGTTTTTTTAGTATGAAACTAACAAGTATTGTACCATTTTTCAATCCTGATTAAATACGCGAACTTTTTATGGCACTTGCAAGGCACTTTAGTACATTTTTTTTAAAGGAGGGCCTTTCAAAGTCGACAAATTATAAAAGTTTTAAATTCACAGTTTAACAAATGGTCTTAATTCTAGAAAACTTGGGGCAATTGTTTCGTTATTTTTGACTTAGGTTCTAAAAACAGTTATTTAGGGTCAAGGTTCCAAAGTTTAAATGAACCAAAATAATAAAAATTAACCACAACAACCAAAAAATGGTTACAGTTTGACCAAATTTTTAAGTTTTTCATAAATGCACATAATTTTCAAACTGCATGTGATAGATTTTTTTTCTGATTTTCGGCTTGACGTTGAGTTCTGGTACACCCTGTATAGCATGTCTAATTGGTGTGAAGTAAATAGTATACCACTAAAACTTGAGAAATTTAAAGTAATGTGCTCTTCTCGCAGGGCCTATCATCATATCAATCGTCATATCAATGCTACAGTCAACAAAGCTAAGGGTGTTTTTGCGTTTGTAAAACGATGGTCAAAAGAATTCAGTGACCCCTACATTACGAAGGATCTTTTCACAGCATTAGTGAGACCAATATGGTTCCATCGTTTGGAACCCACACTATCAAGTTCATTCTTCTTTAAGAAATTTTCGCTGGGATTCCTAGTAAAGGGTGTTTTTTTTACGGGTTTGTTTTTCGAATAGAGATAAAACTGGCATTTTGTGGTCAAATATGGCAACTCTAATGTCATTTATGTTCAGCTTAGTTTGCCATTCCATCATGAACAGGTTGACAAAAGAACAACGCTTGCAAATCGTGCAAATTTATTTCGAAAATAATGGTTCAGTTCGCGAAGTTTACCGTGAGCAATAATGCTGGAGAGGCAGTTACCGTTAATGGAGACCGGTATAGAGCCATGATAACCGACTATTTTGTTCCCGAATTGGATGGCATGAATGTGGATGAGTTGTGGTTCCAACAAGACGGCGCTACATGCCACACAGCGCACGTCACAATCGATTTATTGAAGGAAACATTCGCTGAGCGCATAATTTCGCGGAATGGACCTGTCAATTGGCCACCAAGATCGTGTGATTTGACACCATTGGATTATTTTCTTTGGGGATATGTGAATTCGCTCGTCTACACCAACAAACCAGAAACGTTAGGGGAATTGGAAGCCAACATTCGTGGCGTTATTGCCGACATACGGCCCCATATGCTCGAAAAAGTGGTTGAAAATTGGACCTGTAGAATTGGCTTTATTCGAGCCAGCCGCGGCGGCCACATGCCAGAAATCATAATTAAACATTAATGGCATAAAATTATCCTTCCAATAAAGCCAAATTGATGGACCTTAAAACGATTTTCTTGTGTTTTATTTCAATTCGAAGTTCTATACCCCTAAAAAAAACACCCGTTATAACCTGCCACCGTATATTAATCGTTTTGTTAATATTACTACGCTTGCTAGTCGCAGAGAAATGTTTGGTATAATATTTTTGGTCAAGTTACTGAAGGCTTGATGTCTAGCTTACTTCTTCTGGCCGAAGTGAAGTGGAACGTTCCGTCCCGAATTTCCAGGCATTTCCGGACTTTTTTTCTGAAACCTTGCAAAAATAATTTTGAATTAAACGAGCCACTTCGTTGTTTATGCCAGGACTTTAACTTTCACAGCGGTTCCTTTGATATTTCCGACTCACTTTTTTACATAAAGAATACTATACTTTGTACTCTCAATAGATGATGGATTACATACACAATTACGCTTTAAAACAATTTTTACTATCCAAAATAACTTGTATTCTGTAACTGAACAGTTTTAGAGTCTCGACACCCAACAAATTCCTGCCTTTCATGACTCGGCACTGCATCTGAAAAAAAAATTAAATCCGTGCGTCATGTAAATGCGCCCCTCGCGTCAATTGGGCGCGAATGGAGGGTAAAAACCGTGGGGTTTATTATTATTATTATTATTACTAAATTGGTTTTGATATATTTTGTTTTCAAGTTTTGTGTGAAAATATACTGTTCACACGGTAGTTGAAAGAAATATAAATAGTCAAAGCTTGTCGTATTGTGGTATCGTAATACAACACAATAACAAGAAGTTTATGTTATTTTTTCACATGTTAAATTTTCGTATTTCAATACAACTCTGAATGGTATGTTTTTTGTGGTATTTGTATGTTTTATTCGTTCAGCTCTTTCTGTTTAACATTATTTTTGTTTGAAAATATGTAAAACGAAGTTAAATGGAAATGTGCCTATTCATATTTTAAAGAAAACTATCGCTATAGTTTATTACAAGTGACAAATAACACGGCTTGTGAACTCCCGAAATATTTGTATGTTGAGTAAAAAAATTGTAAATTGGAATTTTTAGCAACATGTTTCCTTCTAAGAAACTTATATGCATTTGGAATACTATTAGACAAAACAGGTAATAATTATTATTTTTAAAGTCTCTTCATCGACTTCAGCGCCACCTGCCGGATATAATAATTTTTTTTTTTTTTTAAATCCGCTTATGAGTTGTAAGCTTCATATATGACGGAAAAATAAGAATACATTTCCGTTCGTTACTGAAATTTTATTCTTCATCCAAAAACAGACAAATGGCGAATAAGTTTTTAATTTGATTTGATTTCCAATTCAACCAAAATCGGTCATCCCTGTTTTAAAAGTACTAAAAACATAAATTTTCATTGATGAAAAATTGATTTTTATTTTTATACCCGCGCACTTGCGTACAAGGGTATTATAACTTTGTTCACATAACGGTTGCTTGTAACATCATAACGGAATCAAGATAGATATAGACATATATATACCAAAATGCTCAGAATGAAAATAGAAGTCGATTTAGCGATGTCTGTCTGTCTGTCCGTCCGTCCGTCCGTGCAGACGATAACTGGAGTATAAATTGAGATGAAACTCGGTAGGTAGATTGTCCTTGACTCAGAGCAGGTTGGTATTGAAAATGCGCAAAATCGGACAATAGCCACGCCCACCTCCCTTATAACGGCAATTGTCGAAAATGCAAAAATTGCTATATTTCAGTAGCTATGGAAGCTAATTTGCTCAAATTTGGTATGTATTGTTGTATTCGAGCAGGAAATCCGAATCAAAATATTTTTCAGGGGCGTGGCTCCGCCCACTTATGAGTTCATATGTATATCTCTGGAACCACCTACCCGATTTTGTTCAAATTCGGTGTACGTATTACACTATGCTTATTTTAGCGATATTTATCAAAATCTGACCATAACCACGCCCACCTGTCATATAACGGTAATTTTCGAAAATACTAAAAATCGGATATTTCAATAAATGTTGAAGGGAAATATCTTGAGTTTAGTATGTGGTGTTGTATTGCAGCCAGAAATCCGACTATATGAGATCATAGGTATATGTCTGGAACTACTTTATCGATTTCATCTAAACTTGGCACACATGTTAGATTATACCTAGTTAATTTAAAAATTTAGCTGAAAGCGTTCGCCGGGTATATAAAGTTCGATCGAACTTAGCCACTTCTATACTTGTTTGTATATATTTTGCTTTCGCTGCAGAGAGATTCTCTCATAAACGTAACTGCGAAAGCTCTATATCGCCTCTTCAAGCTTTCACATACCAAAGCACATTCTTTTCAACAAATTTTCAAACTAAGCAAATGTAAGTTTTTGCAGCTCACATCCAAAAGATAGAAACTGCAATTGTTTGCTAAATATAATCAAATGAAACTTACTACTTTAAATAGCACAAACACACTGCGATTTGCGAGCGAGTATTAAAAAAAAGCAAAGAGAGTAAAATGTATAAAAGCATTTGTAAACACAGACTAATGCTTGAGACAACAAACAGTTGCACATTTCAAATAAACAAACAAACTGACAAGCAAAGGCGGCGAACTAGAAGCCAATGAAATCAAAATGCTGGAAAATTTGCCATCAAAAATGGGAATTGAACTTTGCGTGCCTTCAAGGGTGAAGCAATAAACAAAATAAACATGAAATCAACTTTAAATTTGCAAAAAATTAAAGAGTGCAAATAAGACAAAGTGTATTGGTGTGCTTTGGCGAATAAAAATATGCTCAGCGGCGAAATGGAGCGTAAGCGATTCGAAGGAAAGTTTGGCAAATTTATAGTACTTACATATCTAACTAAAGGCAAATAAAAGTAGTTGAAGAGCGTCTGAAAAACAAATAGCGCTCGTACGTTCGTTTAAATACATATGCTTGTGTGTGAACAAAGGAGAAAAGTAATAATGGATAGATAAAAAAAAATAGGAGAACAGCAGTTTTGCATTTACCATACGCAAATTCACATGTTCTTCTGTTCATGCAAATTTCTAGTAGCAGATGTACGCAAATCCTCTGAGCACACATTACAAAGTAAAGTAGTATTCTTTTTCTTTTCACGCTACTTTGTATGAAAAATGGCAAATGCACACGAACGAAAGTGCAAATGTGTGGATTTCTTCTATATTATTTATATGTGAGTAGATAACTTGCTTTGCTTACATGCAGAACGATGACGCTCAGTATGCGTGGTTGGTTACAAAAAACAAAAGAACAAAAATAAAAAAAAAATATAGAAATAAACAAAAAATAACGAATGCAAAAACAAGAAAAATTCATAAATATCGAAATGCTGCAAATTGTAAACAGTCTGCACGTGCACGACGTATTTTTTATATGTGGCGCCTTGCGGTATGCCTGCTTCGCTTACAAACACACACACAAACACACACTCAGCCTTACACACTCGTACTCCCTCGCAGCCAAAGTGCTCCCATCTGTCTGTGTGTGTGTGTGAGACTCAAAAAAGGGGGGAAAAAAATAACTTAGATTTGGGTCAATATGAGAAATTAGCATATTCCGAAGCGATTGACGTTGGCGTAGCGACGGTGAACGCAACGTTTTGCGGTGTGCATTGCGGTCGAGTTGCATCAAATCGCAAATAAATCAATGCGTGTAAATAGTCGCATACAAAATGAGCGACTATCTCGTGGTTAGCTTGGTTAATATGCAATTTTCGGGCGATTAGCGCACCGCTAGTTGATGATCCAGTCTAATTTATTTATTTAAAGTGTGGCGAGATTTTTTAATTAATTTCCTATTTGCTGAATGTTAAGGCAGCTTTCGATTGGTGCTTATCGCAAATCGATTTGAATGCATGCATTTTTTTCTTCTAGTTCTGCTAGAGTTTATTCATACTTCAGTTACAAGCTTCTATTGCCAAAGTTTGAGTTACAGTGCGTTCAGTTTTACTCTGCCAATGTTGCTAGTTTTTGTTTGAATGCTAGTTTTTTGAAAAGTTTTTGAAGCAACATGAATTCGGATGATATTTTTTGTACCACCGCAAATTGCTTTTTTTGGCCTTTGAGCACTTTTTAGAGGGTCCTAGATTTTGACTTCAAATACCGTTTCCCTTAGGAAATTTTCTTTCTTTTTTTTTGAATTATCAGAATCTGGTCTTAGTTTCTTAGTTTCGGAGATATTTTCTTTTAAAGCTACTCAAAAACAAAATTAGCTGAGAAAGCATAATGGAAATTAACATATGCGAGTTTTCAAAAGCTTGTTAAAATAAGCCAATTAAATATTTTTAGTAATCTCTTGCTAAGTTTTAAAATGAGTTTCTTTACAAAAGATTAAATGTTAATACCTTGGAATTTTCGGAGTGTTTAATGTTTTTTATAAATTTATAAAAAATAGTTTAATATTTCCATTTATTTTTGACTTTATCTTGAGTTTTTATATCGTGACATGTAAACGCCATACCAATTTTATTCTTCTAAATTCTCTTTAATATAATAATTGTTAAAAACAATTTTAATTGGCTGCGTAGCACTGCGGCAACACTCGCTATAATTAAATTTGTTAACCATTCGTGCATAAGAAGTTAGTTAGATAGTGATTCAGGAGAGATCAATAGGAAGCAAACTAGTTTGCTTATAGACTTTCCCAAATCCAGCTTCGGTAATAACAATGGTGCCAATACGGCTAGCCGTGTCCTTAATTTTATAACTACCACAACGAAGATGACAAAAATTCTTGAGACTTTAGCGAATCATTTCCATAAAATCTTAGTTAAGAAATCGATGCAGAGAAATTTTGTCTGTATACCTCGGAAACTCTAGAGCTATAAAATAAATTTTAAACTTCATAAAGTATTAATTCATGGAAAAAATATAGTTAAATATCACTGGTTTCCTAAAACAAAAAAATCAAGAATAGCACTGCGACCTAAAGATCTATTGTGCCTCCTACTTTGATTAAAGAATTTAATTTTTGTCCAACTTTTGAGATAAATCTTAGTATGAAAACTAAGTCTCTGGACGCTATTACGCCGTCCGTTATCAAATATTCGCCCAGGCATTGTTGTTTTGCTGTTTCCTTCTCTTGTAAGAATTCCTGTGATTATTCTTAAGTTGTTTTTCGATAGGACCATGCATTCACTGAATCTTGCTTGGTTGTAAGTATCCAAATGCGATTTGGAATGCTCCAAGCCTGGTAGACTGCCCCAGTATGATTTCCTGAAAGCCTTCTGCTCCTTTCCAGTTGAGGCAGACGGTATACTTTTCTTTACTCCTGAGAAAGGTTCCTGGCTTATAAACGGAATTGCCAGCATGTCCACAATTTCGTTTTCAACGATTCCAGTGTCACCTGGCACTCAAAGAACCCGGACCCGGTTTGTCAGGCAAAGAGTATTTAGCCTATTAAGACACTTCCTTACCTGTTTTAAGGTTACCTGGTAAGATTTAAGCCCTGGTGGCCGCTTGGCAGTCCGATAGGATTGCAATCTTCCGTCGCCGGTAGATACATCTTTCTATAGCATGTACTTCTGTCTGGAAGATATACATCTGTGTATCCATGGGTTCCGAGTATTTAACCCTCGGCCCAAAAACTACGACTCCGGTACCCCGTTCAGTTAGCGAGCCGTCCGTGTACCAGGTAATCATTAAAAAATCCACCCAATTTTGCTGCTCAACTCAGTTTTGAATCTGATTGCGAGACTGGGTTAAGCTTTCTCCAACTCAGCTACCCCTCAGTCCCGATATTTGTACCGGTTATCCTCAGGATGGCCCTCTTTGCTTGGGTTAGAATATGTAAGTGAAGAGGTGTTAGGTCTAATAAGACTTCCAACGCTGTTGTTGGACAGGTTCTTATAATTTAACGCAAGGCGGTCTTTGCAGCTTACTGAGCACTTTAATGGAGCCTTGCTGGTGCGTTGTATCTACCCAGGCAACAGTCCCTGTCATACAATAGCAGTGTATATCCATCTAAGTATTTTAAGGGGGCAACCCCTATACGCAGAAAAAGAGCGGAAAGTGTGAAAACTTATATGTTATAACAATGCTGACGGTCCCTTGCGATCCTCTTATTAGTTCGCATTCGTGAAAGGACAGGAAAAAAAAGTTTATGGAATTAGTTTACACATCATTGAAGACCTCTTAGAAACTGATATTTCACAAAATACTGAAATATGTATGTTATATTTTTTCATAAAATATATGGAAAATAGTGAGTCTAGTCCCAGCAAAAAATGCATGGACGGACATATACTGGTACGTAAATTGAAGGAAAGCAATATTATTATTAAATTGCGTATTTTTGCACATGAAATGTTTATTTCAATGATGCAAACACGTTACTTCGAAGGAACTTAATTTAAACCATTTTCTTAAATTTCAAGTACACCCCGTGAAATCACCCTGAGTGAGATTTTTTTTGTTGCACATTTCAAGAGCTTTGTTATTTAGTAATAACCCACAAAAACCCGAATTCAAAATAACGCAACTGAAACTTTCATGGTTTTACCTGAAATTTCTTATTTCTTAGCTTGACTAAACTACAATAGCTATAGAGATAAAATATACATTTATAAAAGGAAAGTTATTTATGTGTACAAAATTAAAAAATTAAAAATCGGTCTGTTAGTTCTTTAGAAATACTTAAAATCGTTGAGTCAAGCCCACCTGTTTATCGGCAGTTACATACTAGTCTCTTATATTTTTAAATCCATATTCGCTCCAATATGATCCGATGTTGGGATAGCGGAAAATCGACATAAACATCAAAATTTCTATGAGTCGACGAATTTTATGTTTATCGATTTTTAAACATGTTCTTCTGACACTCACGTTGTGCTAAATTGTGAGAGAGCTAAGAAATGAGAGAATATTGTCTCTATTCGCTTCCACGTTCTTTCCCCTTTTTTTGTTCTTCTAATCACCTGATGGCAATGTAGAGATTTTATTTTGCGTCTTATAAATATCAACCGGCCTAAAAATAAAGCTTTTTGTCTCTACTGAAATTCGGCTATCATGTTGCAACTATTACCAAAAAATTCGGGTTATAAACAAATTTATATTTGCTATTTTTTTTTCGCAATTCATACTAAATCACTTATAAAATTTCGATGTAATTAAATCACTTGCATATAAAGGATTTCAACACTTCAAATTTTATTTCTTAAACAATTAACCCAATAACAGCCGGTTTTACGAAAGCAATTTAAATAAAATATTAGTTAAATTTTTTTTTAAATTTGTTAACATCTGACAGAAAAAAAAAATTTTTGATTCCTATTAATTTGCGCTTGAAACCGGTTATAAACAATTTGTGTGCCCAGGTGATTTTCCGTTGCCGAAATATGACTTGGAAAATCATTAAAATTGCTTTATTTTTTTACGCATTTTGTGATACGCTCTTAAGCGCTCTTAGGCGCCTGTTCTGTTCTAATTGAAAACGAACATTTACAATTTTTTTGCCGAATCGGAATCAGAAAAAGAATAACTCAATATAAATACTTTCAAACATTGAAACGCACTAAAAGCGCCTCCACGTCACCTTTTGCATCACCAACTAAAATATCAAATGAAATATTCCATACCACAGAGAACATGTTTTGCCACAAAACTCCGATTTGTCATATTTGCTACAAGATTTGTGGCAGCAAATGTCAAAATTCTAAATTTGGCTAACAATGTGTGCCGTTGAATTTTGCAGCCAAACTGTCAGCCTATTTCGAAATTCTAATATTTTACAACATTCTAAGCGGATACATACATACATACAAACAGATATACAAACTGGCATGCATACATTTGTGTACAACAACGCCACAAAATTTTCATTAAATGTAACCACCAACACATGAATTATGGTTGAGTGCCATCCACCATCCGCCACAACTACACATCCGATCGTCAGCAGCACGCGCATTGAGCGTGTCGCGTGGAAGATGTCTCCTTCATCGAATGTGATGCATAACCGCGCCTAACGCAAGGTGGATAGCCTTCATACCCATACTTGGGCACAATTGTGTGCAATATGAATGAACATACAAAATAAATAGAAAAGCGGCAAATGTATCTGTGGTTGGCAGCAAATAAACGCATTTTACTGTGTCTTGTCATTAAATCACTTGAACGTTTTGGAGTGTCATTAGGCTAATTTGATAGAAGGCAAAGGAGCGCATAAAAACGACTGCTACCACTCACATAATACAATAATACACACACACACACACACACACACACACACACAAACGTACAAAGCGCTGCAATGTGGCAATGTTGATTTCGCGTTTGCCTACTTTAAAAAAAAAGTTTCAAAAAGTAAATGCGGTTGCTCGACATAGAATTATTAATGCTTTCATTCCAAACCTTATGTGTTTGCTCATTTGTGTATGTGTGTATGTGTGTAGGCGTTGCTTTTTCCTCTACACTGACATTTTAAATATAAGCCGAACGGAAAATGTTACAGGTCCTTACGCACACTCTCCCACACGCACACACAGCACAGCTATGTAAGCCAGTTTTTATGTTATCGCGCGTCTGTTAGGTTGACTCCCACAGTAAACTTGCCTTCATTAGGATTTCGCAAGTAGTAAATAACTACCTTTGCAAACTTTATGACGTTGGAATGAACTCAATATCGTTGCTATCAGACACTCACATCCGCAAAGTAGTAATAGAAAAAAAATATGTGTTCTAGTTGTTGACGTTTAGTAGCGAGCAATATGGAGAAAAAGGTTATTTCCTGTAAAACAGATAGGTACATTTTTTAAACTTAGAACATGTCCTTTATTTCTCGCTCCTTTATTTCCTATAATGCTCGCTTCAACCGCTGCAATGTTTTGTTTTTTTTTTCTATTTTATCAAAACTTTATTTTATATTATTTCGTTTAGTTTATGGAAAGTGTCAGCTGAATCATATCATTTAAATAAAATTATTTGATTACATTATATACAGTAGTGCTCAGTTTATTAGTAGTGGTTTATTTGGAATAATTTTATTAATTTTATATCCTTTTCCTTTACTTTTAAATTTTTCCCATTAAAACACATTTCATTCTCTAACAAAATCCATGTAAATCAAAATTTCCAACTTCATATGCAATTTATAATAATTCAACAAATTTTCATCAACGTTTCAAACTCTTTTTGTGATTTTTTGTTTTATTTTTTAACAATTTAATGTTTACAGTTTTGTAGTCCATTAAATTTGCTACTCACAACTGTAAATTCAAAGTTCCATAAATTCAACATTTTTTTAAGTTCCGCCACAGTTCCTGAGGAGAAAGTGACGAGTCCAGTTTATCACTCAATATCGTTTTTTCGCTTGCTTAATAATTAATGTCGTTTTATTTCGAGCGATTTAATAACGATACCATTACGAAATTTTATAGCCAATTGCATTTGCTTATTGAACCAAGGACAAGACGGATTGATTGCACAAGCCAGACGAAGAGGAAGATGCTTATCAAATATGTTATATATCGTTAAATTTACTGGTATAGGAGTAATTTGGGAGGAGGTTTACATTAAAATCACCACAAATTACATACATTTCATAGTCAATCAGAAAAATAGACAGTTCAACAAAAAATTATTCTAACATTCAACGCTTGCGAGGATTATATAAACATGACACCAAAATGCTTGTTACGCCATCAGAAACTTCAGCTATAATGAACTCAGTATCTGAGCTAGAAGATTCTGCCAAACAATCCATCTTTAAGGATGATTTGTAGTATATTGCAATGCCACCACCTCGTTGGTTCTACCGGTCATTGCGAAGAAGATTATAGCTCGGGATACTAAACGAGATTTCGGTGACACAAACTATATCAACTGAAGATTCCTGAAATATGTTTCTAACGTAGTCCAGTTTGTCATCACTGAGGCTTCGTGCATTAAAATGTACTACTTTAAGGCCTAAAGACTGCTTACACAAGATTTCTAGTAATAATTTTTGATTTTCACCAACACCGCAGACCATTTCATTAACTGGATTTACTACCAGTAAGGCGAGTAAGAAAGGAGGTAACTACAATAACCTTAATATTTTTAAGATTTAGATGAGTACAATTATAACATTTTACGTCAAAATAAAGACGTTTTAGAAAAAATAGATAAACGAGTGTAGAGAGACGACAGAAAATTGAAAAGGGGAAAATTTGTATCCTAAGATTATTAAAAGTAAAGTTAACATAATATTTAATAATAAATATAAATCGAACAAACAAGTTACGCAATTAAAAAATTCGCGGATTTCCTGCCATTAGTTGTAAGCGATTCGATCGTAAGTGGCGTTGTGCCTAACATCCGTTTCCCTTGTTGTGGTTATAAGTACGAAATAAATATTCTCATCGTGAAGTTCACAAAATTAAATGCCGAACAAGGAACAAATGTTACTAACAAAGTGATTTTGTTACTAATAAGCGACTTGTTATCAGTGTTTTTGTTTTTTATTGACCAAATATATATCAATCAAAGAACCGATACACTTTTGGCATACATAACTAAACAATGCAATTGTTAATATGAATTCTAGCATTGAGTCGAGTTACAAAGGAATACGTCAGTGTCGGAACTCTTTTCTACCATCACTAGAAGTGACATTTGTTTTTTGCAATCCATTCGATTAATATTTATTACTCGCCACACTAACTTAATAATAGTAATAGATTCTTATACAACACTCAGTAATACAAATATTTATATATCGACACAATATTGATGAACATGAATAATTAACATTCTCTTAACATTCAAAACAGTTTTCACGAACACAATATGATAAATATGTATTGCCTCAAGTGATAATAAATACATCTATATTCATATGATTCTTCAGTCACGATTCCGGCACTGACGCGCGTCCGTTCCAACACTAAATCATTCGTTCCGACACTGACGAAACCAAGTGTTCTTAATATATTCTTTAACAATTATTTTCACACTGTTTCCATTAATAAAATAAGCACATATTCTAAAAGAAGAAGAAAATATTGCCATCAAATCAGTATTATTGTTAAAAGTAACGCGTGTCAACCTTTAACCACAATAAATCAAACCTTTCGCCGCGCTTAAATGTTCCGGGACTGATGCATTCACTCCACTCGAAAATTATACAGATGGTTCCAAGCTTAAAAAAATTAGGCAGCGATTTCATACACAGCTCAATGCCTCTTAACTTCTACTCTTCCAGGCAGACCTACAACTTATTATTCTGCTGCTGGTTAATCTTCAAAATCTATTGGAGCAACGCTCCAAATTAACATTGAATGCCGGAGAATTCTAAATCTTTTAACATCTAAATGCTTCTTAAGTGTTATAAGGGACCACGGTGTACGACGACATTCCGTCGAGCTGGCTAGGGAAGATATCGAAATATTTATTGTAAACTATGTTCGTTATGCAGGCCTACCGAAAACGTACATATATTAAACCTAGACTCACCGAGGGGGTAAATACCATAACACTCACTCAGCTCCACCGCTGCTCTCTCAGTTCAAAAAGCGGTTGGGATATCCAACAAACGATCATAGGAGATGATAAGCATCGAGCATAATCGCCGCTGTCCCGCTCTAAATTGTTTAAGGTACTAGTACACTAAAGATGGCCAAAATTAGGCATATTTTCAAGAATTTTTTTTTAGTATTATTGTGAAAAATACCAGTTGTTTTGCTCGATATACGATATATTATTTTCAGCTTATATTAAGAATAATTTTTCACTTTTATTTTGATGTGCTATTATTTTTTAAACTATATTTATTTTTCACTTACAAAGCAGTTTACGAGCTCTTCATATGAGCGTTAAATGCAAGGGCAGCAACAGTGGGTACATAAGTAGAAGAGTAACCTCTCAACTGAACTTTTTTCGTAGAGGCAAAAATGCATCTCTATGATGCAACGTACATATGTATGTATGTTGATAGCTAATTCAGCAACAATTTGCCATTTCGCCCGCACAACGTTGCGTATACGTAACATCGTTCATACTAGCTTCTCGAATTATTGTATTGTCACCGGCTCTTGATAAATGTAAAAAGTTTAAATTAAATATATCCGTTTAAAGTGGGTCAAAATCGATTTCAAATGTGTCGGTTAGAAACATATGTACATAAATACAGGTGGATCTAAAAGGCAGCGTATTGTTGAAAATTATAATGCACATTAACTCGCTCGCGAAATTAGGTGGTTTTTGAGGCTTAATTTTGTATTGTAAAATATTTAAAATTATACTGAAATAGAAATATTAGAAAGGTTCCAGTGTCGCTGCCACAGCCGCTAAACATAAACGTAGTATACGTAATGTTATCATATGTCTCTAATTCTCCACAATGAAAACGATAAGTTCTCATCCTCACAGAACTGAAGAAACTAACAACTGATTGAGGAGAAAGGATTTATACATTCCGATTTCGACCAAATTTGTCCGAATCGAAACGAAGAACAGGCGTGTATAGTATAACCTCATTAAATTGAATTATCATTTTCTTTAAAATGCCGCATTTTTTGAAAGCATTTATATTACGAGTATATTTAGGAGTATTTATCAGCTACTAATGGCATTTCATATGTTAACATTCATGTAAGATAAAGAAACCATTAGCCGATTCGTTTACATAGCGAAATGGGTTAGGCTAGAAATTAAACAATATTTTCATTCCATTTCCTTGGTGTTTTCGGAAGTTGCGAACTACTTTTTTGAGAACCAATGCGGTAATAACTGAATGAATAGCTTCGCAATACCTCTGATATGACCACGAAATTATTTCTAACTTGTCCGCAAATGATCTTTGACTTGAGTAGTTCTGTGCAGGTCCCGAAATGATCCCCAACTACGATCAGCTACTCATAACGTCGCTGTAACAAAATTTTTACGATCTCTGTCGTACATTTCTTATTTGCTTTAAATCATTCAACTCAAGCAAAGCTATCGCCATAGTTATTATCACAGGGTGTTACAAAGTTCTTAAAATGATTCAAACGCTTAAAGAGCAGTTACACATTTTCTACCCAAACCCAGATAAAACTTTTACATATCCAAAATATATTTCCTCATCTTATTGCGGATATCTATCGTGCAAGTACTTGCAGCCGATATTGATGGAAAGAAATTTTATTAAAATTATTAGAGAAAATTGTTAATTTATTCAGTGTGGACAGCTTGCAGGTTACGCTCTGATATTACAATACTTCACTGCGTTCAAGCTAAGCGGGATGTGTGTCGCTTCGTTTAGCAGCAGCCTCTTGAAGCTAACCTAACTACGAACATACATATTAAGTGTTCTTTCAATTTAAAGTTTAAATTTTAAACAGTATGCCTACTTAACTTATTTTGATTTTTTTCTTTCTTCCACTGACGTTTGCCCACTGGCTCCTCAAGGCTTTCTCATTTCTTTTTGTGCCTTTTAAACGAGCTTTTCTTGCATGCTAATGATATGGGCGGTTAGTCGGTCGCTACTGTAGCTGGCAGCCTTGCAGCTCCCCCAGATATTCCTTGTATTGCTCCTGCTGCTACTGTTTGTGCTGCTCACGTTGATGACTTTGATTTTCATACTGTCTTTGCTGCTGACTTGTTAATGTTCACTAAGCGGTAGTACACATTCACAAACCTGAACGCACAACCGCTTACAAAGCAGTTTACGAGCTCTTCATATGAGCGTTAAATGCAAGGGCAGAACAGTGGGTACATAAGTAGAAGAGTAACCTCTCAACTGAACTTTTTTCGTAGAGGCAAAAATGCATCTCTATGATGCAACGTACATATGTATGTATGTTGATAGCTAATTCAGCAACAATTTGCCATTTCGCCCGCACAACGTTGCGTATACGTAACATCGTTCATACTAGCTGTCGTGAATACAATAACATTTGCTTTGTTGTTCATAGTACTGTGTACGGATATGTTATAGTGATTTTCGTAGTATTGCTTAAGTATGTGTGCCGGAAAGTGGCATTGGAAGCGCACACACAATGTTGTCACACTTCTTACACACACATCCATACAGACATATGTTTCTACATACATATATACCCTGCAGGGAAAGAGCCCTGTGAAGTTGACTCCCACCTTATGCGAATTTTAGAAAAATATATACATACATCGTTCGATTATCCTTGTTTGTCCACCAAAATTTTTCGTTGGTTTAAAAGGTATTTATAAAAAATTTTTTTTTTTAAATTCAAAAAATCGAAATTTGCATTTTTTTACGTTAAATCGGTTGTCCATCGTTTTTCCACTAAAAGTTTTCGTTTGTTTATCCAAACATGAACAAACGTTGTTGGGGAATATGAACTTACGCAATGCTGGATAAGCGATTTAAAGCGAATAAAGTTCGGACTATTATATGAAAATTTTTTTTTTAATAATTTTTAAACAATGGGTGTACAAATGAACATTTTTGGTGGACAAACATGGACAAAAAAAAAATTTCCAAAATAACTTTTAAACAAAACGGGGACAAAGGTAAATGTTTGGTGGACAAACGAACGAATTTTTTTTTTCTAAAATTCGCGTGAGGTGGTGTCAACTTCACAGAGCTCAGGGAAAGCTACATTAGCTAATTAGAATGACCAGTTTAACATTTCTGCTCGACTAGTTCGCGTTACATACCTTTGTTCCATATAAGCTCTTGCATCAGCTCATACCAGTTAGAATACCAGTTCGTTGGAATAAAAAAAAAAATATTTTCAAAGTCTGCAAAACGAACTTGTTTTAGCTGGCGCTGTTTCTTTCGACGTAATAGCCTATAGGTTAGCGCGTTGACTTACCATGCGTGTGTTCAAACTTTGACGTAATAATTGTTATTTAATTTTTTTATTAATTTTTTTTTAATTTAATTAAATTTATTTTAATAACTTGCTTTCGTTTTTTTTTGTCAAGTGACAAATAAAAGATTTTAATTTATTTGTTTTAAGTCTTCAACAAAAAAATGACAAAAGAATTTTAAGATTAAACAAAAATATGCTTTCAATAGTTGAAAACGTATTACATATTTTGATAATTGTTTCTTAGACATTTTTTTCGAATTTTGTTATAGTTTTTGTAAATATATAACGGTTGATTATATATTATTTCTCAATATAATTTCGCGCATCGTTAAACATACCGAAACTAAATATTTTCTTAAGTTTTTCCTAAACATTGTTTTCAACTTGAGAACGGTTTGGGAAGCACTCGAGATAAAAGCTTTAGCCCGCAGTTCCTTAATATAAATATTTCAATTAAAGTAACTGGATAACATTTTGTTCTGTTCTTGTCACTTTTGAGAAATGTTGAGAATTCAATAATTCTCAATTTAAAAATAAAAGGAAATTTTTTTGCATCAATTGTATCAATTTTGATTTTCTATGTAGCTGAGAATGAAAACAGTTAATTTATATTTTATATAAAATTTGATCTTAAAATTTGTATTTATTTTATTATAAACAAATTATTTCTAACTACAATTCCAATCAAACAAAGTTAGTAATCATCGATTTTAAAAATAGTTATAATTGCCAAGTATAAAGTTTTTATATGCATTTTATATGCGATGGTTCGATTTTTAACTTCGACGAACTGTTATAATTACAGTTTATGATAAACTAATAGCAGTACATTAATTGTAATTTTTTTCTAGAAGCTAGATTTTCACTACAGGGTTTGTACGAGGTGTGTACAAATATAAAGAAGCAAAAGGAACTCGAGCTTAATACACATCTGCATTTTATATCAGATTCAGTTGTAAATTGGAAGTTGTGTTGTTTTTTTTTGTTGCTCTTTTGTTATTTCCTAGCTGGACCTGACGTGACATTTTTTGGGAAGAGAGTTACTCGTACTCTAATACAAACTTAAGTCCATCTACACTCTTCTTATAAAATAAATGCAGCTTGTTTTTGAACAGTGCACTGTATTTTTTGATGCCTTTTTGGCAAAAAAAAATTTAAGTGAAGTGAAATGAAGGGTACTCGTATATATTTAGTTATCTTCGATTTAAGAGCGTTGAACTCTGCGCAAATGGCTCGAAAATCTATTGTAATGCGGTTTCCCAGCGAAAAGATAAATCTTTTTTCTTGAAGTTACCAGAGTGCGACAGCACAACTGAACCAAATTCAAAACATAGAAACCTAACTAAAACCACTTTCGTGGATCCTCTTGAAAATTTTGAAAGCGAAGTTCCAAGAATGTATGTTTGCATTCCTAAAACACTAAGCTCAAGAAGGTCAAGAAGAATAGATTTATAAAATTTGTATATATAACTTGGCAAAATTCCAGTAAAAACGGGCGAAATTGGAGCGGATATATCGAAAATTGTAAAAGTTCTATCGGAGCACTGTGTAATTGGGAAAAGTAAAAATAAATATGCTAAAAGGTGTGACACACTTTTCGAAAGCGTATGCTAAATCCGTTTTAATTGCTCTTATGTTCGAGTAAGTGTCTCGCACAGCAGGCTGGGTCTTCAAACGCACCATTGCAAATCGCTGAAATTGCACAGACGATAAATGGAGACCAGTTCTTTTAATAATGTGTTATAATTTTTCTGATTGAATTGATTTTAACTTATTCAAAAGTTTTTATTTTTTTTCTTAAATGCAATTTCAAAAAAAAAATTAGAAAAATAAAAATTTGTCTTTAGCTCATTTAAACAAATAATGAAATAATAAAACAGGTCAGAAACAACAAAAATCAAAAATAAGGTTGTGCCTGCCTAACAAACAAATGTAAAAATATACATACATTTTTTAAAAACAAGAACTGCACAGTCAAGTTGGCGGAACAACCGCACTTGATTGTAGTGAGTTGTAAAGGAAAATGAGAAAATAAAAACAGCTCAAACAAAGTAAGCTTAGCTAAGTCTGTTTAGATGCTGGCTCAGGTACATAGGTGTTACGTGGTGGCGTGTGTTTGACTCCTACGGAAGCCGTGAAGAAAGAAGTCTGATAAAGAGATGTGGCGATCTCCGAAATAGTGCTATAACTTTTATCGCTTTGGGTGTTGTTGTTTTTTTTTCTCAATAACTTTTCCAATAAAAATTGGCCTTTTGCTTATTTAAACGAATAATGAAGAAAGAAGTGTATTATAAGACTGGTATAACTTTTATATTAAGAATATAATAAATATTCAGGTAAGACAAATGCGCGCATTGAAATTTAAGAAAATTATCTTATCTCGGGAGAAGTTGTTTTGTCAAATGTCCACAGATATGTATTTAATATGCTTTCCAGAGTGACATATTTTCGTTTCATTTTGCTTTAAATATTGTCTCAAATGTCAAAAATAACAAAATTGTTTTGGCATAGGTCACCTTCTCATAATATTAAAAACATTTTCGCTCTCATAAGAGCCCAATCTGGTTTGTTTAGTTGTGTGTTTTTTTTTTTTTTTTAATTAAGTTTAAAATGAGGCTTTTACTCTTGTTTTGAAATATATTAAAGTGGAAAAAGTTATTGAACCAAACTTTATAACATGATTATGAAAAGAGGACACTAATAGATCCGCACATTAAGAGGTCAAAATATAGCGTGCTTAATGAAATTTTTTGCGTAGTTATAATTTTGTTTTTGCTATTTAAAATGGGCTATAAATTTTTTCATGTTGAAATATGAAATTTCAGCGGATTTGTAAGCGCAGCATGAAGCACGTAGTCATCACTGAAACATTAATTTTACTGATTTTTTTTATTCTATATACTTTCTACGAGAAATTAGAAAAACTGAAGCAAAAATGTATTAACTTTGTCTTAGCTTAAAAGAGTAGTATTTTATATATGACTTAAAATCCCTGTAGTAGAGGTGGGTAACTCAGCACTGAGTTGAGTTACTGAGCTGACTCTTAGCGATGAGCCGCTCGCTCAGACTCACTTTCAAAAAAAATTTTGACTCAGTAGCTCAGTTATAAATTTCAGACATCTTACTGAGCGGCGAGTCGATGAGTGTATCAGCACTGAGAATCAAAGATGAGCTGATACGAAGCTCTTTGTTTTGTGCACAGACACTCTGTAAGAAATGGCATTTGGGAGTTTTTTATTGCATTTTTGGAGATTTTGCAGTTTTTTCGCCACCTTTGAGGTATGCAAACAGTATAAATGTAAACGCAATAAGAATAAGAAATAAATATATGAAATCAACATGATCACAATTCAAAAAACGAGAAATTTAAATTTTGCAAAAATGTAACAGCTTTTAAACTTGCATAAAACAAATAATTATAAAAATATATGTGATCAACATGCTGTGCTGTCACTTTAATTATTCAACGTTCAACGTGTACCTCTCCACGATAACAGTGCTGCCGTAGTTGCACAGAGCGACACAATTATGAAATGAGTCGTAACTCAATTGTGCTACCTCACTGAGCTGACTCACTTAATTGAGCAAGAGTCATTGAGTCAACTCGCGAAAATTTGCTGAGTTACCCACCCCTACCCTGTAGACCTTGTTGTGCAAACCGCACGAATGTATGCTGCCTACAGAGTCAACCCAAGCCATGCGTTACCCGACATCTGTCATTTTGACTGGAAAATGTGAGAAATATATTCCCAAATTTTATATGTGGGCAGTTTAATGTCTTGACATAAACATTTGTAAGATGTCGTCAAGCAAGTAAGTTCGGTTTATTAAAGCGCAAATATGCTGAAAATTATACAAGAAATATGTTATTTCCATCCCAAATACGTAAATGTCGTCGATGTTGATCCTACGAAGTTTACGGCCAAATGAAAAATTAGCTGTCAAACTAACAAAGTGAGAGCATATTTCAGGCAATAGATGCCAAGAAATAAACTCTGACATAAATTGCTAACATGGGGAAATAAGCGGTCTCCATTGAAAATATATTTTCCGAAATCTGTTTTTGGACATCAACGTTTTCTTGCGGAGACACCACGCCCTTAGGTAAGGAAACAAGCAAGGCACACTTTCAGTCGAAATATAATATGTCGAAGTAGTGAGCGTGAAGAGCTTGAGCGTCCGAAAATTTGTTCAAAACGTTCACTAACACTAAGTGCCTTTAAAATTTAGTGCATTTCTAAATAAAGAACTTACTTTTGCCGGGAGTGTCGTCCTCCTGGTTTAGATATTGTGAGAAGCTGTTTACTTCCTACTTTGCCCAAGAAGATGAGTTGGTTTATTGTACCAATATTTAAGGTTTGATGGATACATTTAAGATCTCATACGACCCAGCAGAGTGGCGTATTTTCATAGATTCTTCAAAAAGAAGTCTTAAAGCAGTTCTGCTTCACAACGGCGGTTTCTATACATCCATTCCTGTCGGTCATTCCGTACACCTCAAGGAAACCTACAAGAACTTGGAATTGATTCGTTGCAAATTAAAATATAAAGACCACTGTTGGCAAGTGTGCGGTGATTTTAAATACTTGGGCATGGCGCTCGGACAACAATCTGGGTTTACCGAATTCCCTTGCTTTTTGTGTCTATGGGATAGTAGAGACCGAACAAATCACTGGACCAAAAAGTTGGCGAAAATAATATCCTGCATGAAACTTTGTTGCCTCCTCATAAAGTTCTTCTACCACCGCTTCACATAAAGCTGGGATTGATGAAGCAATTTGTAAAGTCACTTCCGAGAGATGGAAATTGCTTCAAATACTTAATATCAAAGTTTCCAGGCCTCTCGGAGGCAAAGTTGAAGGAAAGTGTTTTCGTTGGATCAGATATTAGACGGCTTATGGCTCATCCACTATTCATCATAACCATGACGGATCCTCAAAGAGAAGGGTGGATTGCCTTTAAAGAGGTCATAAAGAAATTTTTAGGCAATAACAAAGATCCTAACTACAAACAAATCGTCAAAAGAATGTTAAAAGCATTTTATTCCTCGACTACTTTTCAGAAAATTTAGAAGACGTGAGTGAAGAGCAAGGTGAACGATTTCACCAAGATATTAAGGAGATGGAAAATAGATACCTGGTATGATGGAGCGTTTCAATGATGGCAGACTACTGTAGGACGCCTCAAAGAGACCTTCCCGATGCTTCCCACAAGCGAAAATGTACCAAAAGGAGTCTCACTGAAAAAAAGAAATGTGTTTAGTGATTACTAATTCATGTTTTTTACATAAATATTGTTACGCAATTATAAATTTAAAAAAAATTGTAATCTTTAATATTTTATTTTAAGATGATAACTTGTTTTCCATAGACACCTACATTGTCAGAAAACGCGATGTTCTATGACAAAATTAAAGTTATTTTCGGATTTAGCACACCCAAAAAACATAAGAATTACACAAAAAAAAAGCAAAACAGCTCTCAATTATTTTTTTGCAGACTTGTGTAATCAGTCAGTCAGACTCATTCGGGACTATTTCAAGTATGTACAACAACATTTGAGCACAGGTTCGGACCTGGCACCTGTTGAGGACTATTTCAAAAAAATTTCGGTACTGAATTTTAATAATTTCTAAACTAACTCAGATCCATTTTAGAACCGTTTCATAACTTACTCGAGTTCATTTTGAAACAAGTTCACGCCTCCTTCAAAACTATTGTAATCCAATTTTTTATTCTGACAAATAGAATATAATGAGATGAAATTAGTGTTTAATTTCTAATCTAATATATTTTAGCACGAAACTGATACGCTTAGTGTTTTCTGGAGCCTTGCACATACATTTTTTTTTATAAAATTCTAGCTACTGCATTAGAAAATAGCATACTAATACCTTTCTATATATTAAAATATTTTTTATAAAAATATTTTTTTTTATTTAGTATGCTGTTTTGTATCAAATTAAATTTGAATTGGTTTAAGGGCAAAGTTTAAGTGCCTACAAAACTCCGTTGATTTTTGATAATTTTTAGCTGACATTGCTATATATTTTCCTTCATATAAAAGAAATCGTGAACTTTACTTTATCTGGCAGCAATTGATTGAGTTATTATGACTTTGTTAGGGGCATGAGTACATAGAGTATTTATTCACCTCTACACCTTCGCACACCGAGTAATAAATCAGCATAGAAACAACTCAATCAGTTGAAAATTTCAAATAAAGCGTAAATGCAGAAAACCAAAAGAAAATAAAAAACAAAAATATAAAAAATCAAATTATATTCGTACATGTTTCTAAGCATTGCAATGAACAATAAAAGCTGAATGTTCAATGAGCTTCAAATATATGTTTGCACACAAATCCTCAAATCACTCATACGCAGCGTTGTACGGGCATGTAATATAAAACTGGCAAGTTGTGGATTTGTGGTTGTTTGGCGCATGCAGCTATATGAATGCAAGCGCAAATGATAGAATGAATGAAAGCAATACTCTTGGTTTATAATGCACGGCAGCGCAAGAATGCAATGCAACCAATCCCGAGGAGGATGTGGCGCTTGAAAGCGAAGTGCTGGAGCGGTACATGCGCCAGTAAATCCACCGCCAAAACTAACACTTGAAACATCACTGAACTTTTAAGCTACCACAGAATACCGAATTCCAAATGTTGAATGCTGCATACACCGAGTGTTGTGCATACACAAAGCGACCAAGAGGGCGAACTGGAGGACGCGCGAGATGGGCCAGAAAGCAGCGAATAATAGTTAGAAAATAATGCAAAGGCGAGGCGAAAATAAAAGCTGAGAACCGACGAGTTCTTTGAACTAAGATGACATGTCAATAAAGGCACTTAAACGCAGGCAGCCAGTCAGCGGCAGCAGGGCGGTGGCGCAGACCAAAGCAGCAACGAAAAATGGCACAGAAAACCATAGAAAAAAGTGAATGAAAAGATTTAAAATTGAAAAGCATTGCAATAGTAGTAAGTTTCCTATGAATACTTGCAATAGAAGAAGATGCTCTGAATGCACATGAAGAGGACTAAATCTAAATGGCTTCAAGTAAAGGGGAGGGTGAAGAGAAGTGTACATGCCACGCTAAGCCGTACAACACACGCTCTTCCGTATGTGATTTAAGCTGAATGGCGGCACACTAGCCTAAAGCCAGATATGGCATAGTGAAAATTTACGAAAAATCCGCTTAAATGCGCTTTGGCATCGACTAAGCGCCACTTACGCGCTAGAGAGTGGCAAATAGTTAGCTGAATGCTGCTTTCATTAAACAGAAAAGTTAAATGCAAAACATTATGGGTAAAAGTTCAGCAAATGAAACGCACCTTGAAGCGGTTTAGTGCAAACTGTTGACACATACACACACACACGCACACGTACATAAGATGCACGAGCTGCTTAAGAGCTCGTCCTTTAAAGTGGAGCAACTAAGGCAGAGGTTAAGTAAATAAAAGTTGTAGCTTTAAGCTTGAAATGTGAAAAGCAATATCGGAGAATTTGTACTATTTGGAAATGGCGTCGAAGTGTGTGGAGCCTGTTGAAGACGGGATGAAGGGGTTGGAAAGTGATGTTTGCTCATAAATTTGCAAGTAAAGCACACAATGCTGTAACATACACTTCAATAATCAGCAGTGAGTGAGTACGCAAGTGTGAACGAAAGGCGTACAAGGATTCAAATAACAGCGTTTTTCTGTAGCAGAGTAAATAATCAAAGTTTTCAAAGCAGGTAATGCGAAATTTGGCTTGAAATGTTAAAAACGTATCACTCGATAACAGCTGTAGGCGTACTTCATAAAATCAAAGACAATGAACGCGATAATTGATTGGTAGACGCATTCTTGTTTTTCATGAAAAAAAACAGGGAAATTATTTAAAGGAAAAATACTGAATTATGTTAATATATAAAATTAAAAATTAAAAACTAATTTCACTTCATTTAATTCGTTTTTTTGGGACGAGTCCTACTGACTAGCGTAAACTTGTGCCGAATAAATCTCGAATAGTTTAAAAAAAAAATTTTAAATCAATCTCGAAATTTTCCCCAAATTGTACAGTTCCGAAATGATTCCGAATAAGATCTGCAATGTTCCTCAAATATACGTGAAAGCCTCGAAATGCATTAGTTTGTGAATCAATAACAAAATTAAATAAAACTAGTCATGAAATACTCTTAAATGGTTTATATTAAGTCTCGAAATTTTTTCTTGTGCAATCCTGAAGTTTTTCCGAACTGATTTCGAAAATGTCTTAAAATTGTCCCGAAATGATACTTTATTAGTTCCAAGGCATGAAATACACCATGAACTACTAGTTCCGTAGTGATCCTCAAAGAATCCTGAATTAGTTTCAAATTGTCCAGACCTAATCGCGAATTTGTGCTGATATACTTATGAACTTGTCCAAAAATGGTCCGGAATTTACCCCGAAATAGTTCTGAACAGGTACCGAAATGATCCCGGACATGGTTCGAGCTGATTCCGAAACGGTCTCGAACAGATCCCGAAATTAACCGAAACTAGTCACGAAGTCCTCTTAAATGATCTACATCAAGCCCCTAATTAAAGTCGAAAAAATCTTAAAACGATCCCGAAATTATACGTTTTTAGTTCCAAAATGCTTCCAAAGTAGCATAAAAATCCTTCTGAAATAGTCTGTGAATCAGTCTCGAAATTAACCCGAACTTATCCTGAAGTAGTTCTGATTCCGAGCTTGTCCTCATTTGGGTTCTCGTTCACAGGGACATAGAGTCTAATTGTTTAGCGGACGAATATTGCGAGGAATGGTACGACCAAGGAGATTCTTATCGGTAATGAACGCATTGGTATGCCATTCGGTATTTGCAAACTGCACACTAGTGAAAGCTGGATGAAAAGTACGACCTGTAGGATCTCTAGGTAAACTTGGCACGTGGCAAACTTGTAGTCTGTATTCCTTAGGACGGGACTATATGTCTCAACTGATTGGTATTCTACCTGACCATTCCTTTAAAGGTAAGGGCGCGTGGCGTCTCGGAGTACTCTTCTACAGACGTTGTAGAACCTGCAAAATTACCGAGGAGGAGGAGACGGTTCTTCATCTTCTGTGCAAATATCCGGCTCTATCGAGAAGCCTCTTTTTTGGTGAAATGGTGGATATAAAAATATAAAATGCCGTAAGATGGAGTGAACAAAAAACTTGTGGTATCACAACGGGCCTTTAACTCTTGACATAAGTGTTTCACTGCTTAGCAGAGGCAGCCACACCGACCTACCTATATATTAAACCAAAGCGTCATTATCCAAGCTCCCTAATGAAATTTCCGGTAAACATTTTAACTCTATCAAATGCCATTTTATTCGAGCTCCCCTAAAAGGGGTTAAATGTTTCAAATGGTTATTTAAAATGTCCATCAAAAATGTTTACCTCAAAACACAAAATGATTTGATGGTTCTATAAAAGGGTCGAGACTTTTCATCCTCACAATGGTTTTAGAGCATTTCCGTCATAGTGAAATTTTAAATGACACTTTCTTTCAATTTCTAATATTTTTAGTGCTTGGATACGATCAATGCTCAATATGGAGCTAAACACTATTTGTTACATATTTCTAACACAATTATTTATTTATTTTTAAATCCCACAAACTTGTTTCTAAATATATCATGGAAAAAAACAATTTAACTCAAATAAAAGTTTTTAGAGAATTAACAAAATAAAACGTATTAGAACTGCACCAGTGCTTTTATTGCATTAAATTTTACTTTTGCACACGCACTCGCCACATCCCTAAAATCGCCACATTTGGCAGTCACTTGTCAAAACGACACACACACATCGCTCATACACCCTGTACGACCGAACAGAGAATGTCATTGCCACTAACTGATGGCGCTGCCACATTGCTCATGTGCCGTCGTTGCGCTGTTGCTGCCCTCAGCTATAATTTATGCAGCCATACTAATTACAAGTTTGTTGTAAATTGTTGAAGACACAAAATTATTAAATCAGCTTGTAGTTGAAATGTTGTAAATAAGCCAGCCACAACGCATACGGACAAAAACAAAAAAAACAAAAAACGAGACTTGTTTGCGTGATGGGTGATAGCAGTAGCTGCTGCAAGTTCAACTCAATTAAAACAGACGGTTATTTTGTATGCTACTATTAACTTGTATATTTTTTTTTTTTTCAAATAATTTTAAACCTTGTGAAAATTGTGTTTAGTTATGATTTAACTAGTTTTCTCATATGCTCTTATTCTCTCTCTCTCTCTCTCTCTCTTCTGCTTGCAGGTACACCGTATTGGATGGCGCCTGAGGTGGCCGCCGTCGAACGCAAAGGGGGCTACAATCAATTATGTGATATATGGGCAGTGGGCATAACGGCAATTGGTAAGTTTATAGCATTTGACATTGCACACGTTCCACATAAATAATGTCAATGACTTCTACAACAACAACAACAACATCTAAAGGCGTAGTCATAAATCTCCCTGAAGACTAACGAAGACATGCTTGTCCCCAGTGGCGCTCGTCTGAAGTTGCTACCTAAGTTATTGCACTCTAAATGGGGTCACTCGCCACAGAATTTCAATAAACCAACTCACTCACTCACTCACTCACTCACTCACTCACTCCCCCAATGCCAGATTCCTTTCTGGCATTTTGTTGTTAAGTATGTATGTATTTGTGTTTGTGTTGTGGCCATGCGTGCTCACGCTTACAAACGGCCGCTCAGTGGTCGCACAATGACGGCGCATTAATTTCATTAGAAGTCCGACTTGAGTGTTAAATTGTGCGCCCTTCAAGGCTCTCCAACAATTAATTCTACTTAATTTTTATGGTGATTGCACTTGACGTTTGTCACGGCCTATAAAATGTGTGCTCAATTTTATGGAAATTTCGACGCAAGTAGACTCATTGCAGCGTGTAAATGTTGCTTTAGTAAGTGCTAATGTGCTATTTCGCGTGAAGGCGTGTTGTTTGTCTGATTTCAAGATATATTACGATGTGGATTTACTAATCCGTTGAGCATTTAGAGTGGCATGCTTACTAAGAATCAGAACTCCATACAACCATTCATTGTTAAACTCATTCCTTAAGAACTTACATCACATTTTTTTTTTTTTTTTTTTACTTTTTTCTTTTGCCTTTATTTCCGTTTCATTTTCTAGAACTTGCTGAACTTCAACCGCCAATGTTCGACTTGCATCCGATGCGTGCGTTATTCCTAATGTCGAAAAGTGGTTTCAAACCGCCCACATTAAACAACAAAGAGAAATGGAGTCCCACCTTTCATAATTTCGTAAAGACGGCGCTGACGAAGAATCCCAAAAAGCGTCCCACCGCCGAGTGTCTGCTAAAGCATCCGTTCGTGCAGGGCGAGATGTCGGTGCGTGTGGCCAAAGAGTTGCTGCAAAAGTTCTTAAGTCCAAATCAGCAATTCTACTATTACTTGGATGGGGAGGAGGAGGTGAGTGTGTATTTTATATAATAAATATTTATATGTGTATGTATGTGTAACTACTTGTAAATGTACCATGTGCACGCAAGAATCTTTAATATACGCAATATTCCACTCAAACGAGAATAAGAACTACGAAATTGTTTGCGCACTCGTGTTTGTCCCGTCAAGCAAAGATTGTGTGAACGTTTGTTGTTTTTTTTTTTTGTTCAATATAAACGCCAAACGTGCCGGCAATCGAAACCAGTTACTCCGCAAGATTAAACCAGCACAACACACGATGTTGGCGTCAAGAGATTGCAGAACTACGTTGGCAATAAAATAGAGCAAGGTAACAGACGTCCAAAAGACACTTGCGGTATGGAGAGAACATTTCTCAAGGTTGTATGAAGAAGAGAAGACCAGATCAATCTTTATTGATGATCCCTACACTCGAGCGAGACGAGGTGAGAACAGTTGTAAGGTGGTTTAAGGACGCAAATGCGTCCAATCCATTTGAAGGGAGATACTGCTGTTTGCGCTTATTATTGCGCGATAAGCATCCTTAAGTCCATAGTAGGTCTTATCGACGTTACTATGTCATAGACTGATCCATCCACCAATGACAAAATATTCACTAAAAGTTTTATACTGGAAAAGATCCCAGACAAGCTAACCGACACACACCATGTTTTCGAGGAATTTAAAGGTTCTTTTGCTTGCTTCGATACCGGAATTTCGAAATTTAGGAACCTCAAAATATAAAGACGGTTATCTAGAGTAACGTTGGGTACAACTTTTAGCTTCGTCCAAATTGGAAAGAAGCTTTCCTAGTCTTTCAAGACCAAACGAGGTTTTCGACAAGGCGATTCCCTGGAATGCATAATACGATCTTCCAAACCGAATGCCAGTGGCACTTAACATAACAAAAGGCCGATACTGCTGGCTTAGATATGACAGATGATATTGATGTCGTTGGCCTTTACAGCAGGACCTTGAATGGAACATGTTCTATGTAGTATAAAGAAGGCAACCAAAGTAGTTAGTCTAGCAATAACCGAGAACAAAACAAAGTGTGTACATATGAAACTAGGATGCAGCATAAAAACATTCAATAATGTTAGCATGGAGATAAAGGGAAGCAAAACGCTTGCCAACATGTGCTACCTCAGGTTCGGTAAGCAGGTCGCTTGCTCGGCGAACAATCATCTAAGCGCAACAAAAATATCTCGTTTTTAATATGGCGCGATGTGAAAAGGTTGAGAAGGCTGTGGAAACTTTACAGATAATAACTAATTCTATGCAAAGTATGTGTCCTTTTTTCGACTGTGTGGCGGTTGCCGAAGCAAATGTAATGAGGAAATGTATGAGCCCGAACAAACGAATAAGAATTCAACGATTACTTGAACATGTCAATCGTATGGATGGTGATGCTACGGTGAAAAGATGATGGGCGTCCGCTAGCACATTGGAAAGGCTAATGGAAGTAAAATGCTTCCCACAATGAATAGCAGCAACAGGCGATGTCTTTTGATCTCGACATTAACTGACACGCGGTTGTAGAGCCATAGAAGAAGAAACATTTATTATTTAAAACTTTTTTTTTTAAATAAGATTTTGAATGTGTTGTTGATCTGGTTTCACACACGAAGACAAAATCTCGTTTCAAAAATGGAAATAATGGAATTTAATGATGAGCAAACCAATGAAGATCAGAAGTCTGCTGATAATAAAGGGATGACAAGGAAGGGTTGAGAAAAAATATTTTAATAAAAATGTTGACTACTATTCTTGATTTTCAATACTGTATAGCTGAGACAGGGTGACCACCTATATTCAGAAGTGGCTACCTGCACATCAACTGTCTCGTAAGACTGTGGAAAAAAGAAAGATAGATCAAGTAAAGTAAAACAGTAAACGACGATTGCCAACATTGCCATGAATACTAAAGCACATTTATTAATGTATATGAACACACTTGCTAAATATTGTGTCATTTCATTTGTGTCTACAACGATTTATACAAATTATTTCGGAGGAAAGAGGTTGAGTTCACTTGCAAAACCATAGCAGACTCCGTCAGCGTCAAAAAGCCCTTAGAACAATTGTTGGTTACTTGAAGTGCTATGAGCATCTCATTTGCGTTTGACACTTAATCCAACTATTCCATGAGCCAGATGAAAACTATAGGGATGCATATGTGGGGAATGAAATTATACGAACTTTCTTACTTAAATATGTAATAGTTATCTTTAAATGATTAAAATTTTATTAAAGCAACTTAACCTTAGTGCGAAAACAGTTGTGTTTTGTTCTCGCACTTTTTCGATGCCATAAATTTAAGGCTATCAAAGGCTTTAAAGACTTTAAAGTTAATTTATTTGTTTGAATATCAGCGCCCCAGTGTAAGCGAGTCTTGTGTAGGCGGACGAATAAAATTTATAGCGCTTTCGAACTTATGCGACCGCCAAACCAAATACATTGCGAAGCTGTTAGTGATTTTTTTTTTTGTTGTTTTGTCTGAAAGCAGCCAAATGTGTTTTGGCAGCCAACAAATACAAGCACAAATGTGTGGCGTGTGGCATGGGCAGAACAAGATAAATGTGGCTTGTGTGGTGAAAGTTTTCTGCTTAGATTTTCCAACAACGATACACCTTTGTGCGCTGACTTCGACGACGTTCTTGTTTTTTTTTTGGCATTTTTTTCTTTTTGTGACAAAGAATACTCACTGCAAACACTATTTTCAAAGGCTTGCGTAGCTGTCAAATGTAATTTCAGTAATCGACTAGCACTTTAACCAATATTTCTCGTATTGCTCGTATTTTGTATTCAGATACCAACCGCACTTGCGACACTTTTCCGTTGGCAAGTGAGTCGCTGTTGTGCGTCAGTTGGGCGCCAATGGCAGTGTGACTCTATCGCACTTTCACTCTAACTGGTGCTGATTGTGAATGATTTTGGTTTTTTAACAAATTTTAACCAAAAGCTCAACCACTTGGGTTTGGTTTATTTAAGGTACTCGTAGTTCGTGAATTTTCACACACTCCGCTTGTTCTTTCGACACACATTTGCGATTTATTGATTGTTAGGTAAACAAGTTTAAATTTATATGACGACCCTTTTACGTTTCTGCCATGCGTTGAATATCTACCAGACTATTACGGGGAGGATTAAAATGGTTGCGCTGTGCGTAAATTGCGCTGGTGGTGAATTAAATTTTTTAAAAATACCAGCGCGGACCATGTGCTGCTGTGGCGGTGGTGGCGTATGCGTATTATTTTGGTTGGTTAAGCTATCGCTTCGTCTAACTCAACTGGTTGTTTCAAAATTTTGCCAAAATCCAAGTGTGAGCTGCGTTGTATGCCACATTTTTATAAGCTAACTGCTTCGTATTATTTTCACTGGGCAGCAAGTTACATACATACATAGACGTATAAATATATATTTGTGAAACCTTAAGCGCATTCGTTAGAATATAGAATATATAATATAGAATATAGAACAGCATATATGCTCGTATATTTATATGTATACACTTAAATGTATTGCACAGTCAATTTTATTTGAATGCACACATTTTTGTAGATCTTCAAATATTTATCATATCTAAATTTACAAATGCATAATTGAGAATATAAAATATGTAAGTGTCGAAAGGTAGTGCTTTCCTGCAAAAATTGTCTAACCGAATCTCTTTTTTAAAAACAAAAATTTCCATTTGGTTCTTATAGACACAACATAAAGGAGACGAGCTAATTGGTTTTTTTTTATATTTATATATGTAGCTTAACTTTTCTAATATGTCGCATTTATGGCAGTGCTGTAGGTACCGAAAATACTAAACGTAGCATGTGCATCAGTATTGTCATTGATTTATAATGTAATAATAAAAAATAAGTATACAAATAAATTGTTATAATTATATTGTGTACCCACTTCAATCACCAAACCAAATTGTGAACATTTAAGAAAAGTGAAAATAATAATACGCGGTTCGATGTTGCTTTTTATTATAAGAACATAATTTTTTTCAATTCTTAAAACATTTATTTTTACATTATATTTCGTAAGAACTGGTAACATTGACGTGATTAATCAGTTTCTGAAATTTAGACAAAAAAATCTTTAACGTTTTAAGATAACGAAAAAAAACCAAACCTTTCGCTAATCGGCAGTGGAAAATCTATAACAAACAATTTTGTTATCAAAGTAAAAAAGAGAAAATCAGCGCAGTGTAAAAAACTATACCAAAATCTCTTAATTTTCTCTGGCAATCTCCGATATATATTCTGATATTGTACCATGTCAGGAAAGCGCATTTTTAACAACGTTATTCAGTCGGTTTATTTTAATTATTACAAAGAAAAACCCGAAATAAAACTTGTAGAAATGTTCTTAATAAAGCTAAGAACCATCTATAACACAGTACGACAAAATCAAATTTTTGTTGGTACACATGAGAAATATTAAACAGAAAGGATTTTTTTTTTATTAAGAAACCCATTTTTTTTCTCCGGTAGATGGCGCTTTAATTTTCATGTAAAGTTAAAAAATAAAATTTGTACCTACATATGTATGTGCTAAAAAAAACGAAGAAATAAAAGACCAACACTTTTAGCACAAAACAATAGTTAAGACTTCATATTCATTTTTGTATTTTTATAATTTTTTTTTTGTATTTTTTATGCATTCCGTACATTTTTGGTTATTTTTTAACTTTACATGAAAATTAAAGCGCCATCTACCGGAGAAAAAAAATGTTTTCTTAATAAAAAAAATCAAAATTTAACCTTTTCAAAACTGGCTCAAGTATTAAAATCGGTTCACCCTTTCTGTTTTTATAGAATTTTTTATAATAGTATTACATTTGAAATGAACCTCCACGGTCCTTTGAAGCTTAAAAATCGATTTTCTCAAAATTCTGACGTGCTACAACAAAACGCCGAGACATGTATTTCTTTATTTTAAGCCTATTTTCATAGTCTGTTAACATTTCTCATGTGTACCAACCACTGTCGTACTGTAAGCCAGGCTGAAAAAGAAAACAAGCATTTTTAAATTAAATAACAGTTTATTCTCCAAAGAAAATCCTACCAAAACCATATTATACCAAGTTTATTACCTTAATTTAGTTTACAGTTGAGAAAACTTACAAAATGACGACAAAATCCACAGAAAACTTTTCAAAAAGAATAAACTAAGATAGTTCTTAAAAATAAAAATAAAATTAGAACAAAACTCTCAAAAAACATTCTGAAGTAAAGCAGAATAACTCTCGAGAAGGGTTTTAATGAAAATAAAATTTTGGATAACCTCCGTTTTCAGAATTTCGAATTTAAGAGAATTTGGTTTGTGTCATGTTTGCATTAAAGTTTAACAATGTCGTGAAGTGTTTCGTCGAACGCGGCATAAAACTTGACTTCCGTTCGTTAAAATATTCTATTTCTTAAACGCTGCGGCGTATAGGTCGGCGCTGCGCGTTGTTAATACAATTTTTATTTATTTTTTATTGAATTGATAAAAGTAATATACATAATTACAATCACAATTTCAATTAAGCTAGAGCAAGAAAAAATTATTATCTTCTGCAAACATTTTCTTTCATAGACTTCGAACTAAGTAATTTCTCTACATGAATCTTACAAGTTTGTCCGAATCACTTGTGAAAAACGCACCTAAAAGTGCGATTGTTTAACGAATTGTGTAAAAAAATTTCGCAAATGCATTAAATTTAAAAATACGATTTGTATCCCAAAGTACAAAGACTTTGTAATGACATCCCCCAATATGAAAGCATTACTACAACTGAGTTCAACATTGTGATTTAAAAAAAAAATAAAAACGAATCTAAAAATGTAAATTGCAAAAAAAAATTGAAAAATATGAATTTCGCAAAAAAAAGCAAATCGCTTTCTTATATTATGATATACTTAGTTAAGATTTATGTATTCATTTTGAAAATTTGAGATTTCATGAAAAATCCTTGACACAGTTGACGCGGTTTAACCCATTTGAGCAAAGCACTATTTTACGCGCTACTCTTCTCATTAATCAAATTTTAACTGCTGATACTCGTAGTAGCGTATACGCCTAGCATCGAAGTTTCCACTATCGTTAGTCGCGAATAAATAACATACATATGTAGTTCCGAGAAATTTTGATCCAGTTTCGTTCAGTGTCAGCACGTGCCAGAGAATTTTGTTCCTAACTTGTTTTTCGAAACATTGTTTTGGAAACTTTTGTTTCCTATTTGTTCTCTTAAGAAAATTTCCGAAAGTACTGTTCGGATTTTGTTCTGCTCGGTAATGTTCACCAGCGGCTTTTTGTTCGTAAAAAATTTATATTGATGACTTTCTCGAAAGTTTTGTTCTCGCATTCGTTCTTATGGAAACAGTGTCGAAAGTTTTCTCATTTCAGTGTAGCTTTTTAAACGTTCACCTTATCTGAAATTGCGAGAACTATGTTAAGATAACCCCTTTTGTTCTCGGTCCCTAATTTCTAAAGCAAATCTAATATTCATTAGATGAGTCAATTATTGATCTCGTTTTGCTATCGAAATCTTTGGTTCAAAAACGATTTCGAGCTATAACTTTTGTACAATTTAATATAATAATTTTGTCTATCTTCAAAAGTATATTTGAACCACACCACATCAAATAGGAGGCTGCAGCAAAAAAGTCATTGAATAATTGTATTATTTTATGCTAATGTGAATTGTCAAATTAACAAAGCTTTTTGTTCAAGTCTGAAACTGGGATAAGTAAAAAATTTTTGCAATAGAATAAGTTATATTTTTATATAAAAATCTAATTGAATTTAAAAAAAAAAACTTTATAAACATTGCATTCTTTTCATATTTCTTCCACGAACTGTACTTCTGTTTATAAAAAACTCATTCTATTACATTTATGTATTACTTTTCATTAGGAAAATTTCAAAAGTTTTTATTGATTGCTTGCTGCTTGATTGATTGCTGCAAATGTTATCCAATTTCGTAGTCATCTTCCAATTGCAAAGTCACTTTCAAGTTGAATGGCCGACGAGTGTGTGCTGGTCAGCTTAGGAAAATATTTCGTTGTGGCGCTTAAGTGAAATTGTTTCTGCTCAATCAGTGTTGCAAAAACAAAAAAAAAATATTAGCAATCTGATTTAATTTATTTTAAGCTTAATGCTGAAGGATTTTAAGTATATCATTACATTTCTCCGGCTTTGAACAACAAAAACACAACTTCAAAAGTGCTTGTTCATCTTTATTCTTTATTTTGTTAGATGTAGGAATTGTAAAGAGCCACGCGAGCTTGTACCCCACATATCTTGCTGCGTTTTTAAGTAGAATTCTTAAACCTTGTGTGTATATAGAGCTAGTAAATGTAGACTTAATAATTATAAGTTTGCCATCACTGTGTCATTAGAGATATTTTGTGTATCTACATCGAGCCCCTAACCCTTTGCCAAAACAACAGTACAACTCCAGTCACTACTCCCGTTGAAAAGGAGAAGAATAATAGAAACAAAGATTTCGCTAACGAGTGAGTAAAAAAGGTTGCTTGACGGGACACATTCATATGATGTGAGGCAAAGAATGATAATTGATGTGATGTACAGTAGAGCTGGAAAACTAAACATATTCGTACTAACTATCGACATTTTCCGATGATACTATCGGTAGTAGGGATTGCGTCAGAAAAAATTGCAATCGTTAAAGACAAAATATTTTGTTAAACAACGTTTCCTTTTTTCTATGAAACATAGCATACGGTTATTATGATTTATTCTGGTTTATTAATGAATATTACAAATTTTGTATATCTATTTTTTAATTAAATATTTGTTCCTGCATCTCTTTCATCAACGTTTTTATAGCAGTTTCAGAGACTTCCCGGGCCGCTATATGTAGAACATCTTCTTCCAAAATCGTTAATGTCTTTCTCTAGTTTTGTATTGTCTTTATTCCTTTCTTTACTTATGCCTAGTATCACTCGGTTGGTTGCAGTTCTGGCCAGTTTCGTGGATTGGCCTCCAGTGTCACGAAATGCACATTGCTGTGCACTTAATTGAGTGCAATTGGCACTTTGCTGTATTTAAATACACGAAGCGAGATCAAGCCAAAAAAATTTAATCTTTCACGTTAATAATCTCGTGATCAATTATTATTTGATGCCGGAGTTAATCGTACCTGTGGTCACAAAAAGATTTCCCTATTGCTGCAGCTACATACAACAATAAATTTACGGGGATAAGTTGACTGGTTTTTTGTTCTAAATGATGCACTTAACATTTAGAACGAAAACCTAGTCAACATTTTTCGCGAATCTGAGTTATGAAATTCCTCGCCTGGAAGTTGTGAAAAGTAAGCTTAAACGTTTGTATGTTTCGTCATCCCTACTTAAAAATGTCTCTGAACCCATTTAGTTTAGAGCCACTTTTATACCTGCAATTTTAGGATACTTCGTTTGTGGATGACAAGAACCCGTTTTCCGTGTGTCACATTTATCCTGCTGGTATCGTTTTATCTTCAACAGTGTCCGAGACAACTTTCAGTTCGAACGCGATTTTTTTTTTTTAATTTCACTTCGGGTGATTTTGGCGCACTTCTATTCCGCTTGTCGCTTATTAACCGACCAACGTTCTTCTTAAATTCAAAGCCTAATTAAAAAAAAAATGTCGTTGAATTTTTAAAATTGACAATTGATTTGGTATCGGACTTCTCAAGATTAATGTAATTTATCAAGTCATAGATTATATTGAAAGACATTTTTTTTTAATATTACGAAATATGCTAGTCTTCCATGCGAGAATTAGAAAAATGAATTGACGCGAATAATGAAATGTGCCTGCCTTCCAAAGTAATTTGAGACGTGCTTATCTTCACTACGCAACTTTATGAAGTATCGAGACCACAGACAGCAACTGGTACAAGTTTTGTTTGAAAATTCGTCTTTTAATAATGATTCCTGCAAGTTTTTTTTAAATGTATGAAAAAAATAAAGGGCGGAGACTTCTTGTTTACTTTTATATGCAAGAGTCATAATTTATAATTTAAAAATTTCCAATAAGTAAGAAGTATGTACTATATAGCAATACAATAAAAAAATTAAAATAAATGTAATTTAAATTGCGATATATAATTAATATATATTTATTTTTACGACTATGTACGTCAGCTGCTTTCTGTGACAATATCCAAAAATGTATTCATGCCCACCTAAGAACAGTCGCGGTTAGAGATTATATGCTCCCTAGCCGATATTTATACTAAGGGCACACACCACTATACACTCATCTTAAACGTTTAGATCAAAAGCTCGAATTAGTAATAAAACATTGATTCGTTCCAGCACATGGGTGAGCATGAAGACCAGAGATTCGAAGCCAAGCAAAAAACCGAGTTTACTGTTTTTTTTTTAAGCTTATTCTTAGTACACTAACGACCATGGCTACCAAAAAATATGCAAATGCCTGAAATGATTTTATATTTAAACATTTGGCAATCTTGTTTACTTTGTATATTTAAGTAAAAATCTGTCAAATTTTTTCTTTATTGTGGTCATGTTTCAACACTGATCGCGTAATGCTTTCGCGGGTTTTTAATCTTTAATTTTTGCTTTTATACCGAAAGAAATATAATCCAAGTGGTGGATTGTTAATGGAAATCGCGCCAACATTTTCTGAAAACTTCTACCAGACAAATAAATTATATTTAAGTAATATCTGCAATATTTTGATTTCTGGAACGAAAATATTTAACATCAAAAAGCACTTTGAAGGAAAAACCAAACAAACAAAAAGAACAAGAAAACAGTAATAAAAATATTTGCATCATAATATCAATACTTTCAATTAGGACTTTGATAAAATTCTGTTTAACTAAATCATCTCTGCAGTTTTGTAGCTCATGTGAAAGTGCAAGTTACAAGTGCCTGTCGATTACCGTTGATTTTCGAAAAGTATTTTTTTAAGCGCTTTTGCGAAATTTCTGCCATGTAACGAAAACATGCTATATTTTTTTTTAATTTGAAGTGAGACCACTTTGAGCATTTTTAAATATCTGTAACATTTTTTGTTATTTTGTGGTATTTATTTTCATTTAATTTGGTACTAAGCATTCTGATATGAATCTCAATCGTGCCTTTAATGAAGGCTTTCTTGATAACGAAATTATAGTGCCACCTTTCGGAATTTCATGTCTTTTAATTACTATACATATGTACATACGAGTATGTTCTGAATGAGATCGTGATCGGACTATAGATACATTTGTTCTAATCATCTCTCCTCCAGCTCCATTTAGCGAGCATGACGTATAAGTGATGCACCCCGAAAGTTTAATTATACAAATGCACAACCACATATATTATTCTTTTATTTGATTCATTATATTCTTATTTAATATAACTCCTACTCTAAAAAAAAACATATAAATCCAAAGTTTAAACTTTTTGCAAATTTAAAAAAAAATTCATAAACGTGAGTAGGTATGCCATTTTAATTTTAATACAATCAAGTGCAAGTTTCAAGTCGCTGCAGGAATCCTGAGAAAACATTTGAAAATTTTAAGATATTTTGTTGAAAGTTTGAATCCTGTTTTTAATGATGTTAGTAATGCAAAAATTAAGATTTTTTACAAAGTTGAAATGGTTCCACAAAATTTCATAAATAATCAAATTTTTTCCAAATAATTATTAGTATTTTTTGAGTAGGTATGCAATTAAATCATTTTAACTTTAAAACAATAAAAATTCTTGAACTTGCACTTAATTGTTATGAAATTTACATAGTTATAAAACTCAAAAAATATTTTAAAAATAATTTAAAATTTTTTTTTGATTTGATTATTTTTTTCAACTTTAAGAAATTGAATGGGCTACAAACTTGTGTGCTCAAAAAAGTCAAGTATCCCGAGAAAAAATTAAAATTTTGATGAAATTTTGTAAATTTTTTTTTAAGTTTTGTACATTTTGTTTGATTTATATGATTTTTATTATATAATGAATTGTATTTTGTTTGAAAAATAAAGGAAATTAAATAAGTGTAATAAAATTTAAAAAAATATAAATTTCAAAAAATAATTTAAAAATGGCTTGCATTCTTTTTTCAACTTTTTGAAATTTAATGGACGGTAAAACCACATACATATAGATACTTACTAAAAAAATTTCAATTTTTTTTCTCATTTATTTGCATTTTTTCCAACTTTGTGAAATTGAATGGGCTGCATAAATACATACTCGAAAAATTTCAATTTTGATTAAATTTTTGTGTTTTTTTTTAAGATTGTACAAAGTCGTATCAGTTCTGGTTTATATGATTTTTATTGTATAATTAATTATATTTTACCTAAAAAATAAGTAAGGAAATTAAATAAAAGAAAAATATATTCACAAAATGTGTCAATAACTATGTGTTTGTGCAATAATTAGTTCGCTGGGTTCGGCCATGCCTGTTGAGTGAAAAATGAATAAAGAATATATGTACATATGCCTATGCTTTTAACATAACCTAATATCTAAATCAAGCTGCGCTTAAATTTTAAAAGCACAAGTTGCATTTGATCTCAAATATTAATTTTTTTTCGATATATTCCTCTAGCAATTTATTTGACTTGCAGTCGAATAGCGACTTCAAATTACAGCTTTTAATAAATTTATTTTATTTTTACTTTTCTTTCTCTCTGTTTTTCCACACTTCTTTGATGTGGCGAAATTTTTAATACGCTCCAATGACGATGCCGCCCCCGTTGGCCATAATTATCTCTGCAACTAAACGTACGTCAACAACAACAACAACAATAAAATGTGAAAATAGACGGTCGCCAGCGTACCACAACGAATAGCAAGTAAAATGACATCAAGGCCAAATGGTATTTCACCGCAAAATCACACTTTGAAAACAGGTAAGCGTTTCACTCACAGCTCAACCTCAATCGGTTACTTTGTATGTAAAAATGCTCACAAGCGTAAGTTATTCCGGAAAAAAAAAATACAAAAATAAAAAACGAAATGACTTACACTAAAGCAATTTTTGTGGTCCATTTCCATGTCAAATAAAAGCTGAATATCACTTTTATGCGATTTTCATTTTAAATGCGACTTTTAACGGCGTCTTTTGCGTTTCATTGCATTTAAAAAAAAGAAAACAGCTCCAAAGCAATTCACTGTGGGTTTTGTGGCGAATTTTGTATTTAAGCACAAAGCAATGAAACTTAACCGAACACTTTTTTACGACGCTAATCGTATTTTCATTGCAGGCATGACGACGAACTCTCAGTGGAACGATCGCTCATCTAGTCCCGAAACGTTGCCAAGCGACATGTACGTATACAATTCTATGTTTCTATGTACATCTAAGTACGAATATGATGCTATATACATATTTACTTAATATACACAACATTTATATATACGTATGTATTTCGATTTGCCGAACAAAAATTGCTTTCCTCTTTATCTGTACACTTGTATGTATGTATGCCAATGTTAAATGTGTCTGTACAGCGCCTAATTGTATACTTCAATTTCCTGCTTGTCTAAATGCATAATTGCTTTATATTTACGTCGTGTACGTCGTCGTCGTCGTCGCTACAATAGCAATAACAACACATGCAACAATACATACATACCACTACTACCACTACAGCAAAACTTTTTCTTAGCCTTAGCTGTCTTTATTTATTAATTCTCTACTGCTTATTTGTATTCTCCTGAGTTTCATGCAACCCTTTTGTATCCGTACACCTACCTACACATGAATTAACAGGAAAAGAAAAAAATATTACTCCCATAGCAATAAATCGCCATATAAACGCATACACGCACAAACAAATACCCACACATTTAGAAAGATTTACATCTATTTCGCTGTAAATCACTAAGCAATTTTTTCAGAGTCATCATTGCCTGCGAGCGAAACAAACCCAAATCGGAATAAAAGTATTAGGCCAATATTGTAAAACGCTAAACCTTTCTGTACTATAATTTTACAAGCCCTTACTCAAAGAATGGCAACGCACAGTGTTCTGCCTAAGCGATTTTGTACAATCAAAAATGTACTTTAAAATCCGAAATTGGTGATTTTCTTGCCATAGAGAAATTGTTTTTCATACGCATTTTTTTTTCAATTATTTTTTTTTAAACAGAGCTCATAATACAACTAAAATCTCGTGCACGAAAATTTAAAATTTTACATATATGTAACTCATAAAAATTCGAAATATTTTCCTAAAATTTTTAAGTTTTTTTTTGTGGAAATTTTAACAAAATTTACTACGCAGTTTTGTAGCCACTTGAAACTTGCTCTTTATTGCATTGAAAAGGCTGCAATATCAAAAATCCAAAAAAATTAAAAAATTAAATTTTACTTCTTTTTTTTTTTTAACTGAGCACAATGTTTAAAACTTGAACTTTTGGTCTATAGAATGAAAAATATTTTCTAGAAAACAAAAGAAAATAAAAAATTAAATGAAGATAAAAAATATATATTGATTTTCTTCTGGTTTTCCGACAGGGTGGAAATTTGATGTATATTGGAACGATAGATTAATTTTAGCTTAATTCTTTCTTACAATTTTCTTTTGAAATTTCACTTAAATTTCGCTTTAATAAATATCTTTTGATACCTTGCATTTTAACTAGGATTCACTCTTACAAATGCAAATCATACTTTTTACAAAACCATAAAATTAAAATTTTAAGCAACTTTGACTCTTTTTAATTTTTTTTTTGTGGAATATTTCTGAGTAAGCAATTTTCAATTTTAGTCTTTGAATTGTAGTGCAAGTTTAAAGTGGCTAAAAATAACGCTTAATTTAAAAAAAATAATTTACTGAGACTCTCGCAATTCCTTTCATATAAAAAATTATCGCGTTTTATGTAGGAAATTGCTATTTATCGATTTCATTTTGGCAATCTTTATCAGACAACGTAAGAAATAAACTCGAAAGTTAATAACTCTTATTGATAGTTGAAAAAATATTTCAACATTATAAGAGTTTTCGTGCCAAATAAAAATTAGCGTTGTGAATAACTCTTATCAGCGTTGGAAAATATTGAATTCAGCAAAGATTATAAATATCAATGCGTCTGGTACTGTCATTTGGAGTTGGAATTCTTTTGCGCCCACAATTAATTCACCTTTAAACATACAAACGAAACCACAACACATAATTTTCATCAAAACATTCACTTTAAACTTGTTTTCACTGCAACAACATAAAAAAAATTTAAACTCACTTTTCCCCAAAATTCAGCGCGCTTCGCCCTTTAGCGTGCTGCTGATAAGCAGCAACTAATTTCTCTGCTACTCAATTTCTCATTTCATTTAGTATTTATTGTAAAGTTAATCATTATTTAATTGCAATTATGTACGTATATATTTATTTATTTATTTTTTTGTATAGTTTTAATTTCTTTTCAATTTTTTCCTCTCGTTTCTCCCCCTTAGTCCTTTAGCGGCAGCGCGTCGTCAAAAACTTAGCGGTACTTTGATTATGAACATGTCCCTAAGGTTGGCACACACACACACATACACACACACATGCACAGCATAACAAATTTGCTAAAAGTTTTCGCGTTTGCCTTTTCCAATTTTTTTTTGTACGCCTCGTGTTTCCGCTTTACGCCGCCTACTTTTTTCGCTCGCATGAGTTGTTTTTTTTGATTTTCTTGCCATTTTAACTGCATTTTTCTCGTCGTCCATAATTTGTTTCCTGCACAGCAGAAATATTGATGGAAAAAACGCCTGTCAATATGCAACAAAATTAGCGCTGCCGCTGGCAAAATCTGCCCCTAGCTTTGCGACTTTGTAGCAAGAAAAAAACTGCTCGTTCGCCGCGCAGCCAAAGTTATGTTTCCGTTTTGCAAATTGATTTTTGCTGCCGGCAACTTTTTTGCGAATTTGGCTGTATGTGCTAAGCTGAAGTATGTGTGTTGCAGCGGAAAAAAACAAAAACAAAAATAAAATCGAAAGAACAGGCAAAAGTGCATCGTGGAAGCAACTTGCCGCGATTTACTCATTTTCGCGTTGTTTGCTTTGCTTATTTTTCAATTTAAAATACTCCCATTTTTTGCTTTTGCTTTTTCCGAACTTTCGTTTTTTTAATTTGTTTTTTTTTTTGTTTTGTTTTGCATCCTGTTCTTGCATGTTTACCCCTAATGCACTATGATTATTATAAACTGCAAACTGTATGCGTTCCCGCCCCGCGCCCCTTTGCCAAGGTTTGCAGGTTTGCGGCTTGTTAAATGAAATTTTGAAAAAGTTTTCCCTTCATGCAATTTGCTAATTCAGTTGGCTATTTTTCGCGTTTATCCATAACGCGTATTTTTTTCGGTGTGTAATTGAGATAAAAGATTGCACTTAGGTTGCATTATGAAAAAATATATGCTAACACTCGCGGCAAAAATAATGGCAATGCGATATTTTCACCTGTTTTCACTAGTTATTTTTCTTTTTTCTTACTTCGAATATTTTTTTATTAAAATTGAGTTCATTCTCTAATTGAAGCAGTGTAAAGGCGAATTTTAAACTTTGAAAAAAAAAAATTATAATTAAATAAAACATAAATTATTGAACTTTTTTTTAAATCTTAGTACTTTTCTGAGTATGCAGTGTTTTACTCATACAATTTTTTAATAAAGTTTTTGAAATTAAAAAAAAAATTTTTTTGTGGAATATACACATTTGTAGCTTGTATAATTTTAGTAAAGTAATTTGCCGCTTTCAAGTCGTTAAAATTTTCGCTTATTTTAGACAATTTTTTTTATGATGCCTTACTTTAAAATAGAAAAATAAATTTGGTTTAAACATAATATGGAAGCTGTAATTTTTACCAACTTAAAACGTGCACTTTTCTGCACTAAAATTTTACGAGCTACAAAACTGCATACCTTAAAAATTTAAAGTTAAAAAAAAATCGAAATTTTAATGAAACTTTGTTGAGTTATTACATATTTTTTATAAAGTTTAAAATTTAAATTGGAAAATATTAGATATTGAATGAAAGAAAAATTAAAAGTCAATTTTTTTAGCCAAAAGTATGCATATGTACATTCAAATGTAGATAAGTATTTCATATTTTGCGCTCAAATTGCATAAAATAACACTTTGCGCTCATTTTGTGTTGCTGCACTATGTAATTTTTCTAAATTACGAGCAATTTTGTTTTTATTAAATTATTCATTGCGAACTAATAGTTGCACAAATATTTTCTCGTTTGAAAAAATTTAAATATGAAAATATGATTTGAGTTTGAATTTAATAAACGAAAACATTTAGTTACGTTCAAATAAAAAATTCGTTTACTATGCGCCAGCTTGCAAATTGTTTGCGTGAGTTTTAAATTCTGTGAAATTTATGCAATGCTTATGATGAAATCAATTCGTTTACATAACATACATGCATAGATATTTGATTTGTGCTTTTTGCCAAACAAATAGTCCAATATTTATTTTATTGTCAAAACCGAAAGCGATTGTGCGCCTCAGAATAATTTGTGTTTATTTCAATATGAGCGTTGTAGATTTTATTTTCTAAACGTATAGACTTTTCATAGTAAGATGCCAAGTGTGCACACTTTACTTCATGCACAGAAATTTATATACCCAATAAACATGTTTATCAAATCTCAATTTGAGATGCTTTTCTTAAACCTTAAACGTATGTTCTCAACACAAATTTTTCTAAGTGAGAAATTTCCAAAACTCAACTTTTGCTCAAACGTGCGCGGAACGCAATAAAATGGAATGTAGTTACTTGTATTGAAATATTTGTATAGAGTTGTCACATCTTTTCAAGTGTTTGCTGGATACCCAATAAACAATTGCGTTTGAGGTTAGGTTGAGAACTAAGGTATTTCTCAAGTCTTCAACGTTCTCCTTTGAAAGTTCTCAACAAAATGGCATTTTTCCCTTCTATTCATCAAGTTGAGTAAGATTAAGTTAGTATCAGCTTGAACTCCAGTTAGTTTTAAATAATAGATTCAGCTTTCATTTAATTTTTTATTTAGAAGAAATTAAAATTTTTTTACCAAGAAAAAAAAATTTTTTTTATATATGCGTGCGCCATATTAAGAAGAAATTAAAATTTTTTGGAGTATGAAAGGAAAAAAGGGATAAAACAGTTGGGATTCCATAAAAAAAAAGTATACTATAATCTTAAACAGACTTGTTCGAATATAAATATTGTTCGATGATTGCAGAGTTGCTTTTAAAAATTTTATTTCAAATGCGGAAATAAAATTGTGTTCAGATATGCGTAGGAAGAAAGTTTTGATGAAATGTACATTACGTGTGAGTGACTTAGGCTTAAATGTACTCTTGGTGCATAGTTCAGCATATGAATGTACGATAAATCAGTTAAATATTTTTTACTCAAAAAATTGGTTATTCATAAACGATTATGCTGCAATTAATTAATTAGTCAGATTTTAATTAATCCGCTGTTTGATTATTTGATTAATCGTGCATTCCTTATACAGCATAATGTGGTAGTGAACTAGTGATTGGCAAAAATGTAGTTTATGGTTAAATTTATCATTTTCATTAACTATAAATGATTATTTAATCAAGTTTTGATTATACCGCTGTTCGATTAATTGATTAATCGCACATTCTTAGTTCAGAATAATATACTCATATGTTTATGTTTATAACTAAACAAGTAATGTTCTAAAAAAATAGAAAAATTGTAAATGAGATTAACCGCGCTAAAACAGCACACTATAACAAAATCTCGAGTGTTAAGATATGCCAGAAGTTTTGAGAAAAAAATTCAAAAGGGATTGATTTCAAAAAGTGCACACATTTTTTTTTTAATATTTTCGGCAAAATCATTGTATGCCCATAGCTATTTAACCACTTAAAAGACAAGCAGAAATCTCAAATACCTTATGGAAGCGCTTCGATATTTGATTGGAAATGTCTGCCAGATTGAAACATACACCCATTCAGAGCACTATTAAAAGAGAGTCAAACTAAAAACAAAGCAGCATTTAAGGCATTCACACCAACACCAAACCCACACACACTTGCCTTTCGTGATTTTTTATACACATCAACTTTTTTTTCTCGCTCGCACCCTCTCTGTCAGCGCGACAGCTGTCAATAACTTGGCCATAAAGTCAGAACACACACACACACCCGCACACAACTTGCATACATTTTTTGTTTGTTTTTGGAAAACACAGCACCAGCATCAAAACATCGTAAATTCGCACTTTTTGTGCTTTATTTTTCTTGCAATGAAACTCAATATTCCTTCCACTTTAGTAGTATAAAGCCACCTCTTCTTTGGTTTTGTTTAGTCGTTGTAGTAGTTCCGCCTGGGTGCGCCCGTTGTATGTGTGTGTGTTGCACAGCGTGTGTCCAATGCGATATTGGTAAATTTATTCGAGTTAATAAAATTTTCTAAAGCAATGAATGAGTGCGAGATTTGAGTGTACGACAACTCCCTACCGCCACACACTTGCAATGTGCATGTTCTTTAAATTTAACTTTTTTAATTTGGTAGATCTTTTTTATTATCGAAAGATTTTTACTTGCAAAATACAAATACATACTGAGCGTTGAGAAAAATTGGTATTTTTTTTAGTGGTTTTTTAGTAGCTATACTAAAAAATGAAAATATATCATCACTGCAACCAATTTACAGCTTTACCTGCTGCACTACACGTTCCACTTTCCTTACTCCACTAACGTAACCTGTTTTGCAACAATTAATCCATTCTTTAGAAACTTTGTTACCTTTTTCTTGTTAAATTTCGTTAGCTATCCTGACTCTTCCTGCTCTCTTATTTTATTACATTTGCACATTTTTTCTGCTAATTTATTTTATTTTTTATACCTCAAATATTTGAATTTTGATAGTATTTGAAGTATTCTCAATCTTATGCTGTTTGTGTTTATTTTTTCTACTTGCATTTTGTTTGTGTTATTTGTAGGAGTCTCTTACAGTATATTGATGAGGAGCTAAAGCTAAGGTAAATACTTTAAACAACAACCACAACAACTACTATACTAAAATGAAACGAGCGAACGCAAATGATGCATACATGCGTACATTTTTATTTTTTTTTTGTTTTTACAAAACCCATCCATGCCGTAACTCCTAGAGAATCTTTCAAAATGAATGCCAAAGACGTAATGCAACAAAAAAATAATAATTAAAAACAAAAAACTTTTAGATTTCAAATTCATACCGAATATAGTAAGCAGCTTAAAGCCGAATGCTTTTGAGCTTTGGCCACAAAACAAGAAAGCATCTTCCATTCATGACGCTTTCATTTGTTTTCATTCAATTTTCATTTCATTTCATTTATTTCAGTTTTATATGTATGTGCTTTAGTTTTAACTATACTACGTTTGTTGAATGTACTATTTACTAAATATTTATATATATTTATTATTGTATACAATTTTATAGAAAACTTTGAAATATGTATATGTACGAGTAACAACAACAATCATTTTTAATTCACAATCAATGAAGAACCATAGTGAAATTGTGCACCGATACACTGAGCTTTAGTGCAGTCAAGAACCTAAGGCTTCAAAATTTACTTAATTTTTTTTCACAAAAATATTGCATAGCTTGAAAAGCAATTTCGTTATCAACATTTGATTATTTCCAATGCTCGTAAATTGTTAAAAATCGGTGTGTAAACATAAGGCTCTGCAGTGCATTGATAGATTCCGTTACTAACAAAAAAAAGTAAAGTTAAAAATTCATTTCATTTCATTTTATTATGTTTCTTTTGCCTGATCAACTGGATCACTTTGTCTGAATCACTTTGGGAATAGTACAGATTCCGAACTAATTTCCAAAATGCGCCTCAAAATTTGTCTCATAAAGTCGTCAATTTATCCTGAAATGATCTCAAGCGCGCCCTTAAACGGCCTCAAATGGTTATGTGCGCCTCAATAATATCGAAGTAGTTCCGAAAAATGTCCATTAATAATTCTCAACAGCTTCCGGAATAATTCCGCACAAGTCTTGAAGTGTTCGTAAAATAATCTCAAAATTATTCAGAATCAATAATAATAATCCCAACGGTTTTTACCCTCAATTCTCGCCCAACCGACGCGAGGAAAGGAACCCAAACTAGTCTCGAATGAGTCTTGAACTAATCTCAAATGTTTTAAAACTTGTACCGAATTGTTCATGAAGCAGTCATAAACATGAACCGAAATGATTTCGAAATGGTCTAGAAATTATTTCAAAATTTTTACGAAATAATCCTGAACTACATCCAAAACTAGCCGCGAACATCGCATTTATCTATTACACTCAGCTTCTGGTTGAGGTCTGACAGAAGTAGACGAAGGCTTCTGAATAGTGTCGTGACTATCAAATGGTTGTATAGTCAGGTAGGCTTTATCAAAGTTTTAGGTTGTGTTGTTGAATGAAAACCCCACATTCCGTCTTTGGCCAATCCGTTAAGACTGTCAAACCATTCAAGGGGTAAACTCTTTCCGAGTCCAGTCACTACATCTTCAAGAACTTCGTTGGGGTCCTGTGGCTATAGCCTTAATTTCAGTTTCGAGTTTGTACAGAATTAAGCGGCTCTCGAATGGCCTTTCCTTCTAGAACTTCAATGTATGCAGCCGAGTTCAGTTTGTTCAGTTTTTTCATTCGCGCCTTAGAGCCAATTCTGCGGAGAATATTTATGAACTACTGATTTTAATTCAGCAGAAAGAATAGAAGGGTCCACGTTATTGATGCGGATGCAATCGCTCTTTATGAAGGTTTAAGCTTCGTGTTGCCCAATCACTATATGCGGGTAGTTTTCCTAACATATTCTGACCCGAAGTTCTGTGCACCTGTGAAATCTGGCGGATACTCAGGAAGGGCTTTAACGGGCAATGTATAGCACTTTTAGCTTAGTCATCATTTAAAGTCAAAACAAAGTTGTCGTAGAGTGCAATATGGAACTACGGCCGGTGACTTATTCAATGTTAACCTCTATTTTTCGTTTCGTGGCCACGGGAATATTAAGGAAACCCAGAGCGCAAACGAGTGGACTAAGACAGGAGAGCTGGTTTGAATGAGTGTGTAGCAGTGGTACTGGGTTAACCGCTCAGGAAAATACATAGATTCAAACTGAAATCCACCTTCACTTTCTAGCACAGGGAAGAAAGAGATTACTCCGGCTCCAAACTTGTAAAGTAGCATGCATCATCTTGCCAAATACTACTTAATAGCAGAACGAAGCCAACAGATCTGCTTAGGAAGCCGATTTTAAATGTTTTAGGAATTGTGCAACTATCACTGGTGTTTTATTGGCTACTGGGTTAGTCGAACCATTTAGATCTCTTCGTGAATTTGTGCATTTCGCTTCTTTTGGTAAGATACAGATCCCTTAGCAACTATATTTGATGTTTCTGGAAGGCCCTGTGACGTTGGGGAGTTAGATCTGGACTTCTACATAGAAATGAAATTTTTTTCATTTAGCTTCACCACAGCAGTACCTGTTGTGCATTCCGTCATAGGGTCGTACGATTCTGGGGGTATTTTTACCTGAGTAACCAACTCACCAAAATTTCTTTGCAACGATGCTTTCATAAACACCCGCCTGCGTATTTACCTGATTCACTTGTTTGAGGAGATAAAGTATTTAACTAAAGTTTTTATTTTCGAATCTTTTTTTCTACTTTTACAAATTCTAAAACATTTAAGATACATTCGGATTTTTATCCGAAAAAAAACGTGTCGATTAAAAAAAAAATTTTATATATGCAGAGTTCAGTTAACACACAATTTTGCCTTGGTTCTTCGCAAAATTTAACTCGCTTATTATTATAGATATAATAAATATGCTTATACGAGTATATTTCATAAATTCATATGCACAACAAAACGCTTACACACACACACACACACGCACACATACACATACAGCGCCACATTTGCATATGTATCTGCTTCATCAATTTTGAAATAGTAAAATAGTTCATAAATTGGTTCAAACTGACCCTTTTCACCCATTAAACATCAATTTTTATTACTTTCGTATGTATATTAGTTTTCGGTTTCTATGTGAATAAGTTTGTTGCATGTATTTTAATATTATTATTCCTTTGTTTGCAATTTATAGACGATAAATATGTGAATAGCGCAAGTTTTTTTGTATCCAGCAAACTTTTCTTCTCGCGTTTGCTTTGTTTTGCCACAACGTTAATCTCAGCGGAGTCTCATGTAAATACGTATATATACTTAAGTACGGTCCATGACAAAAATATAGCACACCCTCATGTTGACAAAGTTGGACAATGTATTTTGATTTATTTATATTTCTCCATAAAACCGAAGTTCCAAACTTCATACAAAATTTATAATAATTTTACAGCTTTTTTTAAAAACAAAAATTTAGAAAAAATAAATTGAGCATGCAGTTTTGTAGCCTATTATATTTTAGTATAATGAAAGGCTGTTTTAAGTTACTGCTGGTATTTGACAAATTTTTCTGGTTTTTATCCGAGAATTGTATGAATTTAAAATTTTAAAAAATTAAAAAGATATTGTCCATTAAATTGTAAATATGACGTTGTGCTATATTTTTGTCGTGCACTGTGTACTAAGAGTTCTCAAATTTTCTTTGTTTTTATTTTAGAATATAAAGTTTTATGACACTTTGTTTTGGTTAAATGGATCACAAACTGCTTTGAAAACCTTTGCGGCAAATGGAGTTTTTCCACACTCGCAGTCGTCACAAGGAGCCCCATTCATAATATCTAAAAAACATGTGCATATTTCCGCGTAATGCTAATAAAATTTTGCGATGGGTCATTTTGACTCAAGCGCAATAGAAGGGTTAACCAGCTTGTTTTAAAGATAGTTTTGCTCAGAAAAAATGTGAGCAGTTTATTTACTTACTTACTTCATTGGCTCGACCGCCTATGCGATTTTGGCCGAGCTTAACATAGCACGCCAGTTATTTATTTCTTTCTCTAACTGGCGCCAGTTGGAAATACCTAGAGTACCGAAGTCTTTTACTGCTTGGTCTTTCCAACGCAGAGGAGGCTTCCCTTTCCCTCTGTTACCACCAACGGGTACCGCGTCGAATACTTTCCGAGCTGGAGCGCTTTCATCCATTCGAACGACATGACCTAGCCAGTGAAGCCGCTGGATCTTAATTCGCTGCACTATGTCTATGTCGTTATAAAGCTCGTACAGCTCTTCTACGGTATTCGCCATCGCAATGGCGTAAAGGTCCATAAATCTTTCGAAGAATCTTTCTCTCGAACACTCCAAGAGCCCTCTCATCAGATATCTTCATCGTCCATGCTACTGCGCCATACAATAAGACAGGCGAGAGAGGACTTTACTGCTCCGTTGCCTACTCAGTCCGAAGTAGCACTTGTTTGCAAGAGTGATCCTCCTTTGGATTTCGAGGGTGACATTATTATTGATGTTAATGCTAGTTTCTAAGTAAACGAAGTCCTCTACTTTTTCAAAGTCATAACTGTCAACGGTGATGTTTGATCCCAGTCGTTAATGTGCCGGTTGTCTATTCGATGACAGGAGATACTTTGTCTTGCCCTGACTTTGCTTCTCTATCCAGTTTGGAGAAGGCAGAACTAACTGCGCTGGTGTTAAGGCCGATGATGTCAATGTCATCGGCGTACGCCAGCAGTTGCACACTCTTATGAAAGATGGGGCCTGACCTATTTGCATACATTTTAATTATTATTATTTTTTTTAAATTAAAACACACATACATAATAATCTAACAAAAATTGTATTGGACAAAGTTTCAAACTTTGTACATTCTTCAAAAAAGTAATCAAATTACATATACAATTCTCTGGATTTTTAATCAGAATTATTGCAATTTTTTAGTACGCCGTTTCGTTGGGCATTCAATTTTAGTCTTACCAAGTGCAAAATTCACGTTTTTGAAATATACCCTTGAATTTCGATTTTTTTTTTCGCTGACGATGTTGAGCTCTTTTTCCATACACTGCATGAACGAAATTTGCTATGCAACACGCCTTGCGAAAAAAAAATTTCAAAAATCAACGGTATATTTTAGTTGTCTGCAACTTGTACTTTGTAAGACCAGAATTTAATGGGGTACAAAACTGCGTTCGCAAAATTATTTTTAAATACACAGTACATAGTTTGAAACTTGTGCTTTCATTTTTCTTGTTAAAGAGTTAAATATCTTGATTTAATTAAAAAAATAATAATCGGAATTGAATAGAGCTAAAACTAATTGTCAAAATTTGCAAATTTTAATCACTACTATTATTTTGACTGCCATTGTATTTGCGTACATAGCTGTAACAATATTTTTATGCAATGCAGTTTTGCATAGTTTAGTTTAGAGTTCTTTGTCCCTCGCATTTATGGCGCATTGTGCGCTCGTGTGTACTGCATCTCATAATTTTCAATACATTAAATTTTTATATGTTTCTGAGAAAACGTCACGTACAAACAAATATTTTGCATATAACAATATTTTCTATAGTGGATTATAAAAAGATTGTCAGTGTCTGCAGAAAATTTCGCAGCAACGTTAGATTTATGTATTTTGTGTTTATTTTTTAAAGGATATCATCTCTTAGATATTCATATTCTTAGGAAATATTTCACTCCTTATGCTGTCATCCCTAATTGAAATAATTTTAATTGAATTTTTTAACTGTGTCATGAATTTAGTTAATGTTGTTTGCTCCTTTGCGCACTTACTTAGAAAGAGGAAAGAAATTTGTAAACTCTTTCGAGACTTCGTATAGTTTTGATGCATTCAAATGTCTACTTTGTGGGCACATTAATTCAAACGTTTCAATCTGCTTCCAACTAGCTAATGGGAAAACTTTAAACAAAACAAAAAAACGACAGCCAGAAATTGAGTCTGAACAAAGTTGCTGGAAGAGTCATTAAAGAGCTTTTATTCTAAAGATGGTGTAAATCAGTAAGTGTCCATGTATGTAGTGGTTCTTGTGTACGCATCCATGTTTTCAAAATGTGTGTGCATTGAATATGCATACTAATTTAACGCTATAGCCTAAGCGAAATCCAGAACTTGCCAAACGGTATTCCGTACTTCTAGCCACTCGACTACGGAAGCCTTCAAAGTGAAAATTATAAGAAGTTGCCGTATTATTTTGTTTCACCGACTGGCTCCGAGTGGAAGAATCTGTTGAGTTTGTAAAGGTTTTCGTTTTGCGCTTGGTTTTCGGTGTGTCGTCTTTCGACCACGATTACGAAATGAAGTAAAAGCTCAACTATCTTGCGATAACATAACCTCAAACAGAGCTTTCATCAAGTGTGGATATTTCGGAATTTACGCTTGTGTTAATTCTACTCCGATGGTGATCTATCAAAAGTTAAAAGCTGCAGTTTTGCGAGTCTAAGAAGCTTCCTTGTGACTTATTATACCCTGTGCCAGAAAGACTCTGCGTTAGTTCTCATCCAGCGCTCGCTGAGCTGACAAGAGTAGTGCGCCTTGTCAAAGGCCTTGCCATCCTGTGCCTTACGACCGTCCCTTCTATTTTTCACGGGTAAGAAGTGAGCTCAAGTCCTCAATTGCAGCTTGGTTATCAGAGTACGAGTAGATGTTTACATCCTTTCGCAACATCGTAAAGTTGATCATCTAATTGACAGAGTTTCTTAATAGCCGCGATCTATGCCGGGAAACCAATAACGTAGACAGGAAGCCTTTATTCGATGTTGATGAAATATTCCCTTTTCTTTGAAAGTCTGCCTGATTATTATCACCAGATGTTGCACCAAACCTATCAAATTATTTAGGAGATGCAAGTGGAGCAAAAGTTTAATGAAATTCGAAAGTGCCAATACCCTGAGTTAGTTAAGCACTCACTGCGTTTTTATATTAGCCCAGAGTCCACGGCTAGAATTGATAATTATACCATCCGATTAATGGAATTTTTCAACACTTTTGGAAACTTCCATCTGTGGATTCTTAAATTCAAATTTCTATAAACACCCCGATTTAATGCACAATTAATTTGTGGATCCTCTGCCATATCTTTAACCTCAGCCTCTGTATCCTCAGCAATACAAGGTTGATCGGGGCCGACTAGATCTGACAGCATCTCAAATTTTCCTACGGTCTTTTAGACTATATATTTAACGTTCTGTGGGAGTTCATCGTTTCATGGCCTGTTGAAATATATTTTGTATTTGTTAACCTTATAAATATCAATGCAAAGTGAATATTTCCCCCATTTGCAAAGAGTATAGGATCTTGTAATGGGGTCTTTAGTCATGATGCGGTGTTTTTTTTATTTGTTCCTTAGCTTAAAAAACTTGGCTTTGCTGTAAGTGAGAGAAGTGTAAGTTAGATCATCTTATGGTAAATCAGTTATTTTCCTTACTTCAGTACCCATTTGCAAATTTAAGTTCGCATTCCTACGTCGAAACTTTTACTCTGCCTTTTCTGCACTTTATATTAAAAAAAAAATGAATGTTAGAAAAAACTCCTTATCGTTTGTTTATTCACGAGCTAAACCCATCTGCGATGTCTTACAAGTATTTTTTTATTATTTAGTTTATTTTCCATCCTCTATTCTTATACATACATTTATGTGTTTGTTTGTCTGCTTGCATCTCCGTCTCAACTCATGCATCATAATGTTTATTTGTTTGCCTTCGCAATTTTTTCTATGTCTCCCCTCAAAATTGTCCCTGTATGCACTTATGTATGTATGCATTTGTAACTATAGTTGTATACGATATTTATCCATTATTTGATGTCTGACTTAAAATTTGCATGTCAACCATTTTCTTTTTTTTTTCTTTGAAGACGATATTTGAATTTTATTTTATTTTATTATTCATTTCATTTTAAACAATCAACAAGAAAATATGTGTGAAATTTTAAATTTTGTTTAGAATGTATGCCATCAGAATTTGTTTAAGTGCAATATATACGCTAAGGGATATATTATTTACTTGCCAAGCTTGTCGCATGTCTAGTTCATAAATCAATAATAACTTGTTAATCCCCCTTAGAGAATTTGTAATCACAAATGCATTTACACATTTTTCTTAATACCCAATAAACATTAGGCTTGATTAATAATTCAAAAACGAAAAAAATGGACACCGAAACTCATTTTTAAGTCTCAGCTTCGATATTGAATGTGAAAATAGTTTGTTCTCCATTGAATCTCCAACAAAGTGGAAGGAGACTTTTTATAAGAGAGGGTCTTTTATTCTTCCTAATATAGTTTGCTATTTTATTTCGAATCCGCTTCGAATATATTTTCAATATATAATAAATTTTCTAAAACTTACTCATATTCTCAGTGCGATATTTATATTTTATATTGATCGTAATATTCATAAGTTCGTTACAGTGTTTATTGGGTATAAAAAAAGTCATGTTTTCTGTTCTAGTTTTTGTAATGCACTAAATTCTGAGCATAAGTTAAAAAAAAATTTGTTTTTACAGCATTGAAAGGTATAGGAAAGTGCAATCATATTTCTCTATGCGAATCATAAAATTCGGTATTGCTGGACGCTTCTACCAAAATATTTTGTGTCAACATTGCTTCATTCGCGAATTGGACCGCGTTGAGAATGCATTTGGAAATCGACTTTTTTAATAATAAAAAAAAATTGTAATGAAAAAATTTCTAATGAAAAATTTTTTTTTTCCGATAAGTCATGCCAGATGATTATGCCTAGGGGCTTTTAGATAATATGCAGACTTCTTATATAAAAATGTGAATTGGGGCACTTTTTTTAATTTTAATTTTTTAATAACTAAGCCTTTTAATTAACTATAATTTATAAATAAGTAAGTTAATTTCATTGCAAATGTAATTACCTCATATTCCTAAGGCGTGAACGCTTTTCAGTCATTGCACGAAAGCAATTTAAGCAAAAAATTATTTAAATTTTTTTGAATTTTATATAAAAATTGTCCGAAAATAACAATTTAAGTTTCATTTTAAACTGGCTGTTAGTGTGCATATAATTTGTTTAATGTTAAACTTTTTTTTTTAACACAATTTTTTTTTATTTAGATTTTTTTTTTTTTTAATTTAACTTGCATTAATAATAATTTCACATTGACTTGTGTGTCTTGAGGAGCTGCTCGCTCAACCGACTTCGACGCCCCTTTGATTAAGCGCATAACTATCCCAAGAAAAATGAGACACTACTCGCCAGGTTAATCCCAAAAAGGCTCCTATCTCTTATGTCTCAAGGCTACGCTTCCTTAGCAACCTATCAACTATACAGTTCCCCTCAATATCGCCGAATATGATCCGAATCCCGAATTAAACTTATGTGAAATTATTTTAACCTCATTGAGAGGGCAGTCTGAGCCCTGATAAAGGCTAAGCTGTCAGAATGTATGTATGTTCACCTCTATAATAAATGTTGTAGTCTTGTGCAGTGATTCAAGTTTTTATTTCAGGGCTGCTCAACAAACGAAACGATACCATTTTGTTTTGTTAACGAGCAAAATTAACTTAACGAAATGAGTTTGTTGCGTTTCGGCGCCATGTTATCAAAACGAAATCAAATCGTTAATGTTGCAACGTTATAAAATTTCCGTTTTCGTTAATTTTAATGTGCCTAAAAGTATACAGCGCTTCTGTTTGCGCTTCTGTTTGCGAGGAGTGAATCTCTAGCGTTTTTCTTAACGTTTTTACGTTAACGCCAGCATTTTGTTTCGGTTAAAAACGTAATGAAATTTATTGTGATAATTGCTTTAATGATAATATTTTGAAATGTTTCAACCGAAACAAGAGAAAACATTTCGGAACGGTTAAATTTAACGTTAAAATGCATCCTTGGTTTATTTGATGGCTGCCACTTCTGCCTGTAAAACTCTACGACAGTCGAGAAGTGTTAGCTCTTCTGCTTCGATGCACCCGTGAATAAGTTCACCGCTCATTGCAGTCTTCTCTTGTTGAAGTGACAGCACTGTATAAGCCCTCTAGAACTCGAGGGTTTTCAAGCTGTTAACCTGTCTCGCTTACAACAATATGAGGCTACTGATGTGTTTCACCCTCCTTCCTCCATATTATGCCTGTATGACAGGACGAGTTTAATCTTGTTATGACTGACAGCTTGGATGTTGATTGGTCACCATTGGAAGACGGTTGGAAGATTGGTAATAAGTATAAGAAAGTAGCTCTTAAGTGATATTTTGGAAACGAGGTGCGTTGGAAATTTTGAATTTAACGGATGATGATAGATGTAATTCAAAATTCTTATTTTGGGTATGTCTGCGGGTGTTTTTTGTCTTTTTTTTGAAGTAAGCTTTTACGCACTTATTACGTATCTTGGAATAAAGTCCCTTTTGCGTTGATGATTAAAATATCTAGCCACCGTGTGTAGCTTATTAAGCGGGTTGAATTTATCCTTTGTCATATTTGATTTCAGAACACAGCGATGTTGAGTGGAGAATGTCAAAATAACTAGTTTGTACAAGAATGATAGCGAAGAAGATTGCGTCTTCTGGGCTACCTTTACTCGAAACTTTTCTGATTTGACAGTTAAGTGACGTCAAGATAGTGACAGCGTTGCCACTAAGATTTAATTTAATAACAAAACTCTTAAAAAAAATTACCAAACCCAGTAAAACATTACCAAAAGTCGTTAAACTCGACAAAACCTTCATTTTTTTTTCAGCATTTCTCTTCATTTAGGTGCAACCATATATGTACATATGTACCATAGATAAAATTTAATTTAATTTTTGGGTTATGACTAAATGTCAAAGGGCTTCGTTCTGATTGGCTGGCGATGTAAATAAGCAAGTTTCTTGTGCAATTGCAAAAAGGTTAAAAGTTTTAAATTTTTTAGAAGTAACTTAGTATTTTAAACTTAAAAGAAAACTCTTTACGAAATCTGTTCTAATATAAAAAAAAATTTCAGTTTTAGTAAAAAAAATACCAAAGTGGCAATGCTGTTCTGCGGTTGCTCTTTCATTTTTACTCTCTTTCGCTCATTCACTATGGTTACATCACGCATTTTGGCAAGCCGCAATATTTTACTCTATCATTCTCGTAGTTTGTTGTAGACTCATTCGAATGCATTATACATTTCATTATTAATTCTTATACAAATTTGTATATCGGACGCAAAATTTACTTAAATGTGAGATGCATAATAAGGTGGTAAGTTAACATATTGATATTCTATGTGATAATTTGCAGTAAAATAAACGTTTTCTCAAGCAGTTAAGCTCCCAAATAATTGAATTAATTCATTGTTGAACCAAAGTAGTTTTGAGGAAGCTGTAATAATAATAAATTTTATGATGCGCGTGGGAAAACTGAGTACAAGTTTTTGGCATGAAGCGTCAAGCAACATTGTATTTGTTTGCATACAATTTTAAATATATAGCATACTTTTAGGATATGCAGCAATTTGCAGCCACATAAAAAGGCGAGTTAAAAAAATTTAATTGCTTTCAATTCGATATGCATTTTTGTTTTTTTTTTCAACCTGCCATTTAAACTTAGTTATTATTAAATTCTTAGATATCATTTATTAAATATACTCGTATTTGTGTATGTATGTCCGTATGTGTATGCCTTTAAAAATAAAATAAAAATAAAAACTATGTAACTATGTAACTAAACGCCAAACAATAAAAACCAAACGACACAGCCAAAATCACCAAACTCTACACAGCAACCAACAAAATTCATCGTCGGATTTGTTTAAGAGCCTTCGCATGTCCGTCCTTTCTACATATACACACACACACACACACGTTCGTACATAGATAATTTTATATACATACATACATATGTATATATATGTGTGTGTGTGTTTCTTTCCTTGCATAATAATTAACTATTTTTGAATAATGTGTTTGCATCTAAGTTACTAATTTAACCTAATAAACTAATGGCTCGTTTTGTTTTAGAATAAACATATTACGTATTAATTAGTTGTAATTTCATTTATCCAACTTATTTTAATTAACAACAACAATATGAACAAAACCAGCACTAATCTCTTGCGCTCATTACTATACTACTAATATAATTAATTAATTGAATTAATTGTAGAACAGAATGTGTTTAACATTGTCGACTCATTCAACTATAAGTATATAAAAAAACAAAAAAAAAAGTAACAAAAAATATAAATTAATTATTAGGTATATATGTATGTATGTATAAACTAAAACAAACACACAATAATCAACACATCGCAATAATTAACACTCGCCTCATTACACTTAAATTAGCCTTAATAAAATATATCACAGTGAAAATGGATCAGTGAACCTATCCACAATATTCGTAATATTTGTGATAAATATTGTTTGTAAATTTTTTATTAAACTTTAATTAATTCATTCTATAACTAAAAACACTAATAACAAACTTTAAAATTTCGTACAGAATTCCTTGAATTTTATTTTTTTAATTAAAAATTTTCAAACCTTTTAATCAAAATTTTGTAGAAAAATTGGGTTCATGCCGCATTGTAGCTTATTCAATGCTAGTCTAACAAAATATGAACTTCAAGTCGCTAAACGTCATCTTTGATTTTTATGAATTTCTTTTCGCCAAAAGTTTTAGGCATTTCCTACACCCAAAGCATGAGTGAAGAGTATCAAATATCAGCGTTTACTTTTAGGGAAGTGAAACTTACACTTTAACATACTAAAATTGCCGGAAATTGTTTTAAAAGTACTTATGGAAAACTTGGACACATTAGTGGCGAAATTTAAAAAAAAATTTAAATTAATAGAAATTCTGTACGTATACGTAGTTGGAAACTGCGATGTACCTATTTGATTTGAGTTAGAGAAAGAACTAAAGTTTTTTTAAAAACTAATTTTAAATATTTATTGCAAAACATATTTCGAATATTGCTGCAAAAATTCACTGGGCACATTTTCAATGTGTGCAATAGCAGCCCAACAAAATACGCGTATATGAGTTTAAATAAGAAATAATCAAATTTTAAGAGGCCTACTTTTAGGCGCCTAAAAATTGCAACACAATCGCTCATGCAGTACTCTTCGTTGCATACACTTGCTCATTTGTCGCTATTTCTCTCTTTCTTTCTCCCACTCACTCGCTCTCGCCCCGCCTGTCGCGCTCACATCCATTCATCTCACACCCTTTTGCGTTTGCGCATCACACACACAACGTTCATCAAACGCGCTTCAATTGGCTCATACACGCTGATCGCTGATCATTGACCGCATCCTTACAGAGCTACTCTGCCATTAACCGATACCAAAGATTTACTTAGCACCGAGTGCCACTGCGCGTACAATGGCGGTAATGGCAACGGCAATGGAGGTGGCGGCGCCAACGATGCCCCAGTGCCATCAGCTCCCGACGAGATCAGCAGCTCGTCCGCAACTTCCGCAACCTCAACAACAGCAACGGCATCAGTGAATGGCGGTGGCAGCGCTGGCGGTTTGATGAATTCAATGTCTGCTTACCTGGGACTGGGAATTTCTGGCTTTTCAAATTTGCGCACAACTTCGGTTGATGCTGTGACCAATAATGCCAATCACGATAACGGCGCTCGACATCAGCCGATGCAGCAGCTACAGCAACAGCAGCAATCACAACAGCAGTCGCATTATCACCATCATCGTCATCATTATATGCACTACGCCAACAATACTAATAGTAATAGCAACAGCAATGGCAGCTACGGCGGCAAAAATATGCATTCGCGCTCATCCAGCGCCACCGGCCTCTCGGCATCCTCCGCCAGCATGTGCTACGATGCCAGCAAGGTGACGACAACGACCTTGAATGGCCAAACGCAGCGCACATCGTTGTCCTCGTCTTCATATAATCCCTTGGATAATTTCAGTTGCGATAGTGGTGGTGGCGGTGGCGGTGGTGGTGGTGTTGTTCGAGGCGGTGGCGTCCATGACTTTGGCGGTAATGGTGTTAGTAGTAGTAATGGTAGCGGTGGCTTCGGCGTTGGCGTTGGCGTTGGCGTGTTAGGCGTTGATAGGAATGGCGGTAGTGGTGTTGGTAGTGCTGTTGGTTTTGGTGGTGTTGGTGGTAGTGTTGGCGGCCTTGTCGCTTCTCCATCGCCCTCGTCATCCACGTCCGCGTTTGCACGTGACATACTCATGCATTCGTCTGCTTCCTCGTCGCATTTGTTCACAAATTTACTACGTAATAATGGCGCCAATTATTTTAATAGCAACACTTCAACAACCGATTCGGCAACAACAATTGGCGCAGCTGCTACATCTACATCGACCAACTCGACGTCAGCGGCGTCTGAGGAATGTACGCCCACATCGGCGCAAGCGGCGGTTGGCGGCAGCAACGACAACAATTGTGATTATAGGCTTGAAAGCAACCAGGTATGTGTGTGTGGAGTAATTTTGTATTGTGGCGTTGCGTTAATTTTCTACTTTTTCGTTTTTCATTTTTCATTTCGCCACACAGAACGGTTTGGAGGACTCGCCACGTCGCCATAGTTCAATGGACCAACTGATTGGCCTGCTCAATGACATGGGCAAATCGTCGAGGACACGCAGCCTCAGCGATGGCGGCACACAGGAGGACGAAAGTATGTAAAATTTGCGATTTTTTTTTTCATATAACGTTTTTAGTAATTTGCATGCATTTATGTTCGGCAGTGGAGAAAGAAGCGCAACCGGATCTGCTCAATAATACGCCCCCAGTGCCTCCGAAACGTTCACATCGTCGCCGCCACACCCCGCCCCGTCCCATCTCCAACGGCCTACCGCCCACGCCCAAGGTGCACATGGGCGCCTGCTTTTCGAAGATCTTCAATGGCTGTCCGCTACGTATACACTGCACCGCCTCGTGGATTCATCCCGAGACGCGTGATCAGCACCTGCTCATTGGCGCCGATGAAGGCATTTTCAATTTGAACATGAACGAGCTACACGATGCGGTTATCGATCAGCTATTTCCACGTCGCACCACCTGGCTGTATGTGATCAAGGACGTGCTAATGAGTCTGTCTGGTGCGCATTAATAAGACGAAGCATGGTGTAATGTGATATATTCTTAACTCGTTGCTCTGTACATTTCAGGCAAATCCTGTCAGCTGTATCGGCATGATCTGATTGCGTTGCATTCCAAGCAGACGCATCGTTTCTCGCTGCACATGAACAAAATACCCGAAAGACTGGTACCGCGCAAATTCGCGCTCACCACCAAAGTTCCCGACACCAAAGGCTGCACGCAATGCTGCGTCACGCGCAATCCCTACAATGGTTACAAATATTTGTGCGGCGCCACGCCCAGCGGCATCTTCCTCATGCAGTGGTACGATCCGCTGAACAAATTCATGCTGCTCAAGCAATGCGAATGGCCGGCAACGAGCATACTGGGCGGCGGCCATGGTTGTGTTCTCAATGGCCACACGCCTGTCTTCGAGATGATCATCACACCGGAGCTGGAGTATCCAATTGTGTGCACGGGCGTGCGAAAGGCGCTCAACGGCTGTCTCAAGCTGGAGTTGATCAATATGAATAGTGAGCGGAGTTAATTTTGAACTGGAGATTGTGGATTTTTTTAATGAAAATTCTATTTTCCACTAGGCGCCAGCTGGTTTCATTCGGATGATTTAGATTTCGATGCTATGGCAACAATGGTGCCGCGTCGCGACCTGCTGAAGGTGGTGAAAGTGCATCAGGTCGAAAAGGATGCGATACTGGTCTGCTATGGCAACATCATACAAGTCGTCACGCTCCAAGGCAATCCGAAGCAACACAAGAAAATGGTGTCGCAACTAAATTTCGATTTCGGTGTGGACAGCATAGGTAAGTGGAACTAGTGCTACTCTTATTTTTTTATGGTGACTGTTGGATCGAAAGTTCAGAAAGGCATACTGAATAAAAAGTTAGAATGATAGAACAAGTGTAGGCCTGTTAGTGTGAGATCTCTTAAACGATTCTTCCAGAAAATCTTCCTATAGTATTTTCCTCAAATCTACCAACAACCCTAAAATATGAACTCACTACTCTTCTATGAAGGTTTTTATTAAATTTGTGATTGTTTTTATTTCTTAAGAGGTCGCGAATGATTCGCCTTAGCAAAAAATGTATGAAAGGTCCTTTATAAATAAGCATAGTTCTTGCCATCGACGACTCTTCAGAGATTTGAAAAACAAAAGCACGATCTTAATAATAACAAAGTCGGAGTACGAGAGCCGTGATTAAAAATGATTGCTAGCACATAACGCACATTAACTACAAAGCAGTCTGAACTCTCGTCCATTTCGGTCGCCCAGTAATAAGAAATCGGTTCCCCTATTTGATACGGAAGTCAGCTGTTCGAAAAATTTTAGGACACAAGTTACAAATTTGCAAAGAAATTGCGGAAAGCAGTGGAGCTGAGAAGACAGCACAATCTCACGAAAGTCAATGACAAAACCAAAAGAGAGTGCAAATGAAAGTGACCACGAAAATGGAAGCGCTGAATGAAACCTAGATCGCTCTGAATACCCATAAAAAGTGACTTTCGAACCCGAAAGATTTAATAAAAGTAGTAACAAGAGCGTTGACGCGGATAGGAGCACACGAACTCTGCCAACCACTAAGTAATTACGGGGTGGCGAACAAAAATGGAGTTTTAGATTGGGTTGAAGTTACACATTCAGGGTTTGGGCTTTCGATGCCTTTTCTTTGTGTGTGCACTAGTTTTGGAAGAAGAAATTGTAAGCGACTAAAACTTAGTATCGCTTACGAATATTCCTTCAAGTTGCCTAGGCAATTTGTTTCCTATTTCTTTAATTTATTAATTAACTTAATTAATTAACTTTTGAATTAATAATTTGCTTGTTTTTTTCGCAAGTTTGTCTACCGGATAGTGTATTAGCATTCCATAAGCACGGCATGCAGGGCAAGTCGTTGCGCAACGGCGAAATAACGCAGGAAATCAAGGATATGAGCCGCACCTATCGACTGCTCGGCTGTGATAAGTAATTAACCGTATAATTTGCTTAACACAAACACGTAAATTTTTATTATTTTCTTTGTTTTTTTTTTACTCAGAGTCGTCGCTTTGGAAAGTCAATTGCTGCGGACCGGCTCGCTGGGCAGCGAGGAGGGACACGATCTTTACATTCTAGCCGGCCACGAGGCCAGTTATTAATTAACTAAATAAATAATTAACTATAATTGTAGTTGTAAAAAAAAAATAAGAATGCAATTAACTATGTAAAGCAAGAGTAACAAACTAATATTATATTTATCACAAACAATTTGAACAAAATGATTCAAAACAAAAATTTTGCATACCATATTGTGTGTAAAAAACATGTGAATTGAAATAAACTGAATGTCGGGAAAGTATTTAATTGTACGAGATAGTATGCATTTTGCAAAACGAAGCTTACTACATTTTTGGTAAAAAAGAAAATATTTAGTTTGTTATAATTAAGTTTTTTCATTAGCGTACTACTTGGTTGTTAATTTCATTGTAAAGTGAGCGTAGAAAAGCGATTTTCAGAATTTTTAAAAATTTCTTGAATACTACGCTGTGCTAATGCCAAAGCATTTTGAGATTGAATGCAAGCAATTCAACATTGCATTTGTTGATCTGCGTTTTATTTTTTTATCGTACAGAGTATAGCGTTCGTGTTGCGCCAAGTCAAGCGGGAAAGCCATTTCAAAAAAAAAGAAATTGCAGAGAAAATTAATTGAGCTACGAAAACTTTCCGAACTTGCATTGCAATCGCTTAGTTGCGTCAACATTTTGAGTTATTGTTAAATGGCATTTCTTAGCTGCTACAAATGTATTTTCGACTTACATTGCTATATAACACCACTACATACTTACATTTATACATATGTACATATAAATAAACATAATTTAAGAGAGTATTTTGTAAATTTTGATGGTATTTAAATAAAACGTACGTATTAGAAACGAAAAAAGGCAAAAACGTTAAATGTGCAAAACAGCAAAGTGATTGAATTGTTATGCGATAGATTCTGGTATGAAATAAAATTACAAACACTGCGAACGATTAGGTTTAAAAATTATTAGTCCAAATCGCATAGCTTGCAATTTTTAGTATATAAAAATTAAGTAAAAATAAAATAAAAAAATTAGCCAACCACTGTTTACTGCTATTTTTTATGTACACAAGCACCAAATGAAAAAAATAAAAAAAGTGTAAAATAAACTCACGAAAAGCAACCAGAAATTATTAGTAAATTGTATTTTAGCTAGGGCTGTGCGATCAGTCATTGTTCAAAATAAATAAAGTTTTTTATTCCCATTGCGTACCACTGATTTTAAAACGTTTATAAAAATGTATGTGCAAAGCTCCAATTATTCATAGCACTCTTAATAAAATATCCCGCGAACAAGATAGGTACACGAAATTGCAACAACAAAATAATAATGACTACAAAAAAAAACAAAAAGTTATAAACAAACAATTATTAGTCAGTATATACAAATCCACGCATGTTCTTTGATAAATTTTAGCATTGGATTTTAGATAAAATTAAGTAGATTCGTCAATATGAATGTTAAGCTTAAGAAAGTATATTTTTAATATATCTACAATTCTACAATACGTAGTCGCGCACACACCACTGTGAATTCACAAAAAATTTATTCAAACACAAATAATAATGCAAGAGTTGTGCGGTTGTTTGAGTTTGAGCTTTTTTTTTTCTTTAAAAACGCGGTTTTTGTTATTTTGGCCGAAGCAGAATTTGAAAAGGATTTGCTCGATAAGTTTTGTATAATTTTAAATCGGCTCCTTCAATATTTAATCAGATCACTTTCATTTTGTAATTAAGCTCATACGACGATTCTGGTATTGATTTTCGTTATTTATTACATTATATTATTCTCAAGAAATTCTCAAGTATTTTTTTTTCTGGCAGCTACACAGTCAAGAACTCATCAAGCTTGTCTTTCAATTTACAATGCAAGGATAATTTTTTTCTACACCCCACAAAAATATTCGGAGCAATCAAAAGTTATGAGTCCGGAATGAGTCCTAGTATGAGAAATATGATTCTACGATTTTTTTTTTTTTTTTTTTGAGGGACCAAATCTTGTTCAGTGCCGATCGGAAGCAGCTTTAGTACATATGTATGCCAACATTTTCCAGTTGCCTCTCCTACTCTATGAAATTGTATTAATTACTATTTAAATTTTGATTAAAATAAAAATTCATTTGGTTTTTAGTCCGATTTTTTCGGTTATTGGGATAACCTCTCCATTACACGAATTAAAATATAATGCCAAGAATCATCAAGATTTCAATAGTTTACCAATATAAACATTTAAGACCTAAAACAAATTTTTACCGTTGAGAAATAGGTATAAACATTTAAAAAAAAACTATTAACTGTGTAAGGAACTCGTGGTCGAAAATTATAAAAAGAAAAAACGCAAAAAAGTTTTCAGAAGTTCTTTTGGAATCTTGGTTATTTCGAAAAACTCTTCAACGAATATTCTGCAAGTTTATCTCACAACCTTGATGAAATCTTATACTAAACGATTAAACAAAAACTCACTTTGAACCTCCCACACCCCATTCGTACAACAAATTGACAAATTTATTGAAAGCGATTTAATTAGAAAATACACAAAAATACATAAAATAAAAAAAATGTCACCGTGAAAAAATATAACATACATAAATGTACATACTAACACATATTAATACAGATTGTTGGCTTAAATCGAGAAGACTTACAACAACTACACTACCGTTTGCTAAGAATTTTGAGGTGCATTTGGATATTAAAAAAAAATTACAACAGAGCATCAACGAATCGGCACTTAGCGGCGAGTTTATCGGCGGGTTTTAGTGATACAATTAGAAAAATTATAATTATTTATTTAAAAAAGGTGAGAAAAATCGGCGGAAAAGCAACAATTAATTTAAGTTAAATTTAAAATCAATGAAATTGTAGAAGTGTAGCAAGCGAACGATTTACTCACAAAAATAAAACCATTGTTTTGTTTTAATTAAAATACACACAAATATTAAAAATATAGTTGTAATACGCTATTAAAAATGTTAGATTTTAATGTTGAGAAAAAAAACTGTATATATGTATGTTTTTTGAAAAAGAAAAAATCCAAATGGAACATTCGAAAATCAGATTAAAGTGCGATGTTAGTCGCAAAGAGTGCAGTGAGACAGTTGTGGTTAAATTCAGAAATTTTTACGCAAAGACAGTTTTTTGGTAGTCAAGTAATGTAACGTAACGTAAAGTAAAGTAACGTAAGTAACCGTAGCCTATAAGCAAATGTACGAGTGTGTGTGTATAAGCAAAGCAGCGATTTCTATTGAGTATTAGACACTAAATAATTTGATGATTACAATAAAGAAATAAAACACTATAGTTCGTTGAATAATTAAAATAAAACAAAAAACTAATTATATATACATATATATGTATATATACATATATATGTACATATATGTATGAAACACAAAATACTTTCGTAGTCAAAATGTGAAGAATTGCAATGCATAATTAATGAAAGAGTTAAGATTGGTTGCGAAGCACGAGAATGAATAACTAAAAAATAGAAATGCAATCGAAAAGAAAATGTATTTTATAGTTTAATTTTTTGTACTCAACACGTAAGTAGACATGGCACCATGAAAGGGGGGGAGGAACTTATTCTCTAGATACTGCATATAAAAAAAAACTTCTTGGGTATTGGCAGTAACATTTCTTTTGCTTTGCCTCATTTGCTGTCTACAAGCGACTTGAGGATTGCGGAAGGAGAATTGACTTTAAAAAGCTATACCTAGGATATTTATCTGGAGTGGATTTATCGTGTGCTTGAATTAAAATTTATATATGTATATTGGAAGAATTGTAAATCGATTTATAATTTTTTTTTAATATAAATAAAAAGAAAACATAAAAGCTCCTTTTTTGTAATCTATGTATGTTCTTTGTATGATTGCTGCTCGTTGTATGTTTTTACCCAACTCCTTCAATGAATTTCCTCTTTGCACGTGGAAAGCTGATGTTCAATATGAAAACTGGTATATACCCACTGAAATATTGTCAAATTTCTGAGTTATATGTCTGAAATATTCCTTTAGCAATAATAACTTTTATATATGTACATATGTACATATGTACGTCCAAAATATTTCCAATATATAACATATATAAAATATAACTCCGAAATGTAGCTAACTATTACACTATGCAACAAAGTAAAAAAAAAATTTTTTCACTGGGTTCACAGTATTAAATTATGATTCGCCACATTAAAACCTAAGTAAAACACATATATTGATTTTACTTAAAATTATATGAAGCGGTGACATAAATTGTTATTCTACATTCAAAAAACTGTTTTTTTTTAACGATTGGCTTTTCTTTTGTAGTCAGATAGAGCTTCTCGTACTCTGCAATTTCTTGTTGAAATCTTCCACCGTGCCATGTTTTGATATACTTTGCTTGTGTCCTAATGCCGACATTAATCCATCGATATTATTGCAGAACACTAATCCATCTTCTTTTGAATAAAAAGTAGCTAAGGTAATGTGACGTTTTCCTTAAGCTGTAATTTTTAATCCAGTTTGCATTAGATTCCATTGTTTTAATATCGAGCCTAATATTTCGGGTTTTTCTTTGGTCAAATCTAAATCTCTAACAGTTTAGTTCTGATTGACTAATCAAATGAGGTTCTGTATTTTTTCATCTTTAAATACCTCTTCGCTATTAGAAGGGCCCGCGTCATCTTCTTCTTCAATAGGACTCGATAAACTTGACGAAATACAAAATCTTTCCGGTACTGGAATGTCTGGAGAATGTGGTAGCGACATTGACACTGATGACACAGTAGCATACTTCACCGAGTGGAAGGACCTACAGTTTTGTGCCGACTCCGAACGGCAGATGTATTTAATGAGAAGCTTTTTCATGGCAGAAATACCCTCGGAGGTTTGACATTGCCTGCCGAGGGGTGACCGCTATTAAAAAAAACTTTTTCTATTATTAAGATTTTGCTTGCCCTGACTGAGATTCGAACCTCGAACTCACCGGCGTATCAAGTTATAGCGAGCACCGCTACCAACTCGACCACAGCGGCCTACATTTCATTAATATTTCATTAGTATTTCAGCAACATCGACTCGGATCATTTTCTTGTGGCAGCTAAGATCCGCACGCGCCTCTGTGCAGCAAAAAGCGCGCGCAAATGGACACAAGGAAAGCTCGACGTCGGAAAGCTGCAATCGCAACAGACAGCTACCCACTTCGCCACTCGACTTGCACTCCTGCTCTCTGAGAGCAATAACCAACAGAACGATATTTCCGAGCAGTGGAACCATATTTCTCGTTGTCTAAATACCGCCGCTGAAGAATCCATCGGATTTCAGCGAGCCCGAAAGAACAACTGGTATGACAAGGAATGTCGCGCCGCTACGGAACGTAAAGACGCTGCCTACAGGGCCACACTGCGATCGGGCGCAACGCGAGCTGTGCGGGAGCGTTATCGTGAGCTGAAGAAGGAAGCAAGACGCATTTTTCGTGAGAAAAAGAGAGAGGCCGAAATGCGTGAGTGCGAAGAGCTTGAGATGCTGGCCGACAGGAAAAGCGCCCGAAAATTTTTTCAAAAAGTTCGACGGCTTACAGAAGGTTTTAAGACCGGGGCGAATTCCTGTAAGAATGAAAACGGCGACCTGGTGACTGATGTCCACAGCATACTTAAATTATGGAGGGAGCACTTCTCCACACTGCTTAATGGAAGCAACTGCAACCCTGGAGATGTTGAACCCGAATCCCCAATCAATGATGATGGACGCGATGTACCATCACCCGACTGTGACGAAATTCGGAAAGCGATAGCACGGCTGAAGAACAACAAAGCCCCCGGGGCCGATGGGTTACCAGCTGAGTTATTTAAGTACGGCGGAGAGGAGCTGATTGGAACTTAAGTGTGCTCTGCCCAATCCACAAAAAGGGTGATCCTGCAGTTTGCGCCAACTATCGCGGGATTAGTCTTCTTAACATCGCATATAAGGTTCTGTCGAGTGTATTGTGTGAAAGACTTAAGCCCACCGTCAATGAACTGATTGGACCTTATCAGTGTGGCTTTAGACCTGGTAAATCTACCACCGACCAGATATTCACAATACGCCAGATCTTGGAAAAGACCCGAGAAAGAAGAATCGACACACACCATCTTTTTGTCGACTTCAAAGCCGCCTTCGACAGCACGAAATGAAGTTGCCTTTATGCCGCAATGTCTGAATTTGGTATCCCGGCAAAACTTATACGGCTATGTAAAATGACGTTGAGCAACACCACCAGCTCCGTCAGAATCGGGAAGGACCTCTCCGAGCCGTTTGATACCAAACGAGGTTTCAGACAAGGTGACTCTTTGTCGTGCGATTTCTTTAACCTGATGCTGGAGAAGATAATTCGAGCCGCAGAACTTAATCGGTCAGGCACCATCTTTTATAAGAGTGTGCAATTGCTGGCGTACGCCGATGACATTGACATCATCGGCCTTAACAACCGCGCAGTTAGTTCTGCCTTCTCCAAACTGGATAGAGAAGCGAAGCGAATGGGTCTGGAGGTGAACGAGGGCAAGACGAAGTATCTCCTGTCATCAAATAGACAGTCGGCACATTCACGACTGGGATCACAAATCACTGTTGACAGTTATAACTTTGAAAAAGTTGAGAACTTCGTTTACTTAGGAACCAGCATTAACACCAATAACAGCGTCAGCCTTGAAATCCAACGGAGAATCTCTCTTGCCAACAAGTGCTACTTCGGACTGAGTAGGCAATTGCACAGTAAAGTCCTCTCTCGACGGACAAAAACCATACTCTATAAGTCTCTCATCATGCCCGTCCTATTGTATGGCGCAGAATCATGGACGATGACAACATCAGATGAGAGAGCTCTTGGGGTGTTCGAGAGAAAGATTCTTCGAAAGATTTATGGACCTTTGCGTCTTTGCGACGGCGAATACCGTGTACGATGGAACGATGAGCTGTACGAGCTTTACAATGACGTAGATATAGTGCAGCGGATTAAGAATCAGCGGCTCCGCTGGCTAGGTCACGTCGTTCGAATGGATGAAATAGCTCCAGCCCTGAAGGTTTTTGACGCGGTACCCGCGGGTGGTAGCAGAGGAAAAGGAAGACCTCCTCTGCGTTGGAAAGACCAAGTGGAAAAAGACTTGGTATACTTGGGATTTCCAGTTGGCGCCAGTTAGCAAAAGATAGGGACAGCTGGCGTGCTTTGTTGACCTCGGCCAAAATCGCTTAGGCGGTTGTTGCGCCAATTAAGTAAGTAAGTAAGTATTTCAGCAATATGCCTGACATTTATTTTGCCGAGTGGGTAATATTTCAGGAGCAAACAGACCAATTTTCAATTTAATAATTTTGTGAAAGTACATATGTATGAATATTTATTATCTCCCTTTCTTGTCTCGGCATAATTAATATTTTTAAGTTGAATATACTAACGACTTCAGGTTTTTAACTTTTGTATGTCATTTTCTCATTCAAAAAGAACAAAATTTGCGTCACGTAGTATATGGACGGCCCCTTTACTGAGATAAAATAAGAAAAGGTTTTACCGAACCAATCGCTTTTCTAGGTAAAATTCAAGGTAAAAACTTCTACGATAAAACTTTCAAACGTTTAATAACAAAAAAATAAAACTCATAACTCTCGGTAGAAACCAAAGACTAGTATATATTGCAATTTATGTGAAATGTTTTAGTATAAGGCACATTTTCTTTATACATAAAAAGCATTTCAAAACTTTTCTAATATTCCCGGACAACGGTTATTTTTTCAATTCTAACATATTAAGTGAAATTGCAAGACTTTCGTAATCACTTATGTACGTCTTAAAATGAACGTTTTAAGAGTTGAAAAAATAATATAGTCGGATGAAGTAAATCATATTCGTCTAAGCATAATACAAAGCAAGATAGTTCACGCAAACAATTATTATGGACAGGCGACAAAAACTAAAGTTAAAAAAGCAACGTTGTTGATTTAAAATATAAATATTTAATTAACATTAACTTTACAATTGACTTTGAGTATAAGCAATCATATTCCTTCCATTAATTTTAAGTAATTCACGCTGACATATATTGTTTTACTACTTTATTTTATTATAATATAATATTTTTTTTTTATTTTATTATTAGTGTTCAATTTATGTATCTGCTCTAATTTTCTAATAGTAAAGAACTTACATAAACGTTCGTGCTTACCAAAGTTTTAAAGTGCTTAAGTTCCATTTCATATGAAACAGTCTGTAGTATTAGGGCTTTGATTTTTGATTTACACAACACTAGCACAGATTATCGACACCAACTGCTGTTTGTCGATTGTTAAAAAACATTATTGCGAGAGGAAAATTCTGGATCCTTTAATGTTTAGCCCTATCATGATTTTATTGCAATTATAAAATTTCTATACGACGTCACTGAATCGAAGTTGTTATATCGACTTCCTCGAACAATCGACATTCTCTGTAGCTGCCATCACTATGGCAACTCTGTCGTTCGTCGTGGTCGCCAGCTGTGTTCACTGTTCAGTATATTTTGAGCAACGCGTTGAAGCAGTTTATTGAGTTGTGAATTATTGTTGACGGTGAAAGAATTTGCTAAATAGCTGTGTTTGATTGCTATGGTTAGTTTGTGTGTGTCGCGTACACAACAACGTCGACGTCGACGCTTCGAGTCAAAATAGTGTTCTCAAACCAATGTATCGTACTCACTTGCTCTCGTGAACGGCGCCAAGGGATGTTTGCAATACAACTGCGTTCATCTCTATTTTGGCTATTGTGTTGATTGTGCAAAGCAGCTAGAAAAGTGCAAAGTGTTTATAGCAAAAATAAAATAAGAAATATAGACTAAGAATTGTTAATTCTTTAAAACAACATAATATATAAAATCTTCTCAGCAAAGATTTTATCAAACTTACGTTCCTAAAGATCTTGACTGGTGTGTGCTATCCAACTGTAGGAGTGGAAATATCTGATATTAGTGTGATTTGATCATTAGTGTAAAGTCTGCTTGGCAATCTAATCGGTGTAAATAGATTTGGTTATTAATTAATTATCAAAGAATGAGCTCTGCATGCCAATGGTTGTATATATTGAGTTTTCGCAAAGTGACGTCATGGTTTTTTGCTTCACTGACGGACAGACAGAATAATTAACCAGTGCATGTAGCGCCCGATTCGTCATCATTTTGGGTGGCAAGAACGTTGACTATCTTGTTGTTTTGTGAGTAAATATGTAGAAGGTTACAAGCGACAATCTGCAAATAACGAGTATAGAAAAACGTCTAGCTCAGTAGCGCTTGTCAAAACATTTCGGAAAGTCCGAAGTTAAATAAATGTTGAAATGAAATCAAGTTAAAAACCAAGAATCTAGATGCTATTTAAAAGGTCACACCAAATCAAGAATGTCTGTAAAACCAATTCTACAATAAAGACGCGAAAACCAACAGCAGCGACAGACAACAAAACGCTCGTATGTAGGTATGCGCAAAAAGAAAAAGACGTCGAGATTTTGTTGGTACCAGCGGGATAAGAATGAGCGTTGGCAAAATATTTTACAGGGGGTTACAGGGCCACTCGCCGCTTGTGTCAAAAATTCGCATACCTACCCAAAGTAAAAAGACGTTATTACAGCCAGCTCACTTCTCAAAGTTTTTGATATTTGCAGTGATCTATAATATATGCATTAAATTTACATATAAAAATATTGATATTTTATCGGGATTCGGACATAAGTATGTATATAAACCATATGAATGTTGTTTGGTATTGTGAACTGAAAGTCCTTTGCCGGTATAGACGCGGGTCGTTCTTAACTATGTTCTTATAAGATGGACTTAATATACTACTAGAATTAAAATGCTATTGAAATAGTTTATACCCGTCTTGTATTCTTCGATATTTTTCTTTGCCAGAACTTGCGGGAAACTAACAAGAAAGCAACTTTCAATAACTTTGACCAACTCAAACGTCCTACGTCTTCCATCTATACACAATCATGTGTACATACATATATCCATACATATGTATGTATGTAAATACATGCTCATATACTATAGAGTGCGTGCAGAGCAAATGGGCATTGAAATGTATCGCAGGAGCAGCTGCTCACAAGTTCCTTTTTCATTTTTTATTTAATTAACAGTATGTATGTATGTAAATATAAATATTTATGGAACTATATGCATATGTATGTATGTATGTATATAAGTACGTATACCAATTTCTGCATTTCTGATTAGCTGCACCATTAAACTAACTACCCACAGATAGCCCAATGCCATTGGGTCGCTTGTCAATTCGGCTGTCATTATCCAATGCTGGTTGAGTACCTGTTCAAGCAGTTCAAGCAAGTGTGGAGTAAGTAAATATGTATACTATATACTTACATATGTTCGTTTGTATGTTTATAGCCTATATAGAGAGAAACATGCGGAAAAGGAAGGATATTAATAAGTACATACTTACATATACATATATGCGATTACAGGGTGGATCACAGTGTTTTTTTTTTTAAATTAAATTATAAGACATAAGCGCATTTCAATTTTAATGGATTGATACATTTTAAAAAAAGAGGCAAGCAATGTAATTTTAACCCTATTTCGCCATCATCTTACTTGCAATAACATAACATGATAACATACGTGACCCTTTTCATCTTATCAGCCTATCAATCCCATGGAAGCCGAGGCTGCTCCCTCTTTTGCAAAATGTACGCTTCTATTTCGTAGACTCCTATCTGCCCTGGTAACAAGACAAGTTGGGTTGTGTTGTACTCCGCCAATATATTAAGCTTTTCAATGCTTTCAGTGGCGCCTGGCTGCAATCTCGCAGCACTGCTGTGTGTTTGTCTGGATATCCATTTTCTTATTTTGGGAGTTGCAGGGTACTTTACTTTGAAATCTTTTTAAAAAACTACCACTCTGTGGTTATCAGATAAAGGCAATGGAAGATGGATCTTTTTTAACTGATCCCAAAATTTTTAAAACTTTCTTTCCCTATCTAAAATCCTCGCGAAGTTCAGATGATTGCCCTCTGCTACCTGTTCATATGTATGTCTAATTTCAAAGATCACCTCCAGGCACACAACCGACGTTGATGCTTGGCGACGGACACAAAATTTTCTTGCATTTTCTTAAGCACTACGCTCAAAAAAATTTTTTTTTTATGATTTCCGTGTAATTGCTATCGCAAATGCATTTGGAGTAAATAAAATTAAAAATAACGCATGACATTGAAAATGCATACATAATGTTTTCTTGAGGTTATCATCAATACGACACATACACACATATGAATTGTAAAGCACAAAAGTATGTACATACATAGGTATGTATTTTTTTTTAGAAAAATATCAGCTATGCTAAAAAAAAGTCCTACTTCTACCCTGGCTGCTGTAGAAACTGCGTTGTTCATTATCAAATTACTATACAAATACTGTAAAATGCCGTTTTCGCAATCAAAACAAAAAAAAAAACAAGAAAATGACTGCATGCAATGCAACAACAAAACGCCATGCCTGCATGCAAACATACATTCATACTTACTATACATTTATAATTGACAATCAATCGGATAGGATTGTCTATAAATAAGTCTATAATGATTAATCTCAACGGAAGAATAAACATGTGTATACATACATATCTACACAAATACAAAAAGCATACATACATATATGTACATATATATGTACATATATGCATGAAATATATGTATGTACATATACTAGGGTGTGTCAATAAGTCTCCAAAATGCATGATGAAATTATGAAAGGTGATGTACGTTGGCAATTTCTCGCACTAAATGGGCCATAATATTCGCCATTAGAAACTGTGTTGTTCCTTTGCTGAATTTGGTTACCAGTTTTGTAAAAAAAAATTTGAATTTTAATAGAAAATTAAGTTTTTCATGTGGAGCTTAGAATAGGTAACATATTATTGATTGTTTTAGAACTTTGCATTATTTTTTACTTATTTGTTTACAATCAGTTTTCTGAATGCAAGAATTTGAATAAGTTTTTGTGAAAATTTTCAAGTTTTTGTATAATAAAACATGGTTCATTTAATTATTTATTGAAATATATCTCTGGGTTTCATTTCAGAAGACAGGATCAACATATTTATTGGCATTTTGAAAACAATACTTTATTGGCAAGAAAAAAAAGTCCTTTTTTAAAGAGCATTGTTTACTTTTTATTAACATATGAACATACATAACGTAGGTTTACATTATGGAGAAGCAGATTTTTTTACCTGGCAATATTTTTAATAAAGACTAACGGAAATATTAATGTTTTTCCAGTAATCAATAAGTATTTTTTTATTTTACAAAAAACCCGACTACAGTGTTTCTATGCTCATAAGAATTAAGGATTACTGTTAGTTTCTTCATTAACCAATGTGAGGTTCTACATTCCCGAAAAAAAAAAAATTAATCGCTGGACAGACATTGTTACGTTGCTCGTACGGTATGAATGCATTTGCGTCATATTTGGACATTTTGTTATTTGGAGGTTTCCCCAGCAATTTAAATACAAATTATTATTTTTGCCAGTTTTCATATTAAATTCATCCGCTGTGGTTAAATTTTTTGTAAATATGTATCTTCACTGATTTGTACTTTCCTAAGAACGGCCTACTTATCTTCCCGTTTCTCTTATACCTCAAAACTAAATCATTGAGCTAAGGGCGTTCAAACTGGCGATGTCACATGGAGTGAGAAACAAAACCTTAAATATTAATTACTTATTAGAACTTAACCTTCAACCCACCTTATTAACCAAACCAGAAACGAATAAATTCTGGGAGATAGCACTTGACACAATTCTATTGCCGGTAGTTAATATCGTGAATTTATCGACCTACGGGACAAGGACATCTCTCTCTGGCGGTTGACGAAGCTTCGAGATGTGTTGTATTTTAACAAGTAGTGGGGAAAGGATGCCACACAGTGGGACCCACATTTTAAACAAGTCCCTGTTGTCTTAGGTCACAGTCGCCAGCTCGCGAAAACAATCCATAAGCGGACACGATTCAGTTTTTATGAAGGTTGGCCGGAGGAACGCCGCCAATACCATACCAACTTTCTCACTCCTGAAGTGCAATATTAAATGATTTAATAAACAGAAAACATGTGTTGAAAAATATTCTATCATTTCTAACAAAATATTTCCTAGAGACACGACTAATTTATGTTTATAATATGAAAAAATATATCCTCGCAAAAATATTTGGGTCGAATGAGGGAGTCCTTAAAGTCTGCAGAGTAGTATAAAATTTGAATTAATTTAATTGCGTTAAAAGATATTCGGAGAAAAACATTTTTTTTTGTGCTGGTCACAATTAGAAAATTTTTTTAGGGATTTATTGACCCAGACTCGTGCGTGTATTTCATTTTTCGTTGAGCGAAAACATGCAATAGCTAAAGCGAAGTGTTAATCCTGGCATGCGAACTAATTTCTTTGCATTTTAAGTTACTAAAAATCTACAAGTGAACAAGTGGTGTGACCAGAAGTAGCAGCAGCTGTTAGTTCCAAGTGATACAAACTAATCTCAGCACAAGGGTGTTGCAGAAAATTAAAGAATAAAAACCTAAAATCATTATGTGCACGAAATAATCCCAAGCAGAACGAAAATTGTTAAAGCAGAACGAGTTTCTTCATAGTTTTCAAGAATAGTTAGCTCATACCTCTTGGTTCTATACCTACGCGCATATACATATACATACATATATGTACATACATATGTATGTATGTATAAGAACATCTGCACGCCGGATCACAATTGCCAAAACACAACATGACGTAAAACCAACAAAGATAAGAGAAAAGACAGAGGCGGCGGAGACCTGCGCTTCAAAGCGAACAAGCGACGGACAACCGAAGAACATTAAACTAATGACAAATCTTTCTTTTCACGTACGAGTATTTCAAAAATCTCATTGTATCACATACAAATGTACATACATATGTAGACTCTTTTTTTGTTTTGCGATTAGAACGCAACGCCGTGAATAGTCCCAGGCGGCCGACGTATCGTTCTTCAAGTGCTGAGGGCGTGTTTACCTGAACCAGCTCGAGCGTAACTCGAATTGCGTAGTTGTTTTTTTGTTGCTTCTGTTGGTTTTATTGTGCAAATGTTGGTAGTTAATTAACTCGCAATTTGATCATCGATGTGCATAACTGCTTAACCCTTTCATTAAGAATAAAACAAAATTAAAACTACATTAAACTAATTTAAATATTTTAGACGAAATTTGGCAAATAACCACAAATCACTTACACATTTAAAAGCATTTGTGCAAAAGAAGGAAGAAATAGAATAGCGATAAATGAAATAAAATAGTCAAGTGTCGAAAAAGCCATCGATCGAACAAACAAGCCGGCGTCATCTGAACAGTTGTAACGTGCTCGAATAAGTGATAAATAATTAAATCAATACTTGATTATTGGAAAACAAAAACTCACATCGAGTCCGTTAAGTGTCCGGTGTTCGTAAAGAACTCCATAAAACTCAAAACAGCGCTTTTACTTTAGTGCTGATTACGGTTTTCTTTTTGCCCGCCCGAACAACAAACAACTGGTGCCCTGCAGCACTTGCAGACCACATCCGCGGCAGCTGCCAGCGTCATGGGCAGCGTGTGGAAGCGTTTGCAGCGCGTCAATAAACGTGCTGCGAAATTTCAATTCACCTCCTCGTATCATGAGCTTCGACTGCAGACCACCGCTAAATGGTAAGTAGAGAATTTATTTTTGAAAATATATTCCTTGCTTATTACTACATAAAACAAATATCATTACTTATGGGGATTGCTTTTTCAAAACAGTGGGTATTGAAGAAAAAAATATCTACTTTTATACAAAAAGGTTTAGTAAGCATTATTAAGTTATTTATCATTTTATTATATGCATGTTTTTGTTATCTAGTTGAATAATGGAAAAATTTAATAACCTAACATAAAAAAATATTCGTTTTTATCTATGTATACATATATGTACATATGTTTGTACATAAGAGGGAAATTAATACAAAATTAACCATCTCTACTTACTTGTTCAAATGCTTTTCAAATATTAATTAATTAAATTGTTAAATTGGAAAATTTTCAATAATATTGTTATCAAAACCTCTCTGAAGTTGGCAAGCCAACTTTTACTTAAGGAAAAATTATCTATTGGATAATTTGCCGTAAATTATCCGTGAAAATAAAAATTTTGCCGCGGTCATATTCCAAGAACTGTCGCATGCACTGCTAACTTCAGCTGAAGTTAGCGTGCCACCTTTAAACAAAGTATGAAGGAGATCAGCTGGGAAAATTTTTCTTGCACAGTAATTTGACGCTTTTTTGCCGTAATTAAACTGCATAAATCAAAAATTCTAAAAAATTTTTTTTTTTAATTTTCCATATCACTGCCAACTTCAGATGAAGTTAGCGTGGCACCTTTAAAAAAATTATGAAGGAGATAAGCTAGGGAATTTTTTATTGCATGGAAATTTGCCGATTTTTTGCCGTAATTAAACGGCATAAATCAAAAGTTCGAATACATTTTTTTAAAAATTTTCCATATGCGACAGTTCTTGGAATATGACCGCGCCAAAATTTTTATTTTCACGAATAATTTACGGCAAATTATCCAATAGATAATTTTTCCTTAAGTAAAAGTTGGCTTGCCAACTTCAGAGAGGTGTTATCAAACAACATTCTATACAACAAATCGAAGGTGCTTGAAGAAAAACATAATTTAGCAGGATCGAACCCTTAAACTTAAAAAAATAGTTATTTCTTGTTTAATTTAATGTTGTACTTATTTCCTCAAAGTATTGTGATTACTTACTATCAACGGTTCGTTTTGACAAATTTTTGGCAATTCATTTTCCTTTTATTAACTTAATTTTTTTTAGTTGAAATATACTTCATTCAAATTTCGAAATTTACGCAAAATTTAAAACTATTTTTTCATCAAAATTTTAACAAATTTTTAATCAAAATTTTAGAATTTTCAAATATTTAAAAATATTTTAGAAATTTTCGAAAAGAAAGAAAAAATAAAAGAATGTAGGTACTCGTATACTCTTTCAATAAAGAAAAATCTTAAACGTTAAGAGCATTAAAAAAATAATCTTGCAAATGCCAAGTATAGCCAAGTTTTTTTGCGATTGTACTTTCATATCGTATGTGTAAAATTTAAATATTTTTTCGCATTGAATTATGAATACAAACTTAAGGCGATTTAGGTTACTTAAAGCATATTAATACATATAAATATGATAAAAAAAAACTATTAATTCTTGATTATTTATTCTCAATTATAAAACATTGATGACAACTGCTAAAAACCTTTCTTCCTCTGGTGTGTACATACAATGTACTTGGTCGAATTTCGACTAGTTAATTTACGAGTAGAGAGTCATTTTCATTGCACACAAATATGTACACAAGTATCCAAATATGGGACTAGTTTATTGCCATTAAGTTTTTTTTATTTTATTACTAAATTTTTTACAAATTTACCTACTTAGGTACTATGTATGTCCTAAATTTACAATGGCACTTGTGAGTTTTATCTATGGTACTTGCTATAAATGTGCAAACATACATACATACATACATACATATGTATATATGTACATATGTATGCCATCAATAATATTTAGGTATTTTTTTGAGTATGTAGCTTTGTAGTTTATTCAATTTTATAAAAGTAAGTGTAAGTTTCAAGTTCTTACAAATTATTACTGATTTTTTACCAATTTTTTACTGACTTCGTCTTTCGCAATTTCTTCCATAAAAAAAATGATCGCGGGGTTGCATTATATGGAAGAAATAACCAGAAAAAAATGGTCAAAAATCGGGGGTAATTTGTAGGCACTTGAAATCCCCACTTTATAATACTAAAAAAATATTTTTTTTTAATTTAGAAATTTTGATGAAATTTACTTAAAACACTGTCGATTTTGTATAAAGTTTTTAAAATGACATTTTATGGTTATTGAACGATTATAAACAGTATATTAATTGAAAGATAATTTTTAATAATTAGAAAAAACAAATAAATTGTCCAAATGTGTCAATATGTGGTTGTGCTATAGTTTGTGAACAGAGGGTATTGCGTTAAATTTTCAAATACTTAATGGATATTGCAACTGATTGCTTCATAATATTCTCGCCACAAACCGCATACAAAATTCGAGTAGCCCATTTATTTACATACGAACCAAAAAAAATTGTGTCGGTATGTTTGGCAAGTATGAGTAAATATGTATTAGCTAAAAATAGAGCCACTTTTAATACGAATGTGTAAAATGAATTGTTTCGAAAAGGTGAAAAGAGCGGAAGTGCTTGAATATGTAAATTTTTTAGACGTTTTCGAAAAAAAATAGTATATGTACTTATATTTTAGACAGCGTTGCTGCACTGACAAAAATTTTTGTTGCGTAGAAATTGAAAATTGTGAAAAAATGTTACTTATTGCGTGTTTTTTATTTAAACGTTTTTTTTTAAACAAAAACAATTAGTAGATTTAAGCAATTTGATTTATTTTGCTCTTCTATATATGTATGTACATATATTAAGTAATAAGAAATTTATGTTTTGAAATTTTAAAAAACTATGGAAGTTTAGTCTCCAGTTTCGTTATCTCATATTCATATTTATATTTTCTTTTTTTTCACAGTATTAAGAAGTTTTTCATATTAAATTGTTTTAAAACAATTGTTTGACAATGTGTATATGTATAAGTAGTCCATAATTCATAATTTTTAGTATGCAGTTTTGTAGCTCTTTCTATTTTAGTTAAATAAAGTTCAAGTTTTGAGTGTCTAAAAATAACCGTTGATTTTTGAAAAATTTTTTTCTTGGCGAGGCTGTTTTGGTTCTTCTTCCATACAATAAATTCTTAAATAAAAAATGTCAAAAAATCAACGGTACTTTTTAAACACTTGTAACTTGAGCTACCAAACTGTATACACAAAATGTTTAAAAATTCCGAATAAAAAGTTTAAATTAAAAAAAAATTTTAATGTTGAAATAGTTTGAAATTAAAAAAATTAAAATTTGAAATATTAAAAATTTTTATAGATGCACTAAGTTTGAAACTTTGATTCATACGGTTTTTGTTGAGGTACATATAAAAATTTAATTTAAAAGAAAAAATTTTATGTTAGGTTTATTTCAAAAATATTGTAGATATATCTGTTTTTAGAAATCTGACAAAAAACTTATTTCGACGTAGTAATTTTTTACTATCAAGACTTAAATGTAATTGTTCTTATGAAATTAAAAACAAAGCAATTATATAAATCTGTCGTTTATGAAGCCATTCTAATATTAATCGAGGTAAAATATTTAAATTGACTATAATAATAATAATAAACTGGCGCTTACAATATATAGCTCAGTGTTTGGCCGAGCTTCTCCTACCATCTGTGGTGTGCGTCTTTATATTCTACCACAAATGGAGGGACCTACAATTTTGTGCCGACTCCTAACGGCAGATGTATTTAATGAGAAGCTTTTTCATAGCAGAAATATCCTCAAAGGTTTGCCATTGCCTGCCGAGGGGTGACTGCTATTAGAAAAATACTTTTCTATGATTTGGATTTTACTTGCCCTGGCTGAGATTCGAACCTCGAACCCAAACCAAATGAGTGGTTTTGTCTAAATTCCACATACATATATAATTTATTTTAGGTTGTGCTATAATAATTACCCTCACCAACCGTAGACGAAACGTTGTAGTTGTCCTTGCTTTCCGATTTATACTGATAAAGCCATACTGGATACTTTGGCAATTAAATAACGAACTGATTAAAATATTAACATATGTATGTAAGACTTCCGTGCGTTGATCTTTAATAATAATAGAGTTCCGATTGGGTCTCGAATAAATTTCTTAACTAGTTCCGAACTGGTCCTGAACGAATGCTAGCCGCGTTCCACACCAGTCAGGAAATGATTATGAAATGGTCCAGAATTGATCCCGACGATTCTCACACTGATTTCGACATGTTACCAAATGTATCTCGGACACACCACAAACGTCTTCTGAACAGTTCTCGGAACTGATCCTGCTAGTATTCAGGACTGGACCCGAACTGGTATTCGAACAAAATCGAGATTGGTCCCATACTTACCCCTGATAAGCAGTACCTTCCGAACTCTTCTCTAAAATTAACACAGAGCTTTGCAGTTATTCAGTTCGCTCTAAGATGAGTTGAGCTTTGAACACTAATTCCGCTTTTGCACAAATGAAAAATGAGTTTATTTTTTAATTGTATGATAACATATTTAATTGTATGTGAGTTTAAAACAATAACTCCCGATGTCTTTCAGTGTAATCGCTCCACATCAGCTGTGCTGTGCGTCGCGGTCAATTGATGAGTAGACGTTCATTTACATTTATGTATAGCAGGCGGCCTCATTCCATACCGTATGCAAGTGTGTGCGTGCAACTGTTAAAATTCGCATATGTATGTTTACATGATTGCATGTATGTATGGTATGTACATACATATGTATGTATGTCAGCGCACCGTTTCAAATGATTTGTAAATCCATTCATTTTCAGATACCCCAACACCGTTCCATACGGTCTTACTGTTCATTAATTTGCCATTCAGCGGAGTTGAGTTCATTTCGACTTTGCCTTTGTGTGCCGCACTTCAAAAGGGTAGCGCAATGCGATCTAAACAAAAGTTGCGAATATACATATGAAAAAAAATACAGTGGCGGGCAAAGTAATAGCATCGCTTTATGTATATATTTTTCTTTATTTAATTTTGGTTATTTTTAATTATAGTTAGATGATAAAATTATTAAATCTTCAACTTTTTATCAAAATTGATTGATTTGAGTATGCAGTTTCTTAGCTCATTAAATTTTAGTCTGTTAAGTGAACGTTTCAGATTGCTAAGATATGCCGTTGGCTTTTGATTTTTTTTTTTAAGAGGCAGAAATATGCAAGAAAATGTGCAACACTCTTGGCAAAATTTTTTTCAAAAATTAACTATGTTTCATCCAAATTGAATTGGTTACTAAACTGCATGCTTTCTTCTTAAAATTCAGACTAAAAAATTTAAAATTTTTATGAATTTTTTTGTTTTTAATTTTTTAATTTTTCAAAAGGCTTTGAAAATTGAGACTTACATTTTTTTTTGTTCAAGTATTATCTGAAATTTACGAAAATTTAAGATGAAAATAATTAATTCTATTAATATTTTAACATAAATCACTGCTTTTGTTTTGACCACCACTGTATGTTTGTACGAGTATGCATCTGTGCCGCAGATAGATCTCAATTCAGTAGAACGGTTGCGTATTTTCGCACAACTTTCTGCTGGCGCTGGAAGCAACACCGCAACGGTGGCTTTTGTTATAACCGTTTTGTGTATGATTATTTCTATTCAATTTGTTTTGACGTTGCCACAAACATATGTATGTATGTACATACATATGTATATGACAACAGAAGCACTCATATATTGTTGACTTATCTGTCTCAATAATGATTGCTACTCCTCGTATTTCACAAATCATAAATTTTCCGCACTGTTTGTGATTTATAGTATAATTGTTGTTGTTACTTATTGTGGCTAAAAATCGGTACACAAGGTGGTCTTTTACTATTTTTAGTGATTTATATTATCATATATTCATTCACCTGTTTGAGGCTATCGGTTAGAATTCTGTGTTGAGAAGCTGTGCCCCAACAAACATTTTGGTTAATTATCGAACAGATTGAAATTAGCGAACAAACACTATCCACTCTCCTATATTTTTTTATAAAGGCCTTGTCGTCTAAGGTAAAACAAAAAATGCATCAAAAGTTAGGAGACTGTTTTTGCTGGTTTACGACATTTTCTGTAATTTTATCTTCCAAAAATCGTTAAAAATAATTGATTTATTGCTTATGAGTATTTGTCAATAAAAAGATGGCCTCGTTAATCTTACTCGTACGTCAATTGTGGATAAACATAACATAAGTTTTATACCTCCTCCTTGCAGTAGATAATTATTTGAATTATTTTATGCCTTCAAGTTTAACTCAAAATATGTATATACACATGCATACAGACACCTTTTGTCAGATCAACAACAGTGGTTCCTTTTGAAACAATTTGACAATTAATTTTAAATTAAAATAAAGTTCATTCTCTAATAAAAAACCATATTTTTGCTATGTTCAAACAGGCAGTTAACTGAGCAATTAACAAAGCTTTTCCAATTAAGGCGCGAATGCAATTACAAAACGTCAACTCTTAATTGCTCAATTAGCCTTTAATTGCATGTAAATTAAGTCTAAATGCCAATGCATTCCTTCGCTGCTTTGTTTTGGAACCTTTTCCACAAACATTTCGCAATGAGCTTTTTTTTTTGTAGATTTTATTTGGTGTGTTGGCTAACAAAACATGAGAAAAAATAGTCGCTTTTTTTATAAAGTTTCGTTTTTCTATAAACGTAGTATTTTGTTTATCTTCCTTCGCTATCTTACCCATCGCTAAACGAGCAGCTAATTTTTTGTGGTCATCAAAGAGCTCTGACTCAATTAAAAAGTGAACTGAGCTATAATAATTTCTTTTTGAACAGCGTATAACTGAAGTTTGAAAATTATATAATATTTAGGTACTAATAATTTATGAAATGTTCCTCAAAATTAAAAATTGTTTTCCTCAGATGCTTAATAAAACTTCTAGTGTACATTTTTGTAGCTAATTCAATTATAGTTCTATAAAGTGCAAGTTTCAAGTCGCTAAAAATTACAGTAGATTTACAATTTTTTTTTTTTGGAAAATTAGGATTTTGCTTTTATTTTGGATGTGTGTGTAGTCATGGATTTAATTGATATAGGTGTTCTTTATTTTATTTATAATAATTACACTCTATACGCTAAAGAGTGAATACCTAAAATGTTTTTACAATTTTTTTTGTATGGTTTTTAAACAAAGTAATTTTTTGTGAGCCGAAATTGTTTTATCAAATATCTGTTAAGTTGATCGTATAAAAATCCATAATAATTTTGATTTAAAACACAAACTTTTAAAACTAAAAAGCGAATAAGAAAATTATATTTTTTATTTTAATTTGATAAATAGATAAAACAATCTACCACTTGTTTTTTATTTATCTAATGTTTCTTCCAAAAAAGAAATGACTCCTATGTAAATTCAGTAAGCAGTTTCAGTCTCTAATAGAGACAAAAGTCACAATTTTAGACCAGTTGGCATCCATTAGTTTCAAAATAAAGCCTCTAATCTCAAAATAAAGTCTCTAACTAGTGACCTGGTGGTAAGCAGGTCTCAAAAAATTAAAATAAAAACTAAAGAAACGTGAAAGCGAGGAAAAGCAATAATCTCTAGCTCATTTTGAGACTTGAAATGGGACTGAGTTACTGAATCCAAAAAATTTTCAACGTATTTTACATACATACATATGTACATACTTAGTTTGAATTTTAAAAATGGTCAAATAAAAAATTGGTAATTGGATTTCAAGTCTACCGATTTTTTCGATGGAAAAATATTGACTTTAATTCTTTCTATTCCATTTCTACAAAAAATTGTGTGCTTTGAACGACTTAAAAAATATTATATTCTTTTAAGATAAAGAAATCTTTTCTGAATAGTTTTTTGTGTTTGAAATTCTGACCTAGCTATGTATTTTCCTATAAATTTTGGCGCACTCGAAGACACATTTGTATGTACATATGTATGTGTGTGTATGCGCATATAATTTGAACGATTACGCAGAAAGAAAACATGTTTTGCAGCGAAACGGTCGAAAATTCTATTATTTCCTTGCGAATTTTCAAATTATTAAAAATAGTCTGTTCTTATTTGCATTTTCAATGTCAAAGAAAGCAATAACATTGTGATTTTAAAGAAATTCGTGGGAAAACATTGAAAATTTATTATATTTAAAAGCTGAGCATTTGTTGCTAATATTTTTCCTTCTATTCTTCTGGTTCTCATTTTTCGTCTTTTATTTTTTGTTCTGTTCATAACGTGATCTTAATGCAAATTTAATTGCTTTTCTATTTAAATGGTAAATTTTCTTGACTTTCGACATTGAAAACTGTAAACAAGCACGAGCGGAAATTTATTTATTGCAAACTAGAAATAAAGCAAGCATGTACATAAAATTATAAGTGGAAAATAATTAAATTTTAATAATATTTATCCATGACACACCCTTTTTTCTTTTGCGCTGCATGCATCAATACATTTTTATAGTTCATACGTTTTTTCTTTGTTACTTTGTTGCTTTTGCGTTTTACTTGCAATAATTCACTTTTAATTAAATATTTTAGTTTTAGTCTATTATTTTTGTAAGATTCTTCTTCTAATGTACACCATACTATGAACATACTCGTACATGTACATATGTATGTATGTATGTATGTACAGTTGCGATCACTGAAATAGTAGTGCGCACTTGCGATATACTTTGTGCCCTTAATTCGTGCCTGATATCGATTTTTTTTTAAATCATCACATCTAATGTATTATTTAACTTCATGCAAATTTGTAATCGTTCAACAGCTTTGGTTTAATTTTTTTGTTAGAGGAATACTCTGTGGTGTACGGTATTTTAGGCGAGCAGTGAAATAGTAACGCGGAACAAAAAAAGTCACAAAATTAAACTTCATGTGAAAATATTTAATTTTTTTGGAATAAAAAGTAAGTTTTATGCCTTGGCTTATTCTATGTTTAGCTAGAATAGACAAAAACGTAATTTAAAAATGTTTAGTGTGGCGAGGTGTCCACTGCACCTTGATTTTAATAAAACCCTCATTAAAAATAGGAAGTCATACAAATATGTAAGTGGAAATGATTTGAAATACCTTAACTTATCAATATAAATCTGAAAAAGGTGGTGGCAAGCAGAAATTATGAACAACTTCCGTATGACAAATTGTAAAATTTTCGAAGACTCATACTAAAATGTCAGCTGTCGAAATTTTGGGACACCCAAAGTTACCGTGTTGTATACCAACAGTAAGAAGAAGTCACCGAGAACATAACCTTTATGCAAGAAGTTCACGTGAGGGCCCTCTCTTGAAAATAAAGCATGTGGAATGCAGACGTTACACAGATTAGATTTTCACAACAAAACACCGTGATTGGCCTATTCAGAAGTCGAGGAATATTTTGTGGACGGATAAGTCAAAAATTGTTCTGTACGTTGGTAAAGGTTTTCGGCAGATCGTAAGACACCCTCCTAATATGGAATATCATCCAAACTATACTGCGAAGACGTTGAAGCATGGATGATCCAGAATTTTCGTATAGGGCTGTTTCTCATATCATAGTGTGGGACTTATATAGTTTGGAAAAGAACTATAATGGACCTGAATGAGTACGTAAAAATTATGAAAGATGTTGTGCTTCCATTCGCTGAAAAAGAAATGCCACTAAAATGGGATTACGACCCGAAGCATGCAAGTCTGCTGGCAAAATTGTGGTTTCGGGACAACAGAATTGAGGTCATGGTCAGGAAAGATGTCAACGCCTCGTAGACTCTATGAGCGATCATTGTGTAGTAGTGATACAAAATAATAGTTTATCTACCAAAAACTAAATACCTGTGCTAAATTTTAGTATAACTGTTAACAATTTCACACGAATTTATGCTCGCAGTAATTTTGAAAAAGAAGAAGTCTTACTTAATTTTTTTTTAATGTTTATGTAAATAAAACTCTTTTGACCCTACATTTAGTAATGAAATTGGCCTTCAGTTTTGCAATAAAGAGAATGCATTCGTTTGTTTAGTTTTCTTGTAATTTCAAGAAATCTTAACCACAAGAACACACTACTATTTCAGTGCTTGCAGTTGTATATGTATGTGTATGTATTCTATAAACCATATACGGCTGAATAACTTTTATATTTTTCAAAACATTGTCAGCTGTGCAGCTGATGTCATGCGATCCACATAGCGGCATCAAACACCTACTTGTCGTCGTATCACACACACACTTACACCTACATACATACAACTCAATAAAATCCATAACTTGCGTTTTGTGGTTGGTCAAGGGGTTGGTGCGAACGCGTTACACTTTGTTTACTCACCACCTGTCGATTTTTATTCTGCTGCTTTTGTCATTTTTGAAATCGTCCAAAGCAATGAGGGGCTTCGCTTTTTTATCATTATTTATTACTCTTAACGAACAACTTTCGTGCTAATAGATAATGATTTTTGCTTTGGAATCAACATATGTATGTATGTATGCATGAGATTTCCATTCAACTGACAACTTAATACAGCCGAATTTGTTCATCATAACGTGCATGTATGTTTTATATGTGTATGTATGTGTGTACACATATATGGTCAAAATAATAAATACATTTGTAAACATTTTTTTTTAATGGCTGATAAATTCATTTTTATTTAAGGCATGGGTTTAAAAATACTATTAAGTTGCATACGTTTCGTCTACTCTACTAACATAAATAAGAGATTTCGCAATTGAAATCATTAAATATATACAATTTTTTGGAAATTATCTTAAAAACTACTAAAATTACTGGACAAAATAATAAGAACATCACATACATATGTACATATGTATGTGTTGATATAAAAAGGTTATAAATTCTATTCACGCTAACCGTTTGGTATCTTTTTTTCATGTATTTCGTCAATATTCTGTATATCCGCCCTTATTTTAGAGTACTTTTGTAATCGTGTTAACTGGAATTTCGTAACTCTCGCCAGAGGTTTTCGATCGGGTTTTGATAGGGGGATTGATTAGGCCAGCTACGACAAACCACTTTGTTATCCTGAAACCAATCATTTACCAACTTTGGGGTATGCTTAGGATCGTTATCCTGTGGAAATTTCCATAAGAGTGACATGTTTTCCTCGGCATATGGTAACATCGTGTTTTCCAAGATATCTCTAAATTCGAATCTATTCATAGTGTCCGTATTTCTATAGATTGGTCCAAAGCCAAAACACGAAAAGCAGTCCCACAGACCATAATGTTACCGTCGCCGTGCTTAACAGTATTTTTTGAAAAGTGTTCGTGAAATTTTGTCCCTATATGACGTCGGACATTTCGGCGAGTATCATTGCCAAACAAATTAATTTTTGTTTCGTCCTTTTTCGCGAGAGTCACGATACGACTATCAGTTGTTGTCGATGTGTTTTTTTGGTCTTTTGCGATTTTCAGCTGTCTTTTTAGTTTTTATTTGGACCACGCCAATAGCGAACTTCAACACTCAAATTATTTGTTTGCATTAATTGGGGAAGTAACAACTTATTTTTTGCCACATTGAAATTATTAAAACGCTTACGGAATGTACTTAGTATTTTGACCATATGTGTATGGACATAGTATAAGATAAAATAATATAACTTAATAAAAATCTCGGTTGCGTAATTTCAATTGGATCAAATTGCAATTTTATTTATTAATTCTCTCGATTTTCGGTGATAATGTCCTCACTTACGAATTGTGAGAAAGCATGAGGTGACGTAAGGTGAAATGAGATTAGTTGGAACGACGTGTGTTGTGGTGAGGATATGTATGGTGGAAGGAAGTTAAAGTAAGGTGAAGAGAATATGCGTGTGGGTGTGAGCTTAGGTATGGTGAGTGTAGGTGTGGTGAATTTATGTTTGGAACATTGTAGGTTTTTTTTAGTTTAGACGAGGTGATTTTATGTGTGGTGAGTTAAAATACAATGGTATTTAGGCGTGGTGAGTTTAAGTATAGCGAATTAAAGGGCTGTAAGTTTAGTTGTGGTGAGGTAATATAAGATGAGTTTAGGTTTGGTGAGCTCTGGTGTTGTAGGTTTTGGTGTTAAGAGTTCTGATGCGCCGGACGGTATTTGGTTGTTATGAATTTAGTGGTGAGTTAAGATATGGTGGTTTCGGGTGTGAGAAGTAGTATGAGTGTACTAAGTTGAGCTTGTGAGTGGTGGGTTCGGACACGGTGAATTTAGGTGTGGTGGAGATAGGTATGGTGAGTTGGAAAGTGGTGAGTTACGGTTTATTGTGGGTCTGGGTGTAATAAGTATATATATGGTGGATTTAGTTGTTTTGTTGTGGCAAGTTTTACGTTGGTGACTTTAGGCTTGATGGTATTAGGTTAACCGAGTAGAGTCATTCGGCGACTCCATTCACCCACTTGATTATTGAATATTCTACCACCGTTATAGAGGTCTCACTTTAATAAATAAAACACAAGCCCAGAGCTGCTCTTTGATTATACATACACATAGGCATACATGCATACAAACTACTTGAACGATAGAGGATTATATTCCTCTGTCAGCATCTACTGCTCGCAGCTCATTAGGCATATAATCCATTTGTTTTTTACAATAGTGTGGCAAAATGATGGCTCATTATACGTTCAGTCTTTCCTAGCTTCTAGCAATGGTTAACAATTTTTTTCACAAGGTTTCTTCTGTAAAATACTTACATACATTGGAAGGAAAAACAACAGAAAAACTAAAAATATTTGCTTTTTTCTTTTCAAAACTAGATTGAGTTTTTTGGTTCGTTTACTTCAATTTACATACTTCAGCGCAATCCATTTCCTTTTACAAACTTAGGCGTCTAATATACGGAATTGAAATTGTTGGGAATTTAGAATTTAATTACAAGTACAATAGCACGCGTAAAATCAAATTTTCCACTTATTTTTTGTCTGCAAAAGTAATTTTCCACATTTATTCTCACTTTCTCTCTGTCTGTTCCTGGCTCGTCGAAGGCGAAGGCGCGAATAAGCCACGTCTATCGACAAATACAAACAGTCTGTGTGTATACACTTCAGTGCTTCCCGCCATCATACAGTGATTAGTCGCCAGACGAAAAGGCAGACAGACAGACCGACAGAAGAAATGTGGCTGTATGCCTGTGGCGCTTTCAAGCTATTTTGTTACTCTTAATTTCAATTTTACTCGAAACAATTCACTACTTTGTTGTTCTTGCTGCTGCCTTACAACTCCTCGTCATTTCTCGTCGCACCCGCAGGGCCCACAATTCTTCCAGCTAATAGTTTTCTTAGCGTCAGGCGCAATACAACAGACACTCGAAATGCGGTTAAAAGTTCACTTGCACTTAAATTTTAATACCCTTCCTCAACACCCCCTTATTTGTAATTTATGTATGTTTGTGTGTGTGTTGCCATAGGCGAAGAGAATTTTATTTGTATTGAGGTTTGTTCATACAAAAATCTATCATTCTTTGCGTCTTTTTGTCTTATCATGCGGAAATAAAAGCATTTCAAACCAGAAAATTAATTTATGGTAAACACTACCGCCTCCTTTGCCCTAACGTCTTCATTTGTGAATTGATAAAGTATTTCAGTTTAAAGTAGCTCCCTCAGGGAAAAAATGTTTCATGCAGAAACGATTATAAATTGATTAAAAGGGGTGAATGTGTGGCATGTAAAATATTTATTTGATCACAAATTTGCGTAAATCGCACGATAGTCATTTAGTTACATGCCTGTTACGATTAGGGTATATGAATGTACATACTTATTTACTTATATTGAATTTTTTAGTTTTAAAAACTTGAAAAGAAATGTGAAGAGTTTTTCAAAGCTTGTGTCATCTGTACTAATAACATTCCTTGTTCACAGGTGGATGACGCTCTAGCTGTCGATAAGGTAGATTTTTGTCCGTGACAATTCTGCTTCAAAGCATTCCTCGATATTTTTACCGTCATTCACTTTTTACTAATCCGTTCAGGATTTTTCCCGGGATCAATCAGGGACTATTTCGGAATCTGCTCAGGTCTATTTCAGCAACATTCCGGGACTAGTTATGGGCCATTTGAGACCATTTAAGACAATTTTAGGACTATTTGGATATTGTTTCGGGAAATTGTTTAGTTTTATTTTATGGTAATTTTTGGAATTAGTTTGTGATCTTTTCGAGGTAGCTCGAACCTAGACCCGAAATGAATCTAAAATTGGTCCTGATCAATCCCAAAGTTGTCCACAAAAGATTGCGAACAAAAATAATACAATGGAAAGAAATGAATGTTTCATTTTTAACCGAACCTATTTATTTATAAATGTAATTGAATCACCCAATGCTAAGCTAAATCAAAGTTGAATAGACGATTTAGCAGGAAACAAAAATAATTTTAAACATTTTGTTTTTATAAAAAATAAATTTTTTATTTTAAATAACTTTCAAACGAAAGAAAATTTTCCCTGGGCGATACTTTATTAAAAATACTATCCAAGACTGTTGCTTATTAAATTTGAAGACAGTTTTTATTGGTTTAAGGTTATATATGGAAAAATCCCAGGTAATTATTAAATTATTAGAAAAAGATGGTTAAAATACATTTTTCTTTCTAAACAAATCATGTATTATATATAGGGTTTTTAAATTAACTTTAAACGAGATTAAACAAAAAGGAAGCAAAACGATATAAAAAACAAAAACGCAAATTTTGATATTTCATTTAAGGTTTATAAATTATAAGATATTAGCAGTAAGTGTCTAATCTCAAACCTCAAATTTCTTACTTACTAACTTAATTGGCGCATCAACCGCCTAAGCGATTTTGGCCGAGGTCAACAAAGCACGCCAGCTGTCACTATCTTTTGCTAACTGGCGCCAATTGGAAATCCCAAGTATAGCCAAGTCTTTTTCCACTTGGTCTTTCCAACGCAGAGGAGGTCTTCCTTTTCCTCTGCTACCACCCGCGGGTCCCGCGTCAAAAACCTTCAGGGCAGGAGCTATTTCATCCATTCGAACGACGTGACCTAGCCAGCGGAGCCGCTAATCCTTAATCCGCTGAACTATATCTACGTCATTGTACAGCTCGTACAGCTCATCGTTCAATCGTACGCGGTATTCGCCGTCGCATAGACGCAAATAGAAAAATACGAGTCTCAACATAAATATGCAATTTAATTTCGTTTATCAAAAATATTTAAGTATGACATCCGATATATATGTATATACGTACTTAAATAGGCATGCATTAACACTTCTAACATGTTTTTGATGGATCCTTGGTTAGATTGATTGTTACCGCTTCAGATCGATTGACGCGCGATGATAATTAAGTGGCCGCTGTGGTCGAGTTGGTAGCGGTGCGTTTTATAACTCGATATGCCGGTGAGTTCGAGGTTCGAATTTAAGCAAGGGCAAGTAAAATTTGTATCATAGGAAAAGTTTTTTTTTCTAATAGTGGACTCCCATCGGCAGGCAATGGCAAACCTCCGAGGGTATTTCTGCCATGAAAAAGCTTCTCATTAAATACATCTGCCGTTCGGAGTCGGCACAAAACTGTAGGTCCCTCCATTTGTGGTATAATATAAAGACGCACACCACAAATGGTAGGAGAAGCTCGGCCAAACACTGAGCTATATAGTGTACGCGCCATATATATATTATATATATTATTATAATTAAATTTATTGTGTTAGCCGGCTCAAGGTCAGTTGAAAACTCAAATTTTCGTTTTTATAATCCAATATATTTCGATTGCTCTTCGGCAATCGTCTTCAGGGTAACTATTTTGTAAGTATGCATAACAACAATTACAAACATACATACATTTTTACACGTCCTCGCTGTTTAACGTGGAGTTTCGTACTAAATTTGTTGTCAATAAGTGCCTGTACAAGTGAGCACAATTATCAGTGTCCGTTTTGTAGTTCAGTCTTATGTTTGTCGGTGTGTTGATTATGTGTAGCATTTCTAAAATAAAGCGTTTGCCATATTGTGGTTCTTGTTGTAACAACTGGCGTCGTTTAAATTCGGAGAGTGACCGCTGGCTGCACAGTGGGCCATGAGTGCTGTTTTCTGGAAGTCGGTATTATGGCATTGTTAAATGTGGCACGCTAAATTCACCTGAAGTTGGCAGTGCATATGGAAAATTTAAAAAAAAGATTTATTCGAATTTTTTATTTATACCATTTAATTACGGCAAAAAAGCGGCAAATTTCTGTGCAAGAAAAAATTTCCTAGCTTATCTCCTTCATACTTTTTTTAAAGGTGCCACGCTAACTTCACCTGAAGTTGGCAGTGATATGGAAAATTAAAAAAATTTTTTTTTTAGAATTTTTGATTTATGCCGTTTAATTACGGCAAAAAAGCGGCAAATTGCTGTGCAAGAAAAAATTCCTCAGCTTATCTCCTTCATACTTTTTTTAAAGGTGGCACGCTAACTTCATCTGAAGTTGGCAATGTATACGGAAAATTAAAAAAAAAATTTTTTTTTTGAATTTTTGAATTAGGCCGTTTAATTACGGCAAAAAAGCGGCAAATTACTGTGCAAGAAAAATTTTTCTAGCTGATCTCCTTCATACTTTGTTTAAAGGTGGCACGCTAACTTCAGCTGAAGTTAGCAGTGCATGCGACAGTTCTTGGAATATGACCGCGGCAAAATTTTTATTTTCACGGATAATTTACGGATAATTTACGGCAAATTATCCAATAGATAATTTTTCCTTAAGTAAAAGTTGGCTTGCCAACTTCAGAGAGGTGTTTGAAATCCGACTTATGCTGTGCCAGTCTGGTTTTTAATTTTGACTTATTTGTTCCTATGTAAATTATTATTATAATGAATGAAATTCTAAACATAAATATGCTCGTGACACAAAAATCAATAAGTTGACATATTGCAGCTAGCAAACGCTGCACGCAATTAGTTTTTTTTAAGGGTTTTGCAATTAATGTTGTTGTTGTTGATTTTGTTGTAGTGTGTACATTTTAAACAAACCGATTTCATCAAATATTATTCTTGTAGTTGATATTCATTTAAATTTGCCCTAAGCGCGGCAGTTCACTCCACTTTAAAGCATTTGCGGTTGTATTTGGGATTGCGTATGCATTGGTAGACTCCCCCAGTTTGTGGACTAAGTGGTTGTGTTTACGCACAGTGTCGGTGGGTGGGTGTGCCGAAGGTGTGTAGCGCGAGTAGAAAGTAAGAAAAAATGTGTGTACTCTCGTTATCGTTCGTTGTGTGCCAAGCCGGCAACGCTTGATCGAATACAAGATAATAAATAGACTTTACAACTTCAAATGCAATGGTGGCCAATTGATTTGCTACTCCGTCACAACTCAAAATTTTTTAAAATCGCTTTTATCTCACAAACCTATTCCCAGAATACATCCCAACATGTTCCGAAAATTTCTTCATCGCGTAACTATCTTATTTACTGGAAAAGTACGTTTAAAATATTACAACCATTTTTATATAACATTTTTTACTTCTCTTGGATATTAAAAAAAAAAAATTTTTAAATCCTTTTTCCACATAAACTAATTTATGGAATACTTCCCCAACTGCTCCAGAAATTTTTTCGTAGTTACTATCTTCTTTTACTGGAATAGTATGATTATAAAATTAACATCATTAATGTAGAAACTGTTTGTTTTGCCTCTCCTGAACATTTGAGATTTTTTGAGTTGTGACTGTTTTTGGTTTAGGGTGCGATATGTATGTATGTATGTATCTCTATTTAGATATTTTTTTTTAAATTTTTAATTAAAAAAAACAGTTCATGCTGTAAAAAAATTTATTAATTAAAATTTTTTTCTTAAAAGCTCTAGCATTTTGTTTGCCATATGCATTAGTTACTAAAAATTTAATTTTTTGAAACAAAATTTTTTTTCGTACCCAAAAATCCGAAAATGGTTCAAAACATAATTTAAACGATTTTAATAGTGTTTATAATTAGTTTCTAATTAGTTCCTAATTAATTATACAAGCTTTAATATTTTGTTGCTTTTTTTATATTTTGGGGTACTTTGAAAATTCCTTAAAATAAGAAAATAAACAGAGAAAGCGGCAAAAATATCATATTGATTTTGGTTGCTAATATTAAGGCCGACAGTGTATGTACACAATGTCTTTTCATTTATTAGATATAAGTCTATAGAGAACATTAAGTGATTATCTGAGTTGATAAAAACGTAAATAAAAATTAGATATTTAACGTACAAATAGAGAATTGAGGTCTTTCTGGTAGAAGAGTCGAGTTTTAAGAGAGTAACACAATTTATTTATTATGGAGGAACAACTCATTATAAATATCAAAATTTTTTATTTTTTTTCTTCAAAATTAAAGTACAATATCACTACATGTAACTGGCTTTACTTCGCATAGTACAGAGGTAACGGGCGAAATGTTTTGGCCACGGAAGAAGCCATGATTTATCTTCTGCTTTTCCATCATCTCTGCAGCTTCTAGAGATTTCGTTGTAGGAAACACCCAATTTTTTCTTGTGTTGGCCGCTGACTATGTGATTTGTTAGGAGGTCTATAGCAGTTGTAAAATGCGCCACCCTCCACCACCTCCGTCCCACTAGTCTTTCATCTTTCACTACTTTCCTTTAAATATGGATCTTAAAAAGAGTTTGCAGGTAGCGGGCGGCATGCCTTACACCTGCCAGGCGAGTAAGATGTGCCATCCCTTGAATAGTTGCCCGCTATCCCATTGGCCGGTATATTATAGTGTTCTTTAAACCATAGCTGGTGAAAAGAAAACTGCACAGCCATCTCATAATACATTTTTTAAGTTTTACGTTAAGCAATTGACAGAATCGAGTGCTTAAAGAGCAATTTGAATAAAGAAAATACTTTAAATATAAGCTGAAATTATTTGGAACAAGTTTCCGTCATATCATTTCTATGAAATCATTAAATTTTACAGATGAATTTCTGCGAAAGAAGATTTAATTTAATTTATAAATGCGCTTGAATGAATGACGTGATTTGATCAACATCGAAGCTTGCCCAAAGTCGTGATTTAATCTTCTCTTAAACTAATTTCGATCTGTTCGGCTGAGGTCAAGTGGCGGCCGCTATGCAGTATTGCGTCTTAATCTCCGGATAGTTGTTGCTTATCCTCTTATGTATTTGCCAAAATTTCGGCATTCATTTCCAAAGTGCATTGTGTATACTTTCGATCATCTTAATCCTGCTACTTATCCAACCACAACATACATATGTATGTAAGTATCTTTGACTTCCTTTTATGTTCATCCGAAAATGCCTTGTTTACTCATTTGGAACCTTAGCTTGGCGATAGCGCTTTCCTTCACGCATCGTTGCCATGCTATAGTGATTAAAAATGACTCACTTCCCGTCCAAGTTTGTAATTATTTCATAAATACTCGTATGCTCTGCTATACGCACATCCATATATATATGCATTTTCCTGTTAGTATACTATTTGTATGCATTTATGTAAGTACAAGGTGGCCCAACCAGTAGCAATTTTTTTTCCGTTATCCCTTATTAAATTTGGTTTTGTGACATACCGGTTTCGGCATTGTGCCCAATTTGGTGTCGTTTTCGTTCTGAGTAGTTGGAGTTGCTGGTGTTGCATTTATTGCAATCTCTATTTTCCAAGTACCAGATTTAGTATCGTGAAATGTTTGCAAGCGTGATGTTTTATGCTTAGGTACCCAAAATTTTGCCGAAACAACGCCGTAACCGGTATGTCACAAAACCAAATTTGACATGCGATGACGTAAAATCGTTCCAATATACATACATACATACATCACTTTTGTCTAGCATGCTTTCGATAGCTTGTACATATAGAAATATAAGTTGTCCTTGTCGCGGTAGAATGATGTAAATGTATATACCCCTTTCGTTAATCTAACCCGAAGTAGGCAACCAGTCGCTATGCCGCTTATGCCCGTGGGTTGAATATCAGCTGGAGTATTTAAAGCCTTTAAGCGGTCGCTCCTTGCCGGGCAATGGCTGAGTTTTTCTCTGCCCTTAAAAAGCTTCTTATAAAATTCAACGCTTTTTCGACAGCTACATATGGATCAATCCATTCAAAAATTTACATTAAACAAGTTTTTTCGTGCAAAACATTTTTTTTGTGTTCTTTGAGGCAAATGTTATTTTTATACCAGCGCACTTGTGCACAACGGTATTATAACTTTGTTCCCATAACGGTTGCTTGTAACAGCATAAGGGAATCAAGATAGATATACAGGCCTGTTCTGAATTTCGAGTTCTTCGGAATCGGAATAAAAGACATTGCTATACATCGAAAGCAGGCATTTACTATTGGTTTTAAAGTATTGTCTCTCAATCTCCGAAATGAAAAAAAAAAGTCTAGTCCTCACGAAACTGAGGAAGCTAACAACAGATTAAGGAGAAAGGTTTTATACATTCCGATTCCGACTAAATTTGTCGGAAGCTAATTTGCTCAAATTCGGTATGTAGTGTTGTAGCAGGAAATCCGACTGTATAAAAATTTTGTACAGGGGGCGTGGCACCGCCCACTTATGAGTTCATATGTATTTCGCCCGTCTCCCATATAACGGTAATTTTCCAAAACTATGAAAATTTGATACTTCAATAACTATTGGAATTAAGTCAACAAATCCATTTAAACGAACATTTTGGAAAAGGTTCATGGTACCGCCCACTTTATATGTACATACAAATATCTCTGGAAAGCCTTTATCGATTTTGCCCAAATTTAGTACAGATATTTTATTATGTCTAAATAAGTTGTATTTTTAAAATCACTAAAATTGGACCAGATCCAGTAAGTTTTTGAAAGCAGTAAAAATTGGATACTTCTATAACTAGTGAAGCTAATTTGCTCAAATTTGGTTTGTGGTTTTGTATTAAATCAACAAATCCGATTATATGAACATTTTGAAAAAGAGGCTTACATCAAGTTCGGTTTTGCCCGAACTTAGTCGCTGCTTTATTAATTTAAAAATTTAGCTGAAAGCGTGCGCCGGGTATATAAAGTTCGATCGAACTTAGCCACTTCTTTACTAGTTTTATTTCAATACAATATGAAAAATTTTGGAGTTATGAATTTTCAAAAATCCAACGCTCGAAAAAATGGCTCCAAACGTTTGCGTAAACGCTTTCCAATAAGAATTACGTAAAATTTATTCAACTTATTTTTTATAAATTAAAAGATACATACATTTTTATAAAAAAATAATTTTGTTTTCAATTTGGAACTATTTTTATTTAGTTATTTGTTTTTATCGAAAAATGCGCATTAGACTCTTCTGTTACTAATTTATAAATTTCGTAGTGGGCCGTATAAAATTGTGATTTTGACCAATTTTCGAACTTTGTTTCTCGCGCTCGCGGCTAGCGCAGTGAGCTCGATGTTCGCAGCTGGGTTGTGTGGGTTGAAGATTAAAAATGTATTGCGAACGTAGTTTTTAATAGCCCATTTTCAAATTTATACAGTCGTGACTGAAGAGTCTGATGTATATTTTTCAATAAAAGTAACTAAATAAAAATAGTTCCAAATTGAAAACAAAATTATTTGTTTATATAAATCTAAGTTTTGTTTATAAAAAATAGGTTGAAATAAAAAAATTACATACGTGTCCAACAATTTGCTTCAAAGAACACAAAAAGAAATTGCGCACGAAAAAAATTTTCAAATGTAAATTTCTATTGGATAAAATTGGATATTTTAAGTTTGCGACCAAAATTGAAAACAAATTGCAACTAAATTCAGGATTTGAAAAAAAGGAAGTGCGTCTGGACAGTATTTACTACGCTTGGCTATGAGATCATGTGCGTAGGTTGAGATGAAAAGAGATCAGGAAAAAGGGAATAAAATGGAAACGAGTTAAGATGAGTTGAGGCCATGTCAGGTGAGGTGTAATGAGATGAAAGAAGCTGACGTGTAGCGAGTTTAGGCCTTGCGAGTTTCGTTATGGTGAGTTTAAATGCGGTTAAGCAGTTTGCGGTGAATTAAATTATGAGTTTAGCAGTAGGGTGCTTTAGTTTGGTAAATTTAGGTTTGGTGAGTGCAGGTATGGTAAAATAAAGAAACATTTGTTGTAGTTCCCAACCATTTCCGTCGCTTAAGTAAGTATGTAGTTGCTCTTAAAAAATACTGAATTTTTGTTTTAATAAACTCTCTAACCCAAGGAAATATAACGAGACATGAGTTTAAGCGCGATGAGTTTAGGTGTGGTGAGCATATGAGTGGGGAGTTCGGTTATGGTTAGTGGATTTGGTGAGTTTAGTGGTGTTAAGTCCAATCCAAGTATTAAATCAAAGAATCCTAAGAAAATAAACTGATCTATCACACAATGACCTGAAATTAAGTTTCGGTAATTTTTTTTGTAGCTCAAAGCAGTTTTTGCCGCATAGTCTTGACTGACCGGCTTGGCTTACTTAGTAGTTTTGTTAAAGGTAACAATCAAAACGAGTTAATTATCAACATTCATGTATAAGAAAATTATGAAAACAACGAGTGCGAAATAAAAGCAAATAAAATAACGTATAAAAATTAATTAATTTAGTAGTACAGATCCACGACGACTAATTTATTATACAGCGTTAAACTGGCATGGCTCATTATTAGGTTTTTCATAGCGTTTGTTATTAGCTATTTTGTTGGCATAACTCCACTATCATTAAATTGGCATTAGCAATATGTAAACTCCATCCTCTCGTTTGTTTTTTTCTTTGTTTTACAAACGTATCTACCCTCAAACGCACACACTTGGCCTCCCACTAACTTTTGACGGCCACCAACTTTGCAGTACCAAACCTTTGTGTAAATATCGAACGAACTCCGCTCTCATCGGCTACTTCGGGCAGCTAAAATATGTAACTCGTGCGCCTAAGGGAGCAGCGCTTTTAGTAAACACTGACTGCCGGTGAATTTACATACAAGCAGCTAACCATCCAACCTTGCAATTCATTGCCAATAACAACCGTAACAATCATTACAACAACAAACCTCATCGTCCTTACTTTTTCGAGCGCTGGTGTGTTAGTTGAAAAGGGCGAAATTCTTGGGCGGTGACTCACCTCGATTTCACGACTGTTCCTAAACAACAGAGAGTGGTTACTGCTTCTCTTCATTTTTGCGGTCGGAAATTTATTGTTTATGCGCGGCCATTTACATTTTTGTTCTTTGAATGTCAATAACATTAACACAAGCAGCTGGCGCGTTCACAACGCGGAATTGTGGTGGAGTACTCCATGAAGCTGAAATGAACTTTTTGGTAGCAGCAAAAAGAACGAACTCACGCTCTGCGTTTGTGGTAAGCATTCCTTGCAGATCACTGCTTATGCTGGTGAAGTTTTATAAGCAATTTAAATCCCCATACAATTTTAAGTCGTTTTCGTTTCCAAATACATATATGAAGAAAGTGGCGCATAATTGAACAAACATGCTTTTAAAGTATATTTTGTTGAACTTTTTGATGTCTAAATACCGCGGTGTTTTGATAAGTGAGTGGCTTTCAGGTTTGGAAATATGAAATAGTCGCATGTGGCTAACCATAGGCCTTTGTTAGGCCCATTGTGGTACTACGCGGATTGAAAATCCCCTACTCAAACCAACTTGTGGAATCTGAAAATTTTAATAACTAGCGTATCTCGATCGATTAGGTCGCTGAAGAACTATTATCTTAAGAATTTTCTTTTTGTTTCCTATAGCGCGGGACATTCACAAAGAAGGTGCCTCATGGTTTCAGGCTCTTTCCCATTTCTACAGCTTCTCTAGAAATCAATGCAGGGGACACCCAATCTCGCTGCGTGTCTACCGATCAGTTGGGGACCTGTTATTATTCTTAAAGCTTCCTTGCTCAGCAAGAGGAGACGTTGTGATCGTGAAGTGACGTGACTCAACCGCTCCTGGGAGTTCATGGGACTACAGGTCTCTATGAGGAATTATTTAGTACTTTAAACGATTATTTACGATTGCTGCGTGGCCCACTTGGCTAGACTTTAATCTGCGTCTTAGAGCGGCACGCGAATTGTGTTCCTGTGATATCAATCGGGAGGATATTTAGTATGGTGTCAAATGCTTCCAAGGAAGTTGTGCGTAGAGCCCCACCCATGCATATCAACGCCGACCTCTCCACCCTTTGAAGTGCTTGTTATGTTGTTTTCTTATTAAGGCTTAGACACCACACCAATGCTCCGTATAGCAAGATTGGTCTGACCTCATCTGTGTATACGACCACAACGGAACTCACTTAACAACTTCATAACCATTGAATTTGATGGTGCATAGTTCAATCGATTCCTTGGTTTTCCTTTGTTTTGACTTTTTACACAAAAAATAATGCTTATTAAGCTCACGAAAGAGGTTATCTGCATTCAATGACTGTCAAGCATAAACTAATTAATAAAGCTTGCTCTAAATTAGGGGACAAATACATTTTTGTATGCGATCTATTACTTACTTATCAAAACCTAATGGCACCAAACTTCAAATTGATATTTCAACTTTGCAAATTTAAGACATAAAATAGCGTAAAATTCCATAATGCTTTCGTGACATTGAATCAGAAACGATCACTTAGGTTACAGATAAGGATAATCGCTTTTGCTTGCGTTGGTTACAGCTAGGAAACATTAACTAAAATGTTGTAAGAAACTGCAATCTCGGGAGACAGTCGGAGATGTTTTGGGAACCCAATCTTGCCCTAAAATCTGAAACACGTAAGCTCAGACTGAAAACCAAAAAGCTAACGAAGCTAGTTTTATTTATCGAGGAGAGTGAGGAAAAAAACGAGTTTGATGATTATCAGATCGAAAATGAGTGAAAAAAAATTGAAGCGACGTCGACAATCTATGCATCGACATCATTACAAAAAAACAAATTTATTTTTTCAGTTCTTGCCCACTCTTTGTACTACTGTGTGGCGACTACGTATTTTATTTTATGTGTCTAATAAAAATTGTCATGAACTTTCGTTCAGTTATTATTTTTCTTATTTATCCTTCGTGTATTGGCCATATCTGGCAGATATTAGGGTATTCGTCTAAAAAAGGATATGTTTATATGTATAAAGACCTAAATTGTATGCGTACAAGGATAAGAAAGAGATAAAAAATTAAATGCAAATAATAAAAAAAGAAAAAGGGGAAACAGATTTAATGCAGACATTTTGAATATCACAAAGACGGAAGATTTTAGGTTATAAGAATTTACTTGGACTGTGCTGACTAAGTCGATAACTAATTGATTTACGTATAGAAAGATTTAATTTTTTTATTTTTTTATGAAAGCTGGCAATACCTATACACTTTCCATCATGGCCAGACCTCCTCACTTGGTGGTTTCATTTTGGTTTTACAATAAAAAATATGTACATATATGTATTACTTTATCAGTACCAAGAAGTTTTGTTTGTTTTAAATTTTTTTTTCACTGTGGCCTGAGAGTTGCGTTTGTTTATGTTGCGGTGCCATGTTATGCATTAATTTGAACCCCTCTTTCCTTCCTTCGGCGAGCTGCGAGTGTGAAGTGATAGCAATATCAATGTGCATACATATCGCACAGTTAATAAAAAACAGTCATAGCTCAAAAATGTATTACAGATATACAACTGGTCATGCAAAGGCAACGGCAATCAATACAAAAACAGGCTAATGTGTTTTTATTTAAATTTTTAATCGTTAAAAATTATTTATAAACTAAATGCTTCGTATGATTTGATCGCATTTTGCCAAAAAAAAAAATATCGACCAAAGAAAAATTTGAGTTGTGACACATTTGCTTTTAGTCAGAGATAAGTTCATACATACAAGCGAACACTGAATTTTACAGCATAAGTGCATAAGTAGTCATTAACGCACATACTTGTACATACATTTGTATAATGTCGAATTTACGAACTCGTAATATATACAGGCATTTGTTAGCAAGTTGCTCATAAAAGACCAAATGGATTTAGCTTGAAAACAATTCACGCATAAGCTAAATGCTATAGGCTGACCAAAATTTGCTTCGGCTTCGGCGATAAAAGTTCGTTTCGGCTTCGGCTAAAAATGCCTGAAAATTACTTTACTTTTTTTTACTAAAATACTTTATTAAACTTTACGTCGTATATACATATTTATCCTCTGTATTTGCATAAAAAAAGTTGGCTGTATTTTATAACATTTGGAAATGTTTGGTTTGAATTTGGCCGAAAATCGTCAAAAATTGGACAAAGCAAACTACCAGTTAAATTTTGTATGCACTGAACTTCAAGGAAAACACCGAGTTTTCGGTACGTATTCGGCAAAAAGTTCAAGTTCGATCTGATTCCGTTATAAAAGATTTGGTCTCACGGATCTTATTTTAATCGTAACCTCCTTAAAATCAGAAAAATATAGTTTGTTGTTTTTTCTTAGGTAGGATTGAACTAAGACCCATTAAGCCAATTCCGATACTCGAATGAAAAGGCATTTGCAGAACGGTACCAGATGCAGCATTGTAAATTAAGTGAACACTACACGTGTTTATTAGGTTTTTTTCTTCCGTAATATATGCTTGAAATGGATAAAAGTACAAAACTAAAAATATAAAATATACTTTTTTTCTGAAATTATATCTCAAACATGTGAGAGTTTGAACTGCCTTCTTCTGGCGCGAAATCACGTTTGCATTTATCTTGAACTTTAACAGCGTGAACTTTTTAAAATGATCATAATTTTGTAAAAAAGCTGTATGGATGTTTTTATTTTATCTGGATCGCTCTGTTTTCATTACAGTGCTGTCATCGAAAATTCCCCTGAATGAGCATCAATCGCTGTTAATTCCAAAAATAATTCATCCTTTCAGCTTAATTTTGGCTTTCTATCTCGATATCTTTTTTGCGGTCCTATTTCTTTTTTCTTCATTAAATTTTTTACTATTCTTTGGTAATTACAAAACCGTCTTTATATGCTTTCTTGTTCTCTCTTGTACGATAATTGTACAATAGAGGTTAACCCGTTGAGGGCTTATTTTGTCTACTTTTGCAACATTTTGTGGCTCTGAAAATAAATACGCGTTCGTTTACTATAAATAATTGTGAGTATGCAAAATGATAGTTCGATGCTTGAGAAACGGATACGTTGGGTTTAAAATATTTTAGATTGAAAAAGTGTTCTCATTACAAAAATTATTAATTTCAGAGCACTTCATTGCTCTTTATAGTTGTGTTCGATAACAAAGTAAGTGTTGAAAATAAGCTACCATTAAATCCACGAAACGGTTTAACAATTAATTCTGAAATTGTTGCTCCACATTTTTTTTTCTTCGAAATAGTTAAACAGGTTATGAAACTAGCACACTTTACTTTTTCTTCTTCAATTCAAATAAAAGAGCGTAAACGAAAAATCTGTTCCAGAGAGAACAAGAAGCGACAAAGTAAACGAACGGTAAATTTACGAGTACCAGTAAAACCGCATAGAAGAAGACAAATCAGCTGATTGTGTTTCTGTTTCGTTTGTAAATTAAGAGAAATTTGCCCTGTGCATACGAAATGGGCGATATTTTAATAAACACTACTTAAGAAACAAATTTAATAAATCATCCAAAAAATATGCAATGCTTTCGTGATGGATAAGTAATTTTTGCTAGCTAAACTTTCTTCAGCACAAAATCAAAGCCACACGTGCATCGAATTATCACTTCGCTCTCTGAATTTTTCTGGGCATTGCCGGAAAAATTAGCAATAACTAAAGCAAATGTGTGTGTTTTCGAATGCAATATACGTGTGTTAACTTGCAAATAGATGATTTGATGACTTTTAATTGTGATGATTGCTGGAGCGAGGTTTCGTCATCCCCTTGTCAAATTTAGTTTGCTGACAAACCGGTTTCCGCGTTGTGCCATCTTCAGTAGCGTTTTTCGTTCTACCTAAATTGTCTACTCTGCTTTACTTCTAATCTACTAATCTTTGCTTACCGAAGTTCATATTTTGTTTTGCGAGTATTTGATCGTCCAGCTTCTATATAAATTTTTTAAGGAGTTTGTTAATTTCTCTTCATCAGCTTTAGTTTTCTTCTACCCAAGAATGATGAATAACAAGATTGCGCCCATCAGAGAGCATTTTTTAGAGTTGCCTTTGCGTGACGTCACACTGGTTGAGCAGGAAGCGATAGAGATATCAAAACAAAAAAAAGCGAATGAAATAAAATTTCGGCTAAATGTACGCCTTCTTAGAATCTGGACATTTGTCCTTATTAAAAAATATTTATACTCATACAAACAATAGAATTATTCGCGGTAACCCTATAAAAAAAAACCCGGTTTCGCCAGTGTGACGCAGCGAAAACAGCTGATTCACAAAGAGAGGAATAGCGGTTTAGGGATATGCGAAACCTTTGTTTCTCTTAATCGTGTTCTTCTACCACTTTTTGTAAGTGATTGCAAATTTTGCGAAATTTATAATCTTTGTGTGAGAATTTAGAGTTGACTAGTAGTAATTATTTTTTGCTGGCAGCTGATATGTTTGTTAACGAAAGGAACTATTTGCATAAAACTAAAGTATAGTTTTTTTCCTTTTTATATTTTACATTGGTCTTTTCTGGTTTTGAAAAATGAGAGTCTTTAGCATCTAAAAGTAACACTTTTTTGCGTCTAACTGATGATTGCCAACAACAAAAATTGGTCGATTTTTGTTAGAATTGTCGTTGCAACCCTTTTTAAACATTTTTTTATGGCTAATGATGCATTTGCGTTTATGTCCATTATTTTTACAACTCATTTAATTTATCATTTATTTTGGTTTTTTGGTCTTTTGTGTTTTTTTTTTGTTTGTCTACCCTTATTTATGGATACCCACAACAAAGTTAATAACCAACATGTTGGTTATCTGTCGTGAGCTTTTTGTGTGAACATTTTATGACCATAATTTTTATGTTGGAAGTGACGAAAGTCATCAACTGCATGAAAATGAAATTTTAGGAAGTGTGATTACACTTAATGGGCACACATATGTATGTATGTACATATATAGCTACATACTAAAGTAATAAATATCTGATGTGCTTGCACTGATACGTTATTGTTGCTGTTGTTTATACTAAATTGTCATCTTGAGTGGCTTTGTGTTGATTGGAATTATGTAGCGGAACTAACAAATCTGAAAATAATGCGGGTTGGGCGTACAATCGTTACTGCATTAAATACTGAAAGGCATTGTTTAATTCATATCGTTTTGGTGAAAAATGATAGTAGTGAATTATACATATAAGTTTTGACAATTCGTTATTAAATTGTTCAATTTTGATTATATTTTTAATAAAATAAAATTAAACTTTGTACAGTCTTCATCAAAATTTTCGAAAATGTAGTTTTGTACATTGAAGTGTAATTTTAATATGACTACAATTTAATCTTTATTTTTGATGTTTTTTTATTGATGATGTTTCGCAGTTTTTCCTAAAAAAAAAATTTTCATTAATCAATAGTGATTTGTAGCGACTTGAAACTTGAAAAGCATTTTTGTAAAGTAAAGATAAAAGTATCCGTATTTAGTCGTTTTTTTCTAGATCAAGTCCATTCCAAAGACGCTATATAGATTACTATCTTGTTTTCAGTATCAACAAAATACATAAAAATTAAAAAACGACAACAGATTAGCTGCAAATTCCAAACTACAAAATACGACAAAAATAAGCCATAAATTATACATTAAATTTATTTCTTTGAAGATCTTTTCGATAGTTTTTGCTAACTTGAACAAAAATACCGCAAGAAATAAGCAAAAAAAGCTGCGATTTTCGCACTAAAATAGATATTATATTTTTTTCTCTGATGCTTACTTGACGGATATGATTTCAGTTTTGTAATCAGCGACTCAAAATATAACCTTCGAATATCAAATTTCATATAAATCTGAAAAGTTTACAAATGCACTTCAAGTAAAAGTATATAAAAGTAGCAAAGACGTAAGAGTGTTTCCTTTTAGAAATGTGGTTCTTAAGAAGAAATAAAACGCATATAATTTAATGCTATGGCCAAGAATTTAGCTTTATTATAAAGATAAGGGTTTGCCATTATGTTTTAAAAATGATTTCGGGCAAGTGACCACCGCGGCTGGCTCGAATAGATTCCAGCCGAGAGGCCCAATTTTCGACCACGTTTTGCAGCAATAACGCGCCGAATATTCTCTTCTAAGGCGTCAATCGTCTCGTGCTTATCTGCGTAGACAAGCGACTTCACATAATCGCACAAAAAATAGTCCAGCGGTGTTAAATCGCACGATCTTGGAGATTATGCGAGATAATGCGTTCTCCAAAAGTTTTCTTCAATAAATTGATTGTTTCGTTGGCTGGTCTGTATGGCATGTAGCGCCGTCTTGTTGGAACCAAAGTTCGTCCACAACAACATCCTCCAATTCAGGCACGAAGGTCTTGGTTCTATAGCGTTCCCCATTGGCTGCATCATTTTGGCCGGCTTCATTTTTGAAGAAATATAAACCAATGATTCGCTCTGCCAATAGAGCACACCAAACAATGACTTTTTGAGGATGTAACGGCGTCTCAACAGTGGCTTGTGGATTATCATCGCTCAAAATGCGACAATTTTCTTTATTAACGTACCCATTCAACCAAAAGTGAGCTTCATGGCTGAATAAAATTTTCTTGTGAAAATCAGGAGCGGTGGCCATCTCTTTTTGGGTCCGATTTGCACGATTTGCAAACGTTGTTATGAAGTAAGTCTGTTCATTATGAATTGGCAAACCAAACTGAGTATAAATCAAGTAACAGCTGTCAAACAGACCAACTCCGATAAAAGTATTGCCTCATTGAATACCAAATGTCTAAAAAAAAACACCCTTTACATTAAAATAAAAAAAAATTAAAAAAAGGGACAAAAATATGTTTGCATCTTTTAATTAATTTTTCAAAAAGGCATTATAAAATGTGATTATGTGAATTCTGGCAAACACTCCACCTGTTGTCAAAAAAGTGCAACTGATATGGAACCATTTTTCTTAAATAAAACGCATGATCGAAATATTTAATATTTTATATGGAGAAATTGCACAACAAAGTTTAAAAAAAGCGTTCTACATTGAATTTAATATTTTTATAAAATTCTTTTTTAAATTTGGTATAAAGTTTGAAATTATCCTTTTTGAAATATAATTCACAATTTTATTGAGCTCGAGGCGAGTTTGTGAAAGATTTTTTTTTGGAAAAAAACAACAACAGTTTTTTAATGGTAGAAGTTATAGTACTATTTCGACAATCACCACATTTTCTCATCAGACTTCTGTGAATTATAATTCATTTTAAGGCCAATAAAAACCTAAACATGTATTGATTAGCACGCTTAAATGCATTCTACATTTTTGTAAAAGTAATTAAAAATATAGAATTGCTAAAAACGCAAACAACAACCACATAAGCAAGTTTAAATAGCGGCAGATTAGCTGCTCTTGTTCGTAGTTGGTTTGTTTAAGGAAGATGGAATAAACACAACAGCCAACTCGGCTAGCGTAGCACAGCATTTAGCGTGTTGGCTTTGCAACCCCGATGTGCTTGGTTCAAAGCCTGGGAAAGTGTTGATGAAGAATAAATTTAAATAATAATAATAAAAATAAATAAAATAAATTAAATAAAAAGACGTCTGATAAAGAAATGTGGTGATTTCCGAAATAGTTTCTACTATAACTTCTACCATTAAACAACTGTTGTTGTTTTTCCAAATAAAATCTTCCACAAAATGGGCTCGAGCTCAATAAAATTGTGAATTATTATTCATTTTAAGGCCAATAAAAATCGTAACAAAATTATACTTTGCATCGAAACGCGTAGGAGGAAAATATAAACATTTGTTTATTTTCTATAACCGGCCGTTAAGCTCCAATTTATATTAAAAATAAAAACGGAATTAAATTTAAAACTTGGCCCTAAAATATTATTATCCTTTTTGTTTTCAATTAAAAAAAATTACATTTTTTTGAAATTAAAATTTTGATGAAACGTTGTACAATTTCTAAAGATATTTATGAAGTTTGAAACTACGGTTTATTTAGAATTTCGTTAGAAAATTAAATGTACTGTCAGCTATAATAAAATAGGGACATACGGACAAGTGGCATACATACATACATACATATACCATACATTTACTTTTGTATGAGAAAGAAGGCGCTCATTAGTTTGGAACGGGAACGGGCCTCTTGTTGCGGGGATTGAAGAGCTCGTTGGGTGAATTAACTTAAAACAACTCACATTTAAATCCATTCCCCTTTTATTTATGTACATGAATAAATTTGTATGAAGCAGAATAGGGAATATGTTCACTTGTTAGAAAGAGTAGCAGCATGCTAAAGTACTTGTTCTCGTATACATAAACTCGTAGACAGGTATGTAGTAGGCATTTCAATCCCGGGATCCCGAAATCTTGCCATTATAAATGAGTTGAGAATATCCCACTCGAGTAGAAAATGAGTCTCATTATGAAAGCGATGTTAATAGAATTAACAACGAGGTGCTTGGAGTGGATAAGGCGAAAAGTCTCAAAAATAAATTGCATCAAGTTTAAACGAGCAGCTCGCAATTATCCAATAATCGAAAGGCATACGATTTATCAGAAGGCTGGGTAAAAAATATTGATCGCTATTTGTAATGCGGCAATAGAGGCTATGTCCTACAGAGAGCATTTAACTTATTGCCGACAATCCTACCAACAAGTGTTGAGGCGCAGCAGTACTTCTTCTGTACCAAATATGTATATTTGTACTTGAAGTATACATTATTATGTATGTGTGTCAAATTTTACGTTTATTTTCTTTTTTTCTGGAGAATACCAATAAATACATGATTTACAACAAATCGTTCTTCTTTGTTATATTAATGTTATTTTGTATACTTCTTTAATACAACAATTACAGACGTGTTAAATTTTTTGGCAAATTAAAAATTACGAATCACAACTTCGTGAAATTCGGGAACCCGGGATTGTCACGGGATTTCATTCTCAAATCTCGAAAATCCCGCGATCAACAAAATGGCCAAAATTGACATCCCTAGTATGTAGATATGTATGTATAATGAAAACCATACTTCTCTCTATTCATTCTTTATCTACATTTATGTATATATGAACTTTAAACGTTCATACTACTTTATTATCTACGAGTATATTGCATATATGTACATACATACATATGTACATACATACATATGTACATACTTATGTATGCATCGTCTTGCACTTTAAAGGAGTCGAAGCGATATATATCAAATCACAGCGTCATTCGCTATTCACTATTCATCAGTTTCTATGTAGGTACTTATGTACATATTTTGTATTCCATTTTCCCCTTTTTTTCATTTTCGATCGCAACTCCAACCTGTGCCTCTAGCCTGTAAAAGTATGCCCTGTCAGCAAATCTAAACTAATAAAGCTCATAAATCTATAGCTAAACCAATGTGCGTTGACACAAGCGTGTCCATAAAGAATATGGAATAATGATGTTGCCATGATGACGCCGCGTCGTTTGTTGACGCTGAGCGTTAGTTGTTTGTTAGCACAAGCTTGCTGGCTGCTCAAGTTGTCGGTGAGATGATGCAATCGACAAATGTTCGTACAAACGTATTTATGTACATATGTTTGTTGGAGTGTGTTTCATGCCAAAACAAGTAACGATGGAATTACGTAAATTTTCTAATAAAAATTTGACAAGTGTGAACCACAAAGAAAACTTACGAAAAATATGAAATGAAAAAAAAAATGAATAAAATAAATGCACATAAATTATGTAATTTTATTGGGAAATATGTGTTTCGAAAGAAAACGATTGGTATTAAACTTCTTTGATAAGCGCGACTGCGTATTTTGTTGCTTCAAAACAGAGTTATGTAAAATAAATTTTTGGAAGTTAAATTTCTTTACCGGCGGTAGTGAAATGGTTGGGCACGGTTTTAAGTTTCTGTTCACCATGCCTGAACTCTAACTACAACTAAATTCACCACACCTGCACACCTCACACTTAAGCTACCCACCCTTGCACTCACCACACCTTAACTCACCATGCATAAACTCATAAGTAAATTTTTGTTCACCATGCCTGACCATAATATCTAAACACAATTCATCACACCTAAACTCACCACGTCAATTCATCTAGACAAACTCACCGCACACGAACTCAATGTTCTTAAAAAAGCCACACCTAAACTCATTAAGTACACTACACGTAAACTTTTAATTTCGAAACGTACCACGGCTAAATTCAACACTTCAAATAACCATACCTCATTTCACCACTCCTGAACTCACCACACTTCACCTCACCAAAAAATGCTGATTAAATAGTTTGAATGCTTTTTTATTTTTTAATCTTAAAATTTCCATGAGATAGTGCAATAATTAATAAATATTGTCGTGCTTTTACTTTTTCGTTCTCTACTAAAATTGCAAATGAAACGGCAAATTTCAAGGCGCTACTGCGCAAACATTGATAAAACTGATAAGGTTTAATTTCTCTTAAGTAAAATAAACAAAACGTCAGGTTACAAAACACATTCATAGATTTCAATAGATAATATTAGTTAAGTAAATTTAAATGAAATTCTTTCATTATATTGAATACAGTTGATGTAAACTCAGTCAATTAGAATTCATTAGCCTAGGTTTGTTAAGACAATAAATTCACAATAATTTCTATTTCCATACAACAAAGTATTTACGTCACTTCAACTTGCTTGAACTGTTTCAAATTGAATCTGTTTGGCTTGTCATAAACATACTAAAATAAATATAAATATGTATATGAAAATTTTAAATTTCCAAGGCGCTCGTAAAAGCGCTTCAATCAGTTTCTTTTAATTGTATTTAGCATAAAAACAAAGTCGAGGTCGTCGAACTTGCTGATGTTTGCAACAATCACTCCATTGCTCATTACTTTTTGGTTGGCTTAATTGAAGTTTTGTTTTTCGTGGTGTAAACAAAGTTCTGAGAAAGTATATGTACAAACATATGTAAATGTATGTATATGTAAAAAACGAACAAACATATTCTCCAGAATTTGAATTATTACAGGCTTTCATAGAGCTATTTGAATTTTTATTGAACAAATTAAAACTTGTGTATTATGAATTATATTTGCATCTGAAACAATTAATCAAATGCAGAAAAATCAACAGAGGAAATATAAATACATATATTTGTAAGTTTTTGATCCAGTTCTATGAATATTTTCATTTTTATTATTGCAGTGATAGGCTAATCGATCTATTTAGTTAATGTGCAAGAAAAAAATCTCTCCACTTTTTTCCCAACGTTTTGCTATCTTCCTTAGCATCCTCAGGGGCGGTTCTTTATTTGAATATCAACAAATAAATACATACCGCTCAACGGCTTTTATTTTATAATAATAGCGATTATTTTTTTCAATAGCACATCTTGCCAGCAACTTTTCGTTGGTTAGGTTTCTATTACAACAATAGCGCTACCAATATTGTCGCAACGCTGTATTGAATCGTTTTTAGGTTATCTACCTAATCCCAATCGAAGTAAAAATATATGTACATAACTATCGCATTTCGCAGCTCTGATTTAACCAAAATGTTTATCAAATTTTAATATCAATACGAACTATTTCTCAATTTGGGTGACAAATAGCTCAGAATTATGTGCAATTTTATCGGTTTTCTAGCAAAAATCTTCGTTGCGCGCGTGTTGTAATATTTGTTTTTTGTTTTTGCTATTTAATAAATAGTACTTCGTCGCATATTAAAGTAAATTTTGTTTCTGTTAAAAAAAAAACATGTTGACATTTTTAGGGAGGCTTGTGATCGACTCTGAAGTCGCCATTTGTTTGTGTTTTCTTTGATTTTCTGGATATATTCACTGGAAATCTATTTGGAGAAAATAGAGTTTCGTTCCTGCAGAAGACTCTGCATTTAAAATTTCTTTTGTAAGTTGGAAATTTATTGTGTCCAAGTTTGAAATTGAAATTTGTAAAATTCAATAAATTTTCAAAAAACAACGGTAGTTTATAGGCGCTTGAAAATTATTCTCTCTTTTACTAATGTCGCTTAATGTTCATATTCAAGAAATTTCTAACTTTTATTTAACTTTGCAATTGTGGTGAAAATTTGTTAATTTATTTACTACATACTTATAATGTTTTAAATTTGGGCTTTTATGATTTTTGTTAATTCAAAACGGCAAATAAATCTAGCAGTAAAAAATAGTTTATGTTAAAATATTGAAAAAACTTATGGTTCATATAAGTTGCTTATGACACCTATGTTCACCAAATTCGTTAAATTCGCCACCCAAACTCCACCACAGTTGATCTCAGCATACCTGAAATCACCACACTCGAACTCCGCGCACTCGAACTGACCTAAGGCTTAATTCGAAGGTCCATCGCGTTCTGCACTTAACGTCAGCCTCAAGTGTGCTCTACATTAAAGTTCGATTAAAACGGCTTTAAAAGGTTCCCTGAATATCAAAATTTGTATGTACAAATGTATACATACAATTTATTTGCTATAAGCTACTTATTTTCTTATCGCCAAGCAATGTGTTATTGCCATACAGAAGCTCCAATGCAGCAGGACGTCATACTACATATTTGACATGCCAGCAGCAAACTTCAATGCCGCCTTCATAGGAAAGTACTATTGTCGGCATGTGACAGCAGCTGTGTTGTAGAGTTGCAGCGGCAATGGTGGCGGGGGCAGTGGCGATTCAGTAGGCGCCAGCGCAGTGATTGTGCGGGTGCAATCAACAATCTTAATAACGCCATACAAACCACAGTAGCGCTAGTAAATAATAAAATAAAAGATAAAGAGCAGAGAAAAAAAGCAGGATGGTTACTTGCTGCAATCGTTATTGCTGTTGTTATTGTTGATGCGACTCCGGTGGCTGCCTGTTTGGCGCAAAGCTGTGTGCGCAATATTGTTTTTTTTTTTTTTTTAATTTTTTCTTTCGTATCACACATACATATGTACTTTAATATTATTCGCTTTTTTTTATTTGATTATTTTTCGTTCATTACTCTGCGCTGCTGCTGTATTTATTTGCTGCAGATTGCGGCTGGCTGGACTGTTCGTCTGCTTGAGTGAGCTGATAGTGATAAAAAGTACGCATTGCTTTAAAAAAAAATAATATGTAACTACTTACATTAGCAGCTACAAGTTCAAAGTACTCTAAGCTGACAATCATCCTATGGCTTGTCGTGAATACACATTCGCATACAATTTTACCACTAGTGAAGTATTTATGTTTCTGATATGTTTTTTCAAATTTTTTTTATAAGACTTTTGTAAAACTATCTAAGCTCTCTTATGAAGAAAACATTCTAAAATATTGTGAACCACTACAGTAATTGTGGCAGTGTACAAAAACAGTGACCCAAAAAAAATAATTAAAACTTGTTGGTTTAAAATATTTATAATTTTTATTTTAATTTTTCATTAAAATACATGTACCCTAATACCATGTTTCCACGGCACATGATACGCGCTCTTATTCGCAATTGGCATCACAAGAACGAACCGAATCAACATAACTCTCCATACAAAATTGTGTGAGCGAATCATCTCATTTGTATTTGATTTTTGCCAATTTGTATATTAACGCCCTTTTTATTTAAAAAAAAAACTGCTGAAGACTGTTAGTAAAAAAATTGTCAAAAAATTAACGGAAATTTGAAGCAACTTTAAACTTGTACATTACTATAATATAATTACTATAATTGGTCTACAGAACAGCATACTCAAAATTTTTATTTTCTTCGCTATAACTAAAGTAAAGCTATGGCCAAAATAATAGCAGTGATTTTCCACACAAAAATCTTTCATAAACTAGCCTCGAGCGCAATAAAATTGCCAGCAATTATTTATATTTTCAAATATTGGCAAGTGGTTATTCTCCCCTTTAATTTTTTTAATTATTAAAGCTAAAAAAATTCTCTAAATTCTGGCGAAGTTAGAATTTTTTGTACAGTTTGCAATGAAATCATTTTATTTTAGCAAGTGTCATTAAACATAATTTTTTGTTGTTTTTTGAGATTGTTTTTCGTCGAGGTGTGGTGCATTTCCTCCCATACAAAAGTAGATTTCGTTAATGCGTTGTGTGGAAGTAAAAAAAGGGACATCACCCATTCTCAGCAAAAAAAAAAAAAAATGACAAAAATAAACATTAATTTTTTGCCACTTAAAATTTTCACTAAATTTAAAGGTACTGAAACTAGAATTTTTTTTTAAATTATGAGAAAAAACTTTAAAATATTTAAGAAAGTTTGTTGCATTTTTTAATGGTTTTCTTAACTGTATTTCAATAGAAATATTCCAATATTAAATAAAAGATATAAAATGTTGTTTAAATACGCCAGTATGTCATGTGATATAATTGTTTCACGCCAATACAAATAAAAAATTAACTAAGCAGTCTGTTGTTTTTATCAGAAATAAATTTTTTAACAAAATTCATATTTAAGATTCGTTTGAAATATGATTTAAAATATTTCTATTTTAATGTACAACATATACAAATGTATGTATGTACATACATACATATGTACATATACATTTGCACATACATACTTACATTCATTATTCTCTCCACTGGCTACGAAACCCATCTGCTATAATTAATTATTTCATTGCTTTTGTTTTCTTCAAATTTCTTTTGGCTCGTCGCCAATTTCAAGTCACTCGATTGCGTTCGCGGGTTTAGTTCGTAGAGTTTTTTTCTTGTATGTGAAATCTTTTGTTTTTGTTTTGTATTTTTTGACTGCGACATATCGCGGTTGCATCACTAAAACGTGTCGGCTGTCTGTTGTCTGCATTAGTTTCGTTGGTGACCCTGTCTACTTGACCGCTTTTGTCTGTCTGCCGTGCTGTCTGAAAACAGACTCGCTCACATTGGGCGCACCGCTTCTTTACATATACACATACATACGAGTATGTAAGTATGCGATGTGTGTGTGTGTATGTGAGTTTGATCTTTATATCCTTGAATTTTATTTAGAAATTAGAAATGCTTACTTTCGCATTGTTTTTTGCGCCGAATGCTGACAAAATCGCAAACGTGCTCATTGTTTCTATGTACCTTAGTACGCCACCAGTTTTTAAAAAAATTAATTTTGCTTAAAATGTGCAAATATTTTGTTTAAGAGTACATAATCACAAAGAGCCCAGCTCATTTGTAATGTGGCTGAACTTCCAGTAAGTCATAAAACACATACAACTAAATAAAAAAAAACGCACAAATCTTACCATTTGTCTTTTATATACATACATACATATATATGTATGTAAGTATTATAAGACTTTCAACAAATAAGAAAGAAAAAAAAACTATCCTTCCCCAGCACACTCGAACCTTATACCTCGTGGTTAGTACGCCGATGGTCTAAGCAATTGTTATAACGGCAGCGAGGTGAGTAAAATCAAAGCCTTGTTTAAACATAGAGAGGGAGAGAGAGCCCATAACGGCTAGAGAGCCATTCAGTTGCATACTCAGTGCCTTCTGTGTATGTCATCTAATATAAAACAACACCCAAACGAGAATGGAAATCAGTGTACATTGCCCTTTGCTTCCAACGTAGCAAATCGAAATGAATTGCTTACCTATTGTTTCATTTCGCTCCGAATTTGCTAGTCGATGCTCCTTCAAACGACAAATAACAGGGTGAATATGTAATTGCTGTTCTTATGTATTGGGGAAAACACGCGTTATTGCCAAATCCTTTTACTTGTTCCCCGCCTCGTAAACTGCCTTTTAGCGATTGATTAAAAAATTCCAAGAAGATGTTATAAAAAACTTATTCCCTAAATTTCTGGAGACTAAATTCAAACAGGACGGAAACCCGAACGTGCAAAGTTGCAAGGTTCATTTGGCCGGTTGCGGACCGCTGACGGTCTGGGGAACTATTAAACACTTCCAGGCCATTACTCTCAGCCTTGATCGGTGTTCTGACACTGCACTGCCCGATGGGGACCCACGCCTGGGCATCATTTCTGATCCTAGGTGTGGGTGCTGTATGGAGGATGAGGAGGTGTAGTCATCTCAGCATTAACTTCTTAGCTGCGCTGCTTTCGCAAGGCTTAGATGCAGACAGCTTGGCTCATACTTTTTCGATACTCCCGAGAGGATCTCCGTCGAAACGCTACGCTCCTTCATAAGGAACACTCGACGTTTCTCTTAACAAGTACATTTTACCGGTGGGTATCGTTTTCTGTTCAGGGAAGGAAACTTATATAGTGGCGTCACAATGGACTATAAACTGAAGTGCAAGTGAGCTCCCTTGGATTGTCACCTTACCTAACCAAACCTAACCTAAGTTTAAACAGGCAGTTAATTGAGCATTAAATAAACTTTTTCAATTAAGGCGCTAATTGTGTTTAATTTATGCTGCAAAATTGCATTCCTTAATTGCTCAATTATGTAGATTTTTATTGTATGCCAAATGAGTTGAAATATCAATACAACCCAGTGTCGCTTTATTGTTTAACCTATTCTACAAAAAAATGTCATTGAGCTTTTTTGTGTATTTTATTTGGTGTGTTGCCTAATAAACTATGAGAAATAACTATCGCCAGAAGAGTTTTTTAACGGTTTGGAGGCACACAAAATTAACAAAAGAAAATCAAAAAATGTTTGCTGATAATTTCACTCTATGTTAAGTTTTTTCAAAACAAAAAAAGGATAATCAACAATTTAATAATTGAGCAGCTGACTTTGTGTGAACAACGAAAAGCCGTTGCTCAATTTATAACAAATTTGAGCTGAAACAATTTCTGTTCGAGCAAAGAGTTAAAGTTTGATAAAATTGCGTTCGCTGAATAACTAGTTATTTATTATTAGTAAGAAAAGCTAAGAAATTTCATGAAAGTAAGTATTATTTTCTTTAGTATTTAGCAACCCGTGACAACTCTTGCCAAACATATAACGAGGTTGTTAACTTTAATTTCGCCCACAGCGTTTTCTTTTAATTGTTTTGCTATCTTTATTAACCAATTTATTATAAATATTTTGTTTTTAAAACAAAAAAAATGATTCTTAAGGGAAGCACAGGAATATTTTTTATGGAAAATAAACTTCTTTTAAAAAAAAAAAGATTTTTGTATGACCTTGAATCAGCTGATTTTTAGAGAACGAAAACGACACTGAAGATGGCACAACGCCGAAACCGGCATGTCACAAATTCAAATTTGACAAGGGATGACGGAAAATTTTTCAAATATACATTATATTAAAAATATACTTTCCCTTCGGATAAAAAACATTTTTTATCACCTTGAATTTGCTGATTTTTTCAGGATCAAAACAATTAAATTTGGTTAGTAAAACTATGAAAACTTTTCTTCGATACTTAAGTAAATAATAAAATAGAAAACGTTAATTTTCTTCTAGATATTTAGAACATTTTGGCAAAGTGTTTGAATTTCATACAGTATGAGCGCTAGGCGATTCTACTGAAGTGGGACCTATTAGGGTTAAATTGTAATTTTTTCTAGTAGAGTAAGTTGGGTTATTGTGACTCTCTTTCGACTATTTCTGTAATTTTTTTAAGATACTCTCAAATAAGACCACGCAATTTTATTAATTGATGTATTGTGCAGCATGTTCTAAAAATATATTCCATTAGATTAAGTAGTTCAGCAGGCATTCCATTGAAACCAGTCAAAAAAGTCGTGTTGTCAAATGCGATATACCATATCGGGCAAAGTGATATACCTTTCTACATTGCCCATAACTTTTCTTTTAAGAATAATGTCTTAAAAATATAAAAATTAATAAGACATATTTTGAAAATCGCTGGTAATTTAATTTAATAAACACGAAAAAGTTCATTATTTTAATAGAATACACAAAAAAAAGCGAAATTAATAAAAAAAAAGGGTACAAAAAAAAAAATATACGAGTTTGCTCATAGTTACGAACCTATTCACAAGACTCCAGAACGAATATCGCTTGGCGATTAGGTTATCTGTTGAAAAACGAGCTCACAGTATTCTTGCTGGGTGGAGTTTCGGCCCAGCAATACTTATCTGAATTGGGCAGAAGCATTTGTTTTTCAATATGCTTGCTGAACTTTGCCTAGCTAGTGTTGCACGTTGTACCTAAGTATGTCATCGAATCGTGCCACTTTCCTTCCTTGTTTTCCCTTAATCCCACTTTGACTATGTCACATTACCCCATATCGAGTTTTTTAAACTAAAAAATTTTTTCTATTGAAATAATGTACCAAATATAAAAAATATATTCACGAAAAACCAAAATAAATGCTAGAAGTTTAAGATCTTTGAAAACTTTAGACTAAATACTTTTCGAAGCAGGCACTAAAATATTTGGGTCCGCTCGATTGAAAACAAACTAAGCTTTCAGTGGCATGCGCAGTCTTGAAGCAACAGTTTTTAACCATTACTATTTCATTTACTGAAAAGTTCATGCAAAACCATCCATAGCTTAGAAAATATCCTGGAACGAGTATATCACTTTACCCACCCATATCACAATACCCCAGCTTACTCTACTTGTGTTAGTCTGTTTTGTTTATTTCAAAATTTCCTACTGGGCAAGGCAAACTCATCTAATATTTATTGAACCGTCTGCAAGGAATCAAAGAATCAGTGCGTCCACAATCAGGTGAATGGCAATCAGTTACTTTTCTCCCCACTTTGCACACGAAATTTTTCTCATATGTCAATATTTAATATATTGATAATACAAATATTCCAAATTAATTTGAAAAAAGTGCAGCAAATAGTTTCTGAGTTTTTCGTTTAAATTACATATATTTTTAAATGTTTGCTATTTGCGAAGTCAAAAGCGAAATGCAAAAGCAAACAAAATAATTGCTAGTATCAAAATGTTGTAAAAAGCTTTTGTTTTTTTATGTTTTATTCACATACGAAAACCTTGGCTAAATAAGTATTAAAAAAATGTGTTCACTCGTAAATATGTAAATACATATTTCAATCAAAAATTCAAAATCTGCTCCCTAAACATACCACTTCATCATCATCGCTATCATCGTAATTAACATTTCATCTCAATGCTACTCTTTGCTTAATATTTTCATCAACATTTCCAGCTCTCAATTGGGTTGACAGTTTGCATATTTTATAAAACTGAAAAAAAAACTACGCATTCACCGAAATCCCAGAGGCAAACTAAGCCATTTGTGCATAGGCCATATGAATGTGCATATTTACAACAATAATAACACTGAAGAAGCAACCGGCAGTATGCAATTTTAATTCGGAACCAGTGGCGCGCATTTATAGGTGCACATGAGCGAATACAAGTGTCATACGAACAAATATATATATACACAAACATACTTACACCTGTGTCCAATTTAATAGCAGCGGGTCATATTAACAATTATGGTGGCAATTTATTTTTCTTTTATTTAAAAAAAAAAATGTTTTTCAATTAAATTAATGTTAATTCTTTATCAAAAACCATATAAACCAAAGTGTTAACCTTTATGATTAATTTTATTTTTATAGTTTAGTAAATTTTTTATTAAACTTGCAAATTTTCTGATAGAAGCTTTAAGAAAAATGATTTTAAGACAATAATTTTCTCAAAAAACCGATCGGCCTTAAGTTAAAAATAATTTTAAAAAATAGTTTAGAAATAGTTTTCAAAAATATTTTATCAACTTCCTTGAATTGTACTGAAAACTTTCTTATCACAACGAAATACAAAATTTGACACTTCAAATTAAAATAAAAAATGAAAAGAAGTTTAAAAAAAGTTTGCTGCACCAGTAGAAAAATTGAAAAAAAAAAATTGAGCTCTGTATATTTTGTTTTTGCTTTTAAAAGCTTAAATTTCAAAAATATTTTATCAACTACCTTGCATTGTACTGAAAGCATTCTTATCACAACGCAATTAAAAATTTGACAATTCAAATTAAAATAAAATATAAAAAAAGTTTAAAAAAAAGTTTGCTGCGCCTTGGTCTGAACCAAATTCATTTTTTTTAAAGGAAAAAAAAAAAAAATCATCACCCCCGACCAAAATCATTTAAAAAAATAAACAGTAATTTTTAGACACTTAAAATTAGGGTTTTGTTTTGCTAAAATTAAATGAGCTACAAATCTGTATAGTAAATGTACCTTATTCCGCTTTTCATTAACACTGGTGGCCCCAATTTGTTTTAGGACGATTCAGGTTTTCGTAAAACGATTTTTAGCGTGGTATACCACGGAATGAATTTATTAAAATATTTACCATTCGCTTGAAAAAACTGTACCACGAAATTAGCTCAACAATTTCCGCAGGGTTTTAATTGATGATAAAATAGCTCAGTGGGAGAAAGTCCAAAAAGTTCTATGATTTAAATTTCACAGAATACATATGTATGTACATGAGTCCTTAACATTTTGCTTACACATCTTCATACAACATGCCAATTATGTGAGGTACCACTTTTTAACTGCTCAATAATTTAAAAATTTTCCCCATACGTACAAGCAGAATTGAAATTATTACCCTTTAAAATTTTAAGTTTATTCTAGTATTTTTTATTTTATAAATCATAATCCCAATTCCTTGTTTAAATAATGGAATTAAGTACTACCACGAAATTAGGAGCACTTAATTTACATATATCCATAAAAATACATTTAAAAACTGATTTTGCTGTGTGTTCTACAGAATGAACTATGTAGTTACATAAAAAACGAAACAATTCGATTTTTAAAATTTTATAAAAAATACTGAATAAAAATTTATAATACTTCGGTGTCGAATTTTTTTTTGAATTTGAAAAATGTTTGGGAATTTTTACTGTAGAATAAAATTAAGTTTAGTTAAAAATTATTGTAAAATATTTGTCACGTAAATTACTGCAAATATACAAACATGCATATTCACATTTCCGTTCTGAACTGAATTTCATATAATTATAAACATTTCATTTAATAAATTTGTATAATTTTTATTTTTTAAATTGAGTTCTTTTTCTATCTAAGGAGGCCATTAAAGCCAAATCGCTAAATTTTAAAAAATTTCCATAAAAATTCAAAATTTTTTTTCATTTATTTTAGAATTTTTTGCGAGTATGCAGCTTTGTAGCCCATTTGATTTTAGTACAATAAAGTGCAAGTCTCAAATAACTGCAATTTATCGTTGATTTTTGACAATTTATTTTACTTTCGCTCATCCGCAATTTTTCGAGTAATTTTTATGTAAAAAACACTGCGCAACTCCGTTTCTAAAAAAAAAGTTATTGACAATTTTATTGAACTCGAGGCCAGTTTAAAAAAGAAAATTGTCAGTTATGAATTTGTTACTTGTTAATGTTACTATTAATGTTAATGTTAATGTTAATGTTAGTGTTAATGTTACTTTTAATGTACATAAATGTTAATGTAAATTTATTTTAAGGTTAAATTCTCAAAAAGTTTCAATATGAGGTGCGGTTATAATTTTGAGTTGAGTTGTTGAGATACATTTTTACATACATAACATACATATGTATGTACGTATGTATGGATGTATATATGTATGTATTTAAGCATGCCTGCAGATCATAGGCCTTTTTTGTGCTTGACAATTTTTCATATTTTCCACCTTCCCATTTTTTTCGCTTTACCAAAGTCTGCTATTGACGTTGTGTAAACAAAAACAATATATAAAAAAGAAAACAAAAACGTAAATGACAACACTTAAAATGCACCTTTTGCACTGAATGAATAACGAACGTACATGTGAAATCCCAAACATCACAGTTGTGTGCTAAAAACTAGCGGAAAAAAATGAAAAATTCAAAAAAAAAAAAAAAAAAAAGAACGAGCAGTGAAAACTCAGTGGAAATGTGTGTATACTGCGAAAAATGGAGGCTGCCAGCTGACCCAGTTTAAAATCTCTTGCTGCTCCCTTCCGCCCACTGGCCGACCGCACGACCGACTGCCTGCCTGCCTACCATCATTGCACTCTACACAGCTAAAGCGGCTTGGCAAAAACAAAAAAAAATCGTATTATTGCGGCAGTTTATGCAGTTTGAGTTCGCAATATCCTTGAGCTGCTTGCAGCACTGGCCTGTCGGGGCATGAAAGACGAAGCATGAAGCTGCAGTTTTACCTACGTTCGGCTCGTCATTAGCAATTGGCAGCAGCAGCTGGTTGTAGAAGTTGCCGCCACCGTCGTCGCTGCCTGCCCCAGCTTGAATGCCGCTGTATCATCTTCAGCAATTTTTTTTACGTTGGTTGTCTACTTTGCTGTTTACTTTTGCAGAAATGCAAATTGCGCTACTCCTCCCCGGACGCACTCTTCTACGCTTGCTGTGCACAGCGTCGTCTTGCTCGGCGCTTCCACTTTCGAAAATGCGTGAGCTACTAACAAGTTGCAAATAAATCTACACACACGCCTATTTTTTATATAGTTTTTTTTTTTTTTTTTTTTTTGAATGTGAACATGGTTGCGCTTGTAAACAAAAATATATATTTGTGTATTTACCTTACTAATGAGTTAGAAGCAGCAACGGCTGCAAAATGTATGCCTCAACAGCGAGAGGAATATTTATGCCAAACTTTGGTGCTTTACAGAAGCATTTTATAATATAATTGACTTTCGCAGTAAATTAAAATTAGCTAAAAATAAATCTACAGAAATTCATCTCTTTTTCTCCTGAGTCAATATGAATTTAAGTTCATATATTATTTTCTTTTTTACTTCCAGGCGCCCCTCAAATCTCTCTGTCGTTTGGACACGTCGTTCTCGCCGCGTCGTTTCGTTGCCACTGGCTTGGGAGCCGGACATGGTGAATCCGCTGGTCGGTCATATAGCCTGGCCGGTGCCAGATAATCACTCGATTTCGGTGACACTATTCAAAGATCCGCGTACCCACGAGCTAGAGGATAAGGACTGGACGTTTGTCGTTGAAGATGTGAGTATTTATATAGAAAAAAAACACCACTAGTTATAAACAGAGATCGAAAGTGAAACAAACGCAGCTATGGTGGCTTTGTTCCCCAAGAAAGCTTAAAAACCGTAAATGAATTTAGAACAATACCTTTTCACAAGAATGAAAGTAAGAAATAAGAAAACGGTAGGGAACGTTCTTAAAGAGAACAAAATAGAACTATACTTTGAAGAACGTTTTAAAGAAAACGAATTGGTAGCAAAAGTCCCTGGAACGTTATGACGAAAAACAAACTAGCGACATAAGCTAGAGGAACGCTCTCTTGAAGAATAAATTGGGAAGAAATGTTCTCCGAAGGTAATCAAGAAATCCTCAAAAATCACACATAAGAAAATATAAAGAATTTCTCGAAAAATATAAAAATATAGCTGTCCGATATTACATAGACTGTCTCATGTATTCTTAATATTAGTCCCTTAGTTTCTAAATACTTATTGGTAAAAGAGAAGTTTCAGCAAACATTTTAATCACACAAACAAATACAAATGATGATTTATGTTTCGAAATTCTCGAATGAATGGAAGTTGTAAAAAAACTATTCAATTGTACAGATTGTGTTCATTCGTAATTTTAATTTAAAATTAGTGTCGTTGGTTTTGAAATTTTCGCGAAAAGTAATACTTGCGCCGGTTCAGCAACTTTTGCATAACTCCTAGAACTAGCGTTGCTCATGCAGTGCAATTTTTAATAACTCAAACTTTAGAAAATTTTAGTATCTAGCGTATCATAGTCTGCGTGGCTCGCCGTCGCTCAGACGCAAAATTCCATATACTTACTCGTATGTATCTTCCGCAGAATTTTTGTGTGAATACTTTATACAATAGGACTTCGATAATGAGAGGCTAGGAGTCTCTGAGTCCTACAGTGTGGTTTTGGTTCGGTGAGTGAGAGAGAGAAATTAAAAGCTCATTTCTCTATTCAGACGGCGACACTGAACATATTTCGTATCTTGAGTCACGCCAAGTCACTTAGACCTTCGAAGAGGTCTTAACGTGTGCACCTTTTAATTTTTCTCCAAAAATTTGGATATGTTTTTCCAGGTCAGTGTATATACCGAGTTCCTGTTAACTTTTTTCTTTTCATTAAGCCCATACGAGTTTCTTAATATAATAGGAGTCAAAGTTGTACTTTAGACACTTTTCAAAGAATTCTGTTAGAACATTTTTTTGTTAGTTGTGCTCAGAAAACGTTATTTTTTTTATTACCACAGTATTCTAAATTTTTTAATTTTTCTTCTATGAACTTAACTATCTTGAGCTATCCAAACTCAAATTTGCATATTGTTATTAGTGTCGTTTTTCCCAATAAAGAAAGTCGCATTTAATGTACTTTTGTACATACATAAAATGTGTATTCATTGTGACATGTCCGCTCAAAGCAATCCAATTGAAATCAATTAAGTGCTGGGTAAATATCTTCTACCCCATTTCCGCCCACTGATCGACATCAATAAGCGTAAGTAAATTATTTGCGCATGCACAAAAAAATAAAAAGACATGAATTACCAGTACATTCATCGAATGGATACTTTCACGAATCACTTACTTTGAAATTCTTTAATAGAACGTCTTTCGAACTACAAATAAATATCCATAATATTGATGGTTTGCTGTAGTTCTATTGCTTAACTTAAATTAATTCACAGACACTTTCGACGTATTTTTTCACATTTTAGACGTCTATCCGATCATATTTCTAAACAAAAAATTATTCTTGCCGGGCAAGTGTTGGCAAAAGACGATTTTTGACACATTGACGAAAAGTTCGGAACGTTTACATATTTCTCTTCGTGAGAGAAAGTGAGTGATTTGTAAAAATGTTCTAAACTAGAACGAAGATTTCCTCTTAAATCTCCGGACGTCGAAAATAAAAATTCATTATTCCGATGATATTGTAATGCAAAAGGTAAACAAATAAATTAGGGTTTTATCAATTGTGTATGCTTAATTGAGGTATACACATATCTTGTGGTTTTCAATTAAAATTTACAACATTTTGGAAGATAAAGACGATTTTTTGTGATCCCGAGAGTCGAACCTAGCAGATGAATTAAGTTTTGCACAACCACGGCTTTCGGCAAAGTGTTTTTTTTTTTTTTTTGGTAAATATGTTTTATTTAAGAACTTCAGTTCACCGTAAAACCATATCATGTTTAACAAAATTGTATTATTCTTCAATGTAGTAATTTTAAGAGCAGTTAATTGCATCAAATTTATGCGGAAAACCTTCACATGCTGCATCAATGTCTTGAAAATTCAACCTGAACTAACACCTCCCCAGCTTTCCGCTGTTCTATGTACATATATAAGTATATGTTTTCCACTTCCAAAAATATCATCAGTTCCTTCGTTCGGAGTTGGCTTGGGTGCGAAGCTCTGCGTCAGTTCCCGTCTATACATTTGCTAAGCAGTCAGAAGGGCTGAGATTCCGATCCACTTGAACGATGGGCCTTGTGTCATGGTCGCCATCTAGATTCCAGTTCGCCGCGTTTAATAAGCCCACTTCTTTTTAAAATGAGCCTCATTTGCAATTTTCCTTCTGTCCACGTCGGGTATGCAGTATTGTAGCTCATTAAATTTTAGTATAATAAAGGTTCCCAAGTTGCAAAAATTTATATTCAATCGTCTTGCGTTATAGTAAAGAAAATGGCGTTTAATTGGGGAGGTTATACTAGTTCGAGAGTGGTTGCCGTTCATGAATATCTGGCTTCGATGTACATAAGCCAGTTTCAAATAAGAAAAAGAAATAGTAATAAATTAATCGAGTGCGAGTATATGGTAAAGACTCTATAAGAAGATTCAAACATATTATCTTTTGATTGGTGCAGCAATGTCCTTCATTATTTCCAAATTTCGCACATTTACTCAAATTAAAGAGTATGTGCGAGTATGTACCATTTTGTATGTATGTATGTCAAGGAAACTTGCATTTTTTTTGTATAAGTATAAATATTGCTGTCCACCCGCAAAGGTCATTCGCTGTCGCTTCTTAGCTCTTTGTTGTCTACACTCAATCCGCTAAAAGTTAAATAATGGAAAACTTAATTTATGGCACAACGCTCCTTTGCAGGGCGAGAAGGCCTTGCGTGTGTTTGGGTGTGAAGGTGTGAAGGATAGAAATACTGAAAGAGCAATGTCTTCACAACTCGTCAATGAGTGAGTTTCATATGTTCACAAAAATTCAATTCTAAATTTAAAAAGTAGTACATAAGATTTTAACTTTTGAATCAGAATGATTTTTTTTTTTAAATATTTGAAACTCGCGCAAAAAAGTGCAGGTTTTAAGTGAGTTTTAATATTTTTTTTTTCAGCGGTGTTGCCCAAATTTTTATTTTTCTATTTGCTGATTTTTGTATAAAGTTTTAAAATCATTTTTTATTTAACTTTTTTAACAAAATGTTGCATGAACATATCGAAACCTGAACTGCATTTTTGTTACAGCAGTAACTACAAATGTTTTGCAATTCAAAGTACATTAAAGGGGCTTCTTTAATTAAATCGCTTTTTTTTTTTAAATATATTCATACAAGTAAATATTGCATTCTTTATTATTTGTTAACAAAGGGGTTTTATTTAAGTTGACGTCATATGAATATTTTTATAGAAATTAGTTAAAAATAAAGAAATAAAAATATTTAGCAAAATTAAACTCGCCTTGCTTGGGCTGGCCAGCTATTTGGCACTATTCGTGCTCGTATTTTAATTAAAATAATCCGTTGCCTGTAGCTTTTCATTAATGGTTTTTAATTTTCCTTATGCATTTTATTAACGGTGCGGCCATAAGTTTAAAGGCATGCAAACAATGCATTTTCATTTAATTTAATTTTCCTTTGCATTTTTATTCCATCTCTTATCTTTCTCATTTGCTATTTAAATCAGAAAGAATGTAGGTGATTTTGTTTTTATTTTCTGCCTTTGTGTTTGACACACTTGACTTGTTCGGTACTTGCAAACAATGACATTAAATAAAAGTGAACGGAATTTAATTAATACTTAGGTAATAATTTATACAAAATAAAATTCAGTTTCAATTAAAGTCCATTCGACCGCACCCTGCCGCCCCTTCTTCAATGCAGTGCCTAGTGCCTTGCGTTTGAGTAGACCCCTTAAAAATGCCACGATTGCGCTTTTCATCGTGAACTCACATCAAGGACATTTCAACATCTATACTATTACCAAATGCCACATATAATTGAAATAGATGTTTTCGTCAGCATACACGGCAAAGGCGTCACCCTGTTGGGTAGGTCTCTGTTGCGTTATTGTTTTGTGGTTTGCTCGTTTTTTTTTTAATGTCCTTCCGTGCATTTTAACCTTTTCAATGTCGCAAAGTGCGGCTTGCTGCTGTTTTTTCAAGTATGACTGTTCGATTTTTGTTTGTGGTTTTTTTTTATTTAAATACATACGAGTACTTGTTCATATATATGTACATAGGTATCCACTCGTTTATGGCAACTCGTCATTGCCACTCGTCGGCAGTCAATTGTGGGTTTTCCTCCTTATTTTCTGTATAACTTTCTGTGTTTTAAATTGATTTTTTGTTACTGTAAGGATATCAACACGAAGGCGCTAACATGGCATTTCTAATATTTCAAGGTTGATTTTCATTAACTTACAGTTCTATCTACATACATACGAGTACATACTTACACATGTAGTAACAGGCCATTCAATAAGTCCGTAAGATAAGTAAGAAAACACATTTTTTTTAGCAAAATTCGATTTTATTATTCAACATAGTTGCCTTCGAAGGCGATACACCGATTATAGCGATCTTCCAACTTTTCGATACCATTTTTGTAGTACAAATGTTTATTCATTTTTCTGTTGGCCTAGTAAATGTTAATATTTTACAATTCCGAAATAGTACTATAACTTCAACCATTAAAAACTGTTGTTGTTTTTTCACAAAAAAATCTTCCATAAACTGGCCTTGAGCTCAATAAAATTGTAAAATATTTTTGTAGTACGATTTGTCTTTTTCCTCAAAATAAGCCTCAGTGACGGCAATTACTTCATCACTGGAGTCAAATCTTTTTCCCCGGATCATTCTTTTGAGATCCTAGAAAAGGAAATAGTGACTGCGGGCAAAATCTGGAGAATACGGTGGGTGGGTTTGGAAGCAATTCGTAGCCCAATTCATGCAATTTTGCCACTGCTCTGAATCATCAACACGTTGTTTTTGATCGAATGTGTGCTCGCGCGGCACCCACTTTGTAAAAAGCTTCCGCATGTCCAAATGTTCGCGTAAAATGGTGAACACACTGTCATCTGATAACTTTACAATGTTAGCTACATATCACGTGCACTTTCAATTTACGATTGGCCAAAGCGATTTTGTGGACTTTTATTTTTATGTTTTCCGGTGTAACAGCCTCATCGCTCGTGCCCGTACGTATTGAATGACGTGTTATATTCCCATTTGAATACATTTGCGAACGTTTGAAAATTACCTTCAACTTCCTTTTTAAATATCGAGAACGAACTCACAACCAACCTTAATTTTTGAAGTTTCATAGTTCATTGGAAATTCATTCGAAATTAGTGCGAAAATAAAATTACTATATTTCTCTTTAAAATTTTCCGTCGATAATTGTTTGAATTTCGAACTTTCTTCGAAGGGAAAATACATTGGATTGTTGGAGAATGACTTAGTTTTAGAAATGATATTAAGCTATTTTAAAATTCGTTATCGAATATGAAACTTGAACGGAGTTTAGGTTTCCAATTTCGTGTTCATGCCTCACTTTATCCGCTGTGCTTTCCTTTCATTAGAAATTCAAAATACAACTCAGTTTCGAAGGAAAATTTTAACGAGAGAGTGGTTGTCCTTTTCTTTTATTACTATTGTGCCCATTTTCTTTTCAGGCCTATTACGAATGTATTTCCTTAATACTTTGAATGTTGAAAAACTTACAACTACACAACAATTCTCAGCTCCATATTTATAATGAATATGAAACAACATTTTCGTACGCTCCGCAGAATGTTAGTGTGTACCTTTATAGGGCCTTCTATCTCTTTTTCATACAATCAATAGGTAATTTTATAACGGCGATATCCTAGGAGATGTCAATTATCAGGCTTTGATCAGCAATAAACGAGTCTCATACTAGTTGCACTAAAACCAATCAATGAATGAGAATGAATTGTGAGGAATTTCTTGAATTTTTGAAAAGTAATGACGGCCAAACAATTAGACAAATTTAAAAAATTGAAAGTATGTCGTTTAGAAAATGAAAAGAGTTTCTTTCAGTTCACGGAAACAATTAATAATTATTATATTAGGGACTTGCGAGTATATTTATCTGCTATTAGCTTAAACAAATTTTTTCACAAACGAAAATAATAGTTAAAGTTTTGAAAAAAAAAATGGGTACAATTTTTGAATTTTGAATAGTGGTTCTTTCCCCCGTTTGAAAAAAATCATAACGTTATTTTCTCAATTCCACATTCCGTTAATATAATTTTACAATCTGCCAATATTACACAAAAACCCAATAAGGGTTCGAAAAAATAGATATGCGTATGAATTAGGGGATTCACAATGTGTCGTAAAATTGTAAAACGATAAAGTTTTTTATAACCTCAAAATTGATTTTTGTGGTTTTTGTTGCACTACACAGAAAACGGAATTGAAACAACACAACTTTGAATTTATGAAATTTTATAATTTTATGACAATACGACACTTAAGGAAACGTTGTGAATACCCTAAATTTTGTATAAAAGATGGTGATTTAATTATACATATAAATATGTGGTATGTTGTAAATGTTATATAAATATTTAATGTATGAATCGATTCGAAGCGTAAAACAAAGTAAAATGTGAAAATAAATTATTTTATTTATCTCTGTTTATGTACATACCTATGTCCACATGTGTTTGTAGCTTAATATGTAAAAACGAGTGCGATTTGTGTTTTTTTGTATGTATGCTTAATAAAATTTGCGGTGTATTGTAGAATTTTTGAGTTCGATTAAAGTGTACTGAAATGTACTGACTTTTAGCGCTGGAAACTCTGAGAGTACTGAACTTTAGGAAAAATAATCTGGCTACCCTAGAACCAGTTCAAAATTCGAAGTGCGAAATAAAACTGTATCGTAAGTGTTGTAAGAGTCTTATCGAAGAAGCAATTTTTTTGTTTCTACTTTAATTTTTAATTTTGTATTTAATTTTTAATTTTGTATTTAATTTTTAATTTTTAATTTTTCTAATTTAATACCTATGTTTATCTATAATTTTTTTTATTAAAATTTTTTTAAATTTTATTCTTCAGCACCTTTAGAATTGCTTCCGTCGGTGGTCATGCGCTAGTCGACGGTTTTGCGTAGGAGAAAGCATTTTTTATTTTCCATATTTTTATTTCTTTTTAATAGCTTATAGTTTTTTTAAATTTAATTTAATAACTTGCATTGATTTATTTTAAGAAATCCGTATGTGTACATACGTACATTCAATTACATACTTATTATATTGTCGGCTAAGAGTAAAACGCTGCTAAGTCGGTATTTTTAAATATTTCACATTCTATTTCATCTCGCATCAAAATACGAATATAACATTACAAAAAAATTGAATTAGCCGCATAAATCAATTGGTACGTGTCTGGTTTTTCTCAAACTAGTTCGTATTTAGTCAGATAGTTCTACTCCAAGACGACTGACTAGTTTCGTGTTTCACAGCAGGGATAAATTGCATGCAAATACATTTGTATGTACATACATTTGTAGAGTCGTTTATATTACATACATTTTCAAAGCGCCTGCCATTTACCGAGCTTTCACACATTTATCTAGAACTAGGACATGTATATTCCATACGTTCATACATACATACATACATGCATATATACATACATACACACATACATATGTACTTAGACACAATCGATAGTTGAAAGCCTTGTTGAAATATGAATTGAAATGTTTGCAACTGTCAGTCAGCACTTGCTGTTGCCGAACTTGAAATATCTACTCATTGTCGATTTGTTCTACCCCAGCAAACAATTAATTTTGATATACAAACACCAAATCGACTAATTGCGTGCTTTCTCTTTTAATTTTTTTCTTATATTTATTGTTATCTTTCTTCAAATGCATTTAATTTGATTTAAAAATTTTTGATGTAATTGCACACCTTTATTACGTTTGACACCTTACATAAATTTGAGAGATGAACAAGTCTCAACAAACTGTATCGATAGTTTATGATATTGCCACGTTTTTTCAAATGTAGAATGTAAACCTCGTTTACAATTGGATATTTCTTTGAGTTAAACTTTTGACATTAATTCAAAGCCGGACACATTTTTAACAAAACTAGTAGCTTATTCTAATTTTGCAATGTAGTTATTTTTTTAAATTAGATTTTCAAGCGGTTTGATTATTAAAATATAATGGAACTACTTATTAGTTTTAATGTAAATAAAACAGTAGTAATTCCAGACGTAAGCCGTTTTAATTATTTATTTATTGCTTTGTGTCATGACAATTTCATCTTAAAATCTTCAGGAGGTAAGCGGCAAATACTGACATCAACGGCTTCTACCAGATTCCCTCAGACCTAACACCTCTGCAAATATAATCTGAAATCCAATCGAAGAGGATTACCTCGAAGTTGACCAAGACCAATATCGGAGCATATTGGGATACTACTGAGGCAGTACCCTGAAATAGCAATCCAGAGAGATACTATGAAACCCGAGTGTAGCTTCACAAAAATTTTTAAAACTCTACTAAATAAAAATATAATAAATTGTACAGGTTTATTTATAGTGCATGAACGGTTCACTAAACCAAGTAAAAAGCTACCGTTGTAGGCGTATTTAGGTCGACGGTATAATACCCGAACCCTTGGTTACACAAATACCTTCCTTCCAACCAAAAATACATGCCATATACTGAGAACATTAAGCTGTTGTCGGACAGCCTAGCGATTCTTAAGGCCTTCAAATCTCGCCAGGTAACTTGAAAACTGTCGAGAGAATTGAGTGTTTTGCAAGCTGAACACTCTTGGTATAATCAGCTGGTTCTGGGTTTGGCAATGAGATTTCGGATAGAATTCTCGATACAATCGTTGAACCTTTCGCTGGAATATAAAAAGGGAACTTGTTTGTGTTGGCTAGGGAAAAGTATATTGGGATAACCTACTAGGTCTGAAGCACTTAAAAAAAGCGTTGACATCTCCTCACAGATTTTTGATTGACCTTAGGTTCGGCGATTTTGTCTACCGCTCCATTACACACTCGGGAACTAGTGATTTTAAATGCTTCGTAGTTTCCCAAGTATTTAGTTATATGTTATGATATTATTTCGTGAATAAAAAATTTATATAAATCGATCCCACATCTTAATATGAAATGCTTGTCTAGACCATTATAGAAGCACCACCATGCTTTGGGGTCTTTACGGTTTATCTGGGGGTGTGAGCTGTGTTGATCGGCCGTCCTACAAATTCACGATGCCGTTTAGAGCCGAAAACTATCATTTTGCTCTCGTCGCTTGACCAAAGATTGCGCCATTTCATAATGGGCCAATCGACATGAGACCTTAATTTTTTAGTAATGTGCCTATTGGGGAGTATTGATACTTTTTATGCGCTTCTGGCTGGCAATTTAGATTCTGGCAATTATTGTTACTATGCGTGCTGGTAGCTCTTCTCGGTAACATATACACATAAATCCAAACTCGATTTACCAATGATTTTGAGGGTATTTGGTATTTTGAGTATGCAAAAAAGTCAATACGCTTGCCAAAAAAATCTCTATCAACTTGTTTTTTTTTTTTAATAATCTAAATATTCCACATCCATACAAACATACTGGCATACATACATACCTATGTATATACGAGGGCGGGTCAATAAGTCCGTGACTTTTTGAATTTCTTGCCTCTTTACTGAAATGGCAACACTGCTACTATCAACAGGCATCTATCAGCCGCAGCATTTATTTAGTTTGTGTTTGACAACCATTCATTGCAGACTACCGCGTGATTTGAGGAGAAAATTTAAAAAAATGAATTTCGTGTGCTCATTAAGCATTATTTTTTGCGCAAAAAGACCATCGCTCAAACCAAAGCTAAGCTTGATAAATACTATGGGGACTCTTCACCATCAATTTCAATGGTAAAGAAGTGGTTTAATGAATTTCGTTGTGGACGTACAAGCACGGAAGATGGCGAACCTTATGGGCGCCCAATTGAGGTCTCAACACCCGAAACAGTTGGAAAAATTTACGATATCGTGTTGGCCGATCGGAGATTTAAAGTTCGAGAGATTGTGGAAGCCTTAGGCATCTCACATGGCTCAGTGGTTATAATTTAAAATTATCAGGTTTAAAAAAATTGGAGAAACGTTGGGCAAAGTGTATAGAACTCAAAGGAGACTATGTTGAAAAACAAAATATTTGTTTATCCAAAAACTTGTGTTTCATTCAAAAAGTCACGGACTGATTGGCCCGCCCTCGTACCAACTCGCATAGGCATGTACATATGTATGTGCGTGCAGTACATCCAAGTAGTACTTGCACATTTCGAATTCATCAAATTTTCATCGCCACCTCTTTATTAGCTACATCTAAAAGTCACGTACAGTCTCGTGTTTATATTTCAATAAAATTAATTTGCCCAAAAAAATTAGCACAGTTCTTCTTGTATTTCGTTGCCAAAAAGAGCTGTAACGTCGCGAAGGTGGCGGCCGACGACAATGCGGCGGCGTCACTAAAATATTACTTGGCGTCTTCGTGGGCGCTGTCGCATTTGAGTCAGTTATGAACATGAAAGTTTGAAAAGAAAGCAGGAGTTGAACAAATGTTTGTATGTCGATCCCAGAATAAAAATATTGAAAGGCTGCATAAATGTTTTTAGTGTGATCCATTTGGTAATGCTAATTCGCCACTAAAAAGTGAAATAGCGGAAGGGACATTGGGATGTGGAAAGTATGTATATTTTAAACGCGAAAATGATAACATCGACATTTATATAAATTCGCACACAATCGATAACGATGAATCACATACGAACACGATAAAGACAGCTGGGAAAGAGCGATATCGATATAATGATCGCTAATGATCGGCATTGTCGATTTCAACAGTAACAATGGCAAAGTGAATTCAACTACGACAACGAAAACGTAACGAAATCCATATCGAGATGTTCTTCTTATTTATGTATATACAATCGGCTACTTAAACAATATATATCGATAATGATTTCAATAGCAATAACTATAGCGAATAAATTACGTCTGTAATTATGAAACCGCGAAGATAGCACTATCGATAATGATACGGATTCGGATGCAATCGATAGCGAAAATAACGCCGATGATGTATCAATTTAAATAACAGTGATAAAAACGAATCGAATACCATAATTAAATACCTCTAATAACATTTACGATTAAGATATAAATATGTACTAAATCGATAACGAATATCACTAATAATATCGATTTTGTGGCAGCGAAAAAAGCGTATGGATTATGAATATGGAATTTTTAAAAAATATATAGATGACAAAGTCGATAACGATATCAATTTTGATAAGTATAACAATGGCGAATATAATACAATTACGATTACAAAAGCGCAATGATTCCAATTTTAGTACAACAAATAACTATGAAGCTAAATAACTATAAACTAACAGCGAAGTTATGGAATTCATTAGGAATGCGACAATATTTATGCGATATTAACAATATCCATAATAATATTCTTATCGATATTTATTATACTTATATGAAACCAATAATAAAATCGATAACGATTAGGAATATTATAAAGAATCTAAGCTACCAAAAGAATGAAATATGAACAATAAAGACTATTTTGATTAGTGACAATTTTGAGGCGATTACGAGAAAAATATCGACGGGATAGCAAAATATCGAAAATCAAGACCATCGTTAATAACATGGTAAGAATAGCGACAACGATACAAATATCATCAACGCACAAAAATACGATGAAGAATAATAAGTGAAATGAAAAGTAAATCGCCAATGCCAGAAAATATGTCTTCAGTTGCCTTTCTCAAAGAGAATTATGTTCAAAATAGTATATGTACGAACAAAAAATTTGCTCAAACGTAAAAGATTTTGGGAACAGCTAATTCGAGTTATTTATATGCAAGTTTAAATATTTTCCTGTTGATTGTAAATTACTGTGTATGATGACTGACACGATGCTGTAAACTAAATGACGCATTCCGCGGTATCTCTACTTTGGTTTTGCCGAATTTGACCAATGATGACGTCGATAGCTTTTGTAAACAAGCCATTTGCTTGCATGTGTTTCACATGGTTCAAGTACTTGAAATTGTATTTAGCAATATTTGCTAATGTATTTTTGCGTTTTTCGTTTGCATATTTGCTTTCCTACAACGACAAATATTAAGAAAACATAAAGGAACACCGTAGTCAAACGATGAAATATTAAATGACCCGCTCTATGTAAAAGCGGCTTTAACCCTCTCTTTTTTCATTCTCTACGTCTTCGCTCTGCCATCCTCGCTATTGAAATACTGCGCTTACAACAGTATTTTGGGATGCGTAATATTGTTTTGTGGCCGCTGTGGTCGAGTTGATGGCGGTGCGCGCTAAACCTACGATCTAAATCGCAGAGCAATCTTTTGCGATCGCATTATTTATTTCATGAATTTTTTTCTGCTAAAAAATATCAAGCTTTTAAGGGTTAATTTCCCTTGCTTTCTTCGTTTATGCGAGCACCAAAAACTGCTATTGTTTTGTTAACTATCAATATTTATTGTTGCTCGAACTGAACTTATATTGACAGCGTGTGAATTCGAATTTGCAATTTGATCACGTCGCACGCATCATTTTCGGTGTTACAAAGTATGTATAGCAACGCAGGCATGTAAAAAATAAACTGACTTAACACTTACTTTTGTTTTATGTATTTTGAGCTAACAAGCATTATTTTCGTTTTCTCTTTTTCTTACAGATAACACCGCTCGGCAAGAAGCGTGTGCTAGCATCGGCGAGCATAAATATGCGCAAATACGCCAGTATTGAGTCGACCCAACAAAGCTTTACGCTCAGTTTAAAGCCGACGTCGCGCAAAATAACCGGCGCCGAATTGGAATTGACACTCAGTTGTGTGTTCCTGCGAGAGGGCAAAGCGACGTAAGTATAACTTCCATTCGAATGTACGCTACATATGTTTTACATAAAATACAATTATACACCGCTTTTCTGACATGAACTTAAATTTACACACCTTATACGACAGACAGATGACAGCTTTGATCTACATTAACAGCGTTAATGTGCATTAACTCGTAAATTATGCGTATTGAAATGAAATCAGCTGTTCTTAATGCACATTATTGCCGTTTACTAGGGACAAAATTTGATTTAAATTTACGCCTTTTAATGTAAATTAATTCTGCTCGTATGTCTACCGTATTATGCATCGTTTGTGAAATCCAATTTTTTTTTTATATATTTTGACTTAATTACCACTTTCTCTCTTCCTCTTTTATGTATACACAGCGATGAGGACATGCAGAGCGTCGTTTCTCTGATGTCGGTTAACAATAATTGTGATGTTGCTCCACTGGACGACTTAGAGGATATACCGGACCTGGAGAGTTCCGGTGATATTTCGGATCATTTATATGATTTCACGCAACAGCTGGAGCAGATGACGACTAGTTTGAACGGTTGTATGGACCTGCCAACGCCATTGAGTGGTGCGTACCTATTTTTTTTTTTGTTGCCTAATGAATATAATTTCTGTTTGGTTTCGGTTCATTGTTTGTCCTGTAACTTGAACTATATTTAATGTTTATGTTTAGAATTTTGGTGTAGGTTTTGTAGTTCTAGATTGCGTAAATTTTTTTTTTAACAAACATAACACTTTGTATATAAGACAGTAAAGCGAAGTAGTTTTAGTCCCCTCGGTAGACGTAGTAAATACTCTCAGTTAAAGTCGGCAATGAAATGTGCATCACAGTTGTAGACCAAAAAAAAAAACAAAGAATGAACGCGTTGAACTAAAAGCCGTCAAGCAGCTGATATTTGCAAGAATCAGTGCCGCGAAGTAATTTCAAATGTAAGCTTTTTAGAATTAGAACAGCAATCCTTAATATAACAATTTAAAAACATTAGTTTGTTACTAGTTTCTAAAATAATGTTATTATTGAGTAGTTTAGCTTTTTATATAGAGGGAAAAATAAATATCCAAATATAAATTTAATGCCACTCCTAATATACACTCTGTTCACAAATTATAGCAGAAACACATCCTCCAATTATTTTAAATTTTTTTAAAATTTCAAACTAAAAAAAAATTTAGAATTTTTTTTGGGTATGCAAATAAGTAGGTCATTCAAGTTTATTACAACAAAGTGCAAGTTTCTAGTGGCTGCGAAATACCACTTATTTTTGACAATTTTTTTTTTTAAGTTCGAAATTTTGATAATATTTTGTTAAATCAATGTACATTTTGTATAGTTTAAAAATGAGTGTTTATGGGTTTTCTTAGAGAATGCGCCATATTTTACTTGAAAAATAATTTTAATTAATTATAATAAAAATAAAGGCACACATCTGTTAATATGTCGTTGGGCTATAATTTGTCAATAGAGTATATATAAAGTATACATAGTATGTTTGTATGTATGTACATCAATTTTTTTCTTAAATGATATCATAACCAATAAATATGAAAATTTCATTGTAGTGGTGACCAAGTGGTATGTCGTTGTGAATTTTTCCTTCTTTGCGTATTCTATAAACCTGTCAGATATTCTCTGATAATAATTTAAATACAAATCTTTTAAAACCAACCTCAAACATAAAGTAGTATGCTAAATTTATAACCATGTGGGCAGGGCAGTGTTCAGGGAGGGGGTGTAGTTCTGGATTGAAACTTCATATACGAATAAAATTTGATGAATAAGATTCACTTTTTTTCATATACGGTAATTCTATTGAAACAATCGGGATCGCAGAAATTAAAATTGCATACTCAAAAATTTAAAAAAAAATTTTTTTAATTAATTATAAATCTAAAAAATTATAAAATTGTTTTTGGAAATTGTAAAATAATTTTTGAAAATTCTGAAATAGTTTTTGAAAATTCTAAAATTGTTTTTAATTTTTTTGCCCCTAGTATGTTGGCTCTGTTTTAATTTAATATAGAAATAGCATATATTTTAATTCGAGAATGATATTTAATTTGTTTTATTTGGTGCGGTTATAATATTGAGGTGAAGCATATAGTAAGTATACTTATAGGCGCAGCTAGAGCCAATACTACAAGAAAACAAAATATTATTTGAAATCGAAAAAATTACTAGAAAATTCGTAGAAGAATTTACTTATTTTTTTTTTTTAAATAAGCAATTCTGAGAAGCGCCTAACAATTACAACAAAATCACAAGTCTGACCATTTCTAAAAAAAAAAATGAATAAATTAGAGTCGGAGCTTTTGCTTGAGGTCAACTCTCGGTGGAAACTTTCTTTTTCGAAATTGAATTGATTTGACATTACGACTAATGAATTTGTACGTTCAAGGTTAAGCACTCATGTAGAAATATTTTGGAGTATCCGAAAACAATTTGAGGGCAGCGTCAACATTTCAGCTAGGTATTTTAACATATCGGCGCTACGGGTTTCTGCGTGTTTAGAATTTGAAAAGTCGTTATTAAATCTATTTGCATAAGGGCTCAAATGAATACAGCTTTGTAGGCATTTATGATAGGTGATTAAGAGTACTTAAATTTTACGTTTACAAAATTAATTGTGTGAATATATATTTTTTCTCACCCATTTCTCTTTCTTTCTTGTCTCTTAATATTTTTGCAATTGTAACTCAACTAATATTCTCTTATCAAAAAAAAATTATATTTAACATTATTTATGTATGTATATGTATATGTTTGTATGTATGTATGTATGTATATCTGTTAACCAATTAATTATTTTCAATGTAATTCACGCTGTTACTATAAACGTTTGTGTATTCTTTTCATTTCTAACATTACTCTATTCTATCTATTTTTGCCTGTTATATAACACAACATACATTCACGCCAACACTCACACCTATACTCGTACAATTCCACCTCCAATGTGTTAATCGTTTGTATATGCTCGTATGTATGTATGTGTATGCGTAGTTCCTTCCTTGTCCGAAGATCCAACTCCATTGGCCGAACATAATCGTTTGAATTTTGAATTCGAATCAGAGAAACAATTTGGCTTCGACGCCAGCGATGAGCTGCTCAAGACACCCAGCGCCGCAGAACCTCAAACGCATCAAGAACAGCCACACGAACAATCGTTTGAAAGTCATGGCTCCACTGCTAACAAGGAGCCAAAGCAACAAGTTCCTGCGCTGACTCCGGCCAAGTGTGCGGATGGCAACGTGCCGGCAATAGTTAAAAGCAAAATTGTGACATCAACTCCAATCGCCGTCGCCGCATCCACCGCCACCGCCACTGCCAACAAGACGACGACGACGACTGAGAGGAAAGCGAGTGATGTGAGTGAAACTGGCGCGCGCCGTGCAATAAACTTTCAAGGCGCCAAAAGTAGCAGCAGCAGTAGCAAGAGCGGGGAGTCAGCACCGCAAAGTAGTGAAGTCGGCAAAGTGTTGGCCAGCGCTGTTGCAGTCGGCGGCGGTGGCGTTGCCGACAAGGTAGCCGAAGCTAAAACGGTTGAAAAACCAACAAAAGTCAACAGCAACAAGTCTACAACACTTAGCTCTTTGTTCTCCAACTCGACTGCTGCAGCAACGTCAACAACTGCAACACCACCAAGCAAGCCTGCCAGCAGCAGCGTGGAGTTGAAGAGCAAATCGCAGAGCGCTGGCAACACAGCGCCACCCAAGCCGGCGCGCAACGATATCAAGCGCGCCGAGCTGCAACCACTCAATTTGAAGAAGAGCTACGAGCATGATAACAGCAGCAATAGCAACAACAGCAATAACACATTCAATAGTGTTAGCAATGCGAACAACAACAATGTTGTGCACAGCATTAACAGCAATAACAGTGTACAGCTGAATGGTACCGCTAAGCCGGTGGAGAAGATAGTCTTGAAAGAGAATACGCCGGGACAGGATTTGTTGGAGTGGTGCAAGGACGTCACGAATGACTATCCCAACGTGAAGGTGACGAATTTGACGACCAGCTGGCGTAACGGCATGGCCTTCTGTGCGATTATACATCACTTTGAGCCCGACCTGATGTAAGTAAAAGCATAGAAACCATTCAATTAGAGATAACTGCTGCTAGTTAACTTCATTAAATCTTTCATTCATTACTTTCAGTGACATGTCCAAGCTCTCCGCACACGATGTTGTGGGCAATTGTCGCAACGCTTTCGATGCTGCCGAATTGCTCGGCATACCGCGCGTCATTGAGCCGCGTGACATGAGTTTGTTGGCGGTGCCGGATAAATTGGCTGTCATGACGTATCTGCATCAGTTGCGTGCGCACTTCACCGGCAAGCAATTGCAAATTGAGCAAATTGGTAAGCGCGCCACAAAACACACCAATCATTTTAATTTACTCCTCGAACACATATCATACGTGCGATACTAAAACATAACGATTTCGTATTTTTTTTTTTTTTTTTTACATATTTTCTTAATTAAATGATTTCGTCAACTGTCTGTTGCCCGCGCGAGCAGGGCCCACATCGGACGAGTCGAGCTATGTGATTGGCAATTACAAGTCGGACAATCTCTCGCAGAATCTACTCAATTTAAGCCACTTGAAAGCGCAATTGCTGCATCAGAATTCGCTGGATGACGACATATTTGGCATCGAGGCATCGAAAAACAATTCAACACCCGCACAACCCTCGCCTACAGCGAAAAAAGATGTGAAGAACTTAATACTCAGCGGCTCGAAGAATATTTTGGGCAAAGTGCTGTCGCCCAGTAAGGACAAAAATACGATCAATGTGTCACAGCATGGCCAGACACCTACCAGCGGCGATAAGGAGCATACGAATGGTGGTGATGGCAATGGTGAAACGAATATTGGTGCTACAACGGATGAGTCCAATGGCAAATCGAATTTGGTGCAAGCCGAAAAACAACAGGTGACAACAACAGCACCCCATTCGCCCACAGCGCTCGATCCGAATGCGGCGAATGTGAGTATACTTACAAATATTTTATACCCAAAAAATGTGTATCTATAAATCGTTCTTACTTAAGCTGAGTTTTTGGCGCAAGCGCTTTGTTGCTGCGTTTTGTAATTTACTCTGCTCAGTTGAGTTTCATTAATTATAATTAAATGCAATTTTCAATAACTTTCAGTTGGCATCATTTGTTACGTTGAATAGCATAAATTCTTTTTGTATGTATAAAAAGCTACTTTTGATGCTTACTTTTAAATAATTTCTTTCGCTTTATTTGAGCATATATTTTTTTGTTTTTGATTTTATACGCTTTTATTTTCGCTTTCTTTTTCGGCATTTCGTTTGCGATTTAACATTCATCAAACCGCCCATTCACCAAAACAACAACAAAAAAATAATAAAACAAAAAAACAAACACATAAAAAACACAGCGCATTTTGTCGCGTCACAAGGAAATGAGTGAAAAAGCTAAGCTGATGATTGAAAAGCTGAAAATTTCCAACGGCGTTGAGCGCAACGAAAACGACGTAAGTAAATTTAAAGCATCCCATAGCGGCGTCGCAGATTTTCGTAAACAGTTCGAAGCATTTGCTTTTTTCATTGCTTCTTTTAATATTTCCATCTAAACCGTTTTCTCAGCACTTGTCAATTTTATATCACTAAACAGCTGCTTTGCACACTTTTCAGGAGGAACGTCATCAACGTTTGCGCGAGCAAGCGCGCCGCCTCATTCTCGAGACTCGTACAAAATCGGTGAATGGCAGTAACTTGGATAGCCCAACAACGCCCACAAAGTTGAAACGCATGAACTTCTCACCCGAACGCACCATTTCGCCCATTCACAATGGCATCGAAGAGTTTGGTGTACCGGCTGTGGGCAGCCATTCACCACCCAGAGGGCCAAGTTCGCCTTTGAAGAAAATAACACCGCCGCGCGATGTGGACACGTTGTCGGCGACAACAAATAGCAATATTAAAATATTGAGTCCTAGTCATAGATTAAGCGAACGCTTCAGCAACGGCACGAGCAACAGCGGCAGCAACAGTCCGCTGCAGTCATTCAATGCCGTCATGGAGCGCATCTCACCAAAGAACGATAAGAAGGTAATTGCCTTATATTTAATTTATTATGTCTCCTATTTACCTATACCAATTAATGTTGTTCTCACTCCAGGGCGACAAACGCTCCTACATCGAATCGGAATTGGAGGCGCTCGAGCGCGAACAGGAGGCCATCGATCAGAAGGCGAGCAGTCTGGAGAAGAAACTGCGTGCAGTTATGGGCGGCAATCCAAGTAATAATCGTTCCCAACGTAATCCTTTTCTTAGATTGATACGCAATAGTATTGGTGGTGGTGATAGTATACGTATTAAATTGCTAGACATGGATAGCGATGGCCAGTTTTCATTGTCGCCTTCGGGCGAAGATACTTCGCCGTGCACATCGTCGGGTTCCGTGACGCCCTCATCGTTATCCAGCGATGAGGAGGCGGCCGTGCGCGCTGAAGTTGTGCAAACGACGGCGTTGGCGACGGATGCAGCTGTTGGCGAGCTAGTTAACAATCGACGCCAGCGTCGGCGGCGACGACGACGCCAACATCCGCGCCACCGATCGCACGCGCCGGAAAATGCCAGCCAACAGCTGCTGCGACCGCCGCACACTCGTCCACGCTCACAATCGTGCATTGTCGATGCTAATGAGAATCATAGAAATCATGCGCATCAACAACAACAACAGCACAATAGGTTTTTATGTAGCCGAAATTTCACAAACGCTTTTGCGCCGTTCAATTTTATGTTCTCCTCCTCCAATACGAACACAACAACAACAACCACAGCTTCCTCAAATCATTCCTCCTGTGATAATCTGCCAAAGGTGCACGCGGATTTGTCATGTCATGACGCTGGCGACGAAGTTGAAGTGGAGATGCGGCGAATTCGTTGCCGCACCGATGAGCCGCCCGAACCGCGTAGAGGCTCGCGTAGCCGCTGCCAGTGCCATTATCGCGATGGCGACGATGGTGGTAAACATTTGTTTTTGAATTATGCCTGTAGATATTTTTGCAATAAAATTTTTGCTACAATTCTGCATAACAACTTCTACTAGCAGCAATTTTTACAAGCGCAAAAGCAAAAAAAAAAAAACAATAATAAAAAAGACACAAATCAATACAAAAACTCGTACACAAAAAGCAATTGCAAAACGCATGCGCGCAACGCTTACTCGCTTTCTGCAAACTATTCTGGCATCGCGCAAGCGCGTGTGTCTCGCTCTTTAACGCGCTGCACGACGATTTGTTTTTATATATTTTTTCTCAATGGCTATTTCCTGCCGCAGCGAATGTTGTGTTGCCGTATTACACGCGCGTTGGAAGCTCACCGTTCACCACTCATAGCTCATTGCTTAAAACGCTTAGCTTAAACGTTGAAAAAAGCTTGTGCCTGCGTGCGAGTTGTAGATCGTACGCTGTAAAAATATTTGTCGCTGTTGTGCTTGCGTTAACTGTAATTAACACACTGATCGCGCCCATTTCCTGCTGTACAGTTCTGCATACGCCGCTTAATTGCAACGCTTAAGCGCTGCTCCTCAGCTAAGATTCTAATTGCATCCATTTTAGGACAGTTTGTAACGCAAATCATAACTTGTAAAAATTTGTAATCTTATTAATAATGACCTTAGCTCAGTTTGTTCGTTCGTTTGTTTGTTTGTTTGTTTGTTTGTCATGGAAATCATCATTTCCCACGCAGTTTGTTTGTAAGGAGTAGCAACTACGCTATTGACAATTGGCTAACCAAATTAAATTTAAAATGCTGCGCCTCAATTCGCGCGCATAGAAAATTGAAACAAAATTTTTAACACGCTACAATTTATTCGTAACGCTCTACTCACCACATACTAAACTCATCTCGTGGACACAGATTTTTTATCATTTAAATCTGAGTTCACCTTGTACATTTCTCAGATAAGTATTTAGTTGAATTTAATATTTGTAAATTTTATTCAATTTTATTGTTGTATTTATATTAGTTATTTCGATATTTTAACCAATTATCTATTCACTTTTTTCTCTCATTTGTGTTATAATATATTTTTTATTCGCACAGAAACCGATGAAACGGAGGAGCAATTGCTGTCGCAGTGGTTTACGCTAGTGAACAAAAAGAATGCTCTACTGCGACGCCAAATGCAGCTCAATATACTGTAAGTTATTGAAAATGAGAAACAATTTTTGATTAAACATTTTCCTAACCCACAACAAAATATATTGTCGTGCTGCTACACTGAGTTTTCTATTGCGTTTGCAGTGAACAAGAGAACGATTTAGAGCGTAAATATACACTTTTAAATCAAGAGTTGCGCGCTGCACAATCCGTTGAAGATTGGCGCAAAACGGAAGCCCAACGGGAGAAGGAGCGACTGCTGCTCGAGGAGCTAGTGTCTATTGTGGACAAACGTGATCAATTGGTGCAACATTTACATAATCAGGAAATTGCGTATGTAACAACAACTTATACTTATACTTCTTTCTTTCGCCCACATTAGGCACCCTTTTGTTAATTTTTATATTGACTAGAGTTGTGTCTCTCTTATTACATATAACTTCAACTTTGGAATTCTAACTTACAAGTTTTACATTTATTTTAATCTCGTTTGCTTAATTTTTGACTAGCGAGTTTTGCTCTCAACACACACCATGTTTCATTTTAGATTCACAAGTGTTCCATATTTAATACACGAGTCTTAATTTTGTGTCAAGACTTTTTTTACCAGCGACTTTTCTGTTGGATCTATGAATCCCTATTTTTTTTTTTACCTCATTTCAAAGATGTATAGGTTTCTTTCAGACTAACGAATATATTTAGGGCCGGTATTACAATGCATTTTTAAGTCGAGCTTAAGTCTAGTTTAAGATTTTGCGTTTCACAAACAAAATCTTAAGCTCGACTTAAGTTGAGCTTAAGTCGCCGAATTTCTTCTCTTAAACTGATCTTATCTCAGCGAACAGCTGGTTTTTGCTTGTCAAATAAACTTGTAGAGACCTAAATACAATTAATTGAAAAAATCTAAACAATTTTCGAAATATGGAATTTGATTGGAGTAGTGAGGAAATAATAATTGTTATTGTATTAAGAGGACTAAAGTAATTTCTTTTAAATATTTTTGAGCATTAAGGCCGATTGGTTTATTTGGAAAATTATTAGGAAAAAACAACAATACTCTTCTTGGCTTCTGCGGGAGTCGAACCCGCAACAACATGCGCAATACTTAAGCCGGCAGCTAAACGCATTCAGCTAAGCTTACGCTGTGTAAGCTGTTGTTATTTTTCCTGCTTTTCCTACACGACTTACTCCAATCAAGTGCGGCTGTACTGCCGCTATTTCTACTTGACTGTGTAGTTGTTGTTTGTACAATTTCTTTTTTTTAGAATTTGTTTGTATAAGGCTGGCTGTTCCTTTTATACATTTTATTTGTTATTTAAAATAAATATTTATATTGCCAAACAATAACAAATTAAGTAATTTCAATTGTATGATGAGAAAGATTTTCACGACTGATTTTATTTCAATAATGCTTGCAATGTCCTTAAATTGATAATATCAAATTAAAGCATAATACTATCAGGTATGTGTATCCTTTGTTATTTCCAAAGAAACATTTATTAACATTTCTACAAAGCCACTGTCTCACGAGCAAAAAAATTAACCGCATACAAATCTATTTATAGGAGTTATTTTCTTTGCTACCATATTTCTGAATTAAATATTTTCCATACTTAAGTCTCCATTGTGAAACGCAAATGCGTGCAAAATCTTAAACTGGTCTTAGCTAAGATTTGTCTTAACTAGAACTTAAGTTTGACTTAAGATTGGATTGTAAAACCGCCCCTTAATACTTAAACCCACGAATATTTTACATCATCAACGAGTTATGTTTTTATTTATGAGTTTACCTATGATGAATTTCAACAAATTTCGAATTATGTGCTTTATTTTTGACTCTTGAGTTATATTTTTTTATTTAACTAGTTATATTTTTGCCTGTTGAGTATAAATTATTTTGATTCGGGAATTTAATTTTTGTCTTGCAAACTTTTTTTACCAACGAGTTTTATAGTTTACATACGAGGTTTATTTTCACTCAGTACATTTATTTTTCACACAGCAGTTTCTTTTTTTACGCCCTAATTAAATTTTTGTGCCAACGGGTTTTATTTGTGCCTCAATATTTTGACCAGAGAATTTTATTTTTTGATTCGCGAATTTATTTTTGAGCTCTCGTTATCACAAGTTTGTAATTGTTTTTTTTTTCGACTTGAAAATTTTCAAAATTGTCAAAGCGTTTTATTTCTGACACAAGTATTTGATATTTTAACGCACGAATTTTATTTTTCAAGCACGAGTTTCAAATTTCCACTCATCAGTATTAATTTTCATTTACGAGTTTTATTTTTGTTTAAGTGAGTTACTTATATGTTTGGCTCAATACTTAACATTTTGATTCGCATGTTTTAAGTTTTTGCACGCACCTTTTAATTGTAATAAATTTTGTACAATAACAACACGGACAATTTTTTAATTATTTTTATTCCATAATTATTTTTAGTATCGAGGACGATCATGAGATTGCGCGTGAGCTGGAGCAGGTGGACATTAGCGGCGACAAGGACAAGTGTGTTTTGCAATAAAAATCATGTGCTACTCTTCGGCAAACTCAGTCTGCCCGGAGGACTTTACAAGCAAAGAACAATTTATTCTCGTTCTCTAACGACAATTGGCAACCTTTTTTTTTGTTTTTGAATTAACAAAGATTATGAAACGAAACTATCTACATTTAATTATGCGTAACTATATACGAGTATATTAAATGTAATATTGAATGAAAACTTTTCGAAAGTTAGTGTTCATTATGTATTCATTTTCTACAGCAGCGGCAGTAAAAGTAAAGTAAAGTAAAGAAATGCTTTACACTTACGAATTAATTACATATGTATTTACAAATGTATGTATGCATTTATGTATGTACATAAATACGCATGTGCTAAATACTAAAATATACTAACTTGATTTTATAGGTAAAATTGCGCTTTTTTTTAAGCAAAAAAAATACATTCAATTTAACAAAAAATGTTGGCTTTCCAAGCTTTTCGTTTGCTGCAAAAAAATTAAAATCGGTGTTTATTTGTTTGAATGAATGTCTAAACACTGATGCACAATTTCATAACGAACGCCAGCGCCTATAGGAAACTTCCAACGACAGCAATAACGAGATGCAGATTCATAAATAGATATTTGAAAAAAAAAAAAACTTCAAAAATTGAAGGATTGCAATAGTGTGATTAACTTCAATCAAAGAGCTTTTGTTTTACGCTTTAAACGACTTGAATGAAATTGTCTTTTTTTGTTTAATAAAGTCAACATCAAAGTACTAAAAAAGAAATCCAAACCTGTTGTGTGCAACTGCAAACACATATTTGAAAAACGTCCGCTAGTTTTGTAAGCAAAGTAAATTAAATCAACAAACAAAGCAACAAAGGAAATGAATAAGTAAAAAAAAAAAAAAATTCTTATAACCTAAGCCGTAAATCCCGTTTTTATACAGCTACTACTTGACAAACTATTTTTGTGCCATTTTTTCCTTTTGACTTACACTTACTTAATAATTTAACGTTACTCATTTCGTTGCTACTGCTTTTTGCAATTTTTCTACTTAACGGTTTTGCTCCCCAGTTTGTGAACAAAAAAGAAAAAACTGATTTGAATTATAAAGAAGTCAAAAACTTAATTTGTTCAACTTAAATTAGCTTTAACTATTGCTTTAGTTAAGAGGTGGTTATACAATATCTTTTTTCTTCTAAAGCGTCAATTGTAAATTATTTTTTATAATCTATTTCTATTTAAGCTGTAATTATAATTTTTAACAATCGTTTAGTTTGTAATTTTAATAGTGTGATCCTAACTGTAAACTGTACCTACCTATTTATTATTAAACAGAGAAAAATTATAAAGAAAAAACATTGGTAATGTGTAGAAATATATATTTAGTTTTAAAATTGTATTTAAATTTTTTTTTTTTTAATGCATTAAGTTGTTCACGAACCGAATTTTGTGGCTATCCAGTTATACAATCACATTTCTGTTCTAAATTATATACAGCATATACATAGATAACTGTTATATTTTGATTTAGTTTGTTTCTTAACTATTTCCCATGGAACTACAATGAGACGTTGCCTTGCTTGCGTTTCAAATAAACACATTTACTTAAGAGGAGAAACATAATTATATAATTTTGAATGAAGAAATGAATTGTAAACGAAACTGTGTGCACTAAATGTATAACAGTTTTGTTAGATGTTAAATAAAAAATAAAAAAAATACTACATATATAACTATATAAATGATATATGTGTAAATTTAAGATAAACAACAGAAGAATATATGTATGTATGTACTATATGAATAAATATGAATGAAATAGATATTGAATGTGAAAACTGTTTGTTTGTTACATACACACTCGTATATGGAAAGGACAAAAGGGGAGAAAATCGTGTGACACCGAATTATTACTGTGGTGAGTTCGCCATCCACTACTTATCAGCGGTACATGACTTGATGTTATTATTATATGAATTATAATTTAGTAGCAGTGTGAAAGTATGCTTTAGGGGTAGAGTGGTTGGCTCTGTCCTACTAAATTTTGCTCCGATATGCGACGAAGCCATGCGCACACAAAATAATCGCTTTGACCACTCCCATGTGAATGGGCTGCTATGGTCGAGTGGGTAGCGGTGCGTGTTATAACTCGATATGCCGCTGAGTTCGGCGTTCGAATCTCAGCCAGGGCAAGTAAAATCATCGAAAAGTTTTTTTTTTCTAATAACGGTCACCCCCGGCAGGCAAGAGCTAACCTCCGAGTGTATTTCTGTCATCAAAAAGCTTCTCAGTAAATACATCTGCCGCCGTTCGGTACATCATAAAAGACGCACACCACAAACGATAGGAGGAGCTCGGCCAAATACTGAGTGTAAGCGCCAAATTATTATTATTATGTAGATGAAAATAAGAAACTTTCTCCACTTGAGTGGATTCTGCACACTGAACAATGCTACAGTTTTTTTACCACATTTTATTTATGTATAAAATTGTAATAAACATAAGTAAAATTATCAACATTCTATAAGTAGTTTGCTGGCGAAATTAGACTTTTTGTTCTATAGAGTAATAATATGCGCTCAAAATATTTTACTGAATAATTTTCGATTTATTTTCTTTGTAATCTAAGGAAACGATACAAAAATTATAAAATTATACATTATTTACATTATAAAATAGCAATTGAAATTTCGCTAAACATCATCTTATGTTATGTATTTATGTAAATATTTGATTAGTTTAGAAAGAAAAATTTTTCTATTAAAATTCATTATGCTATTTATATAAGCATATATTTTGCTATGTATCACTTAAATTACAGTTGCCTAGTTTTATATATGTATGTATATAAAGTTGTGTCGAGTTATTCGCTATGAGTCCCTATTCGGGTCTCGTAAGTGCACTTGTAGAGTTTATTTTCGCACTCTAATATTTATTCTCTCTGACAGCATTTTTATCGAGAAAATCAAGCTGTCATTTTATGTTTTCAATTTACATAGTTTGAAATATTTATTTCTATTCTGAGACAAGGCACATTCAATAGGTAGCAGCAGTAGAAAAATTAAAAAAAAAAAATTTGAGCTCTGTATATTTTGTTTTTGCTTTTAAAAGCTAAACTTTCAAAAATATTTTATCAACTACCTTGAATTGTACTGAAAGCATTCTTATCACAACGAAATTCAAAATTTGACAATTCAAATTAAAATAAAATATGAAAAAAGTTCAAAAAAAAAAGTTTGCTGCGGCTACCTATTTGATGTGCCTTGATTCTGATATACTTATGTAGATGCAGAATTAGCTAAGGAAGATGCCTACATATGTATATGTACATACATATGCGCGAATATACGGTGTATAATTATGTAATGTCGTTTTTTTTTCTTAAAAAAAAACACGTTTAATTCAAGAGTTAAAGGAAGAATCGTTTGTTCAAAGTATGCTCCCCCTTTTTTTCATAAATTTTTCCCATCTTTCAGGTAATTTGTGAATTCCACGCCAATAGAAAGTCTTTGAGTTTTTCGGCAAACCAATTATCAAGCCGAATTTTCACATTTTCGTAAGAACCGAAGCGCTGCTCAGCGAGTGCGTGTCCCATCGATGCGAACAAGTGGTAATTGGACGGGGCCAGGTCAGGTGAGTAGGCCGCATGCGCGAACACTTCCCATTTGTGTAATGCCAACGTGTCGCGAATCGGTCTTGCCGTATGTTATGGAGCGTTTTCATGTAGGAAAATGTCTTCGATGCAAAAACGACTTTCTTTTGAACCGTGCGGGCAAAATGTCACATGTGTTTGGCGCCTTTTCATCTGCCTGTCGTTTAACTCATGCGCCACCCATCTACCGGACTTTTGAATCCTTCCCATGTCTCGTAAACCTTTGGAAATGGCGGGCTAGCTTACATTCCACTGCTCTGCGAGTTATTTTTACGTTTGGGAGTCATCTTCGTTCAATAACGCTTGCATTTCGGCGTCTTCGTACCCTTTCACAGCTCCAGAGCGTTCTTTGTCATGGACATCTAAATCACTACTTTTGAATCGTTGAAACCATCTTTTATACGTTTTAACAGTTGCCACTTGTTCACCAAAGGCTTCAACAGGCATTCGCCGCGGCTGGTTTCTTCAAATGAAAACACAGAATTAACATTTTCGACATGTTGACGCTCGATTAGCGCGAAACTTTTGCGATATGACAACCTTGTCACTTCACACTGTCAAATTTTCATGGCATTCGATAAATATTCAGGATTGGGCGACATCTAAATGTTCGAACCGCCATTATTTAGTTATACACCGTAGGTGTTACACATTTCTAAGTTCTGCCCACTTCATTTACTCTAATTAACTACATATATTTCAGCTTAACAATGTGCGTAAGAAATGAAATTTTTTCATTATTTGTTGTATTCATATTTCGTCAACCTGCTATGATTTTTATAACAAAAGGCGTATCCTAGGCAGATCTAAGAGGCAACCGCAGTAGAGAAATTGCAACCCTGCTAGATTTTTTTGATAAACCTTTATGCCTTGGGAGTACCCATAAAACTTGATGTGTAAACATTTTTATAAGCAAAGCATTGAGCGATTCAGTTACATGAATTTTTTATGGTTATTAAACATTCAGCCCTATTCTGCATTTCGACTCGGATCGAAATTTTCTACGATTGGCTACTTTGGCATTCTGTGTTCCGTTCCCGTTCGATCGAACTTCGAATCTTTCGATTTTGCCTATTCTGCATTTCGATCGGAGCTCCGTTTTGTTAAGTTGCAATTTTGGTGGCGGAGGAAATTCAATTTTTTAATTTTACGGTCGTAAAGAGTATAATATTCATAAAAATATAAGTAAAACTGTTTTTGATAATTGTAAAAGTGACCATGATGACTTTTTTTTTTGTTTTTTCTGTGCTTTAATGACTTTTTATGTGTAAAAACCCCTCTTCTGATGGCTTGATTATCCTTATATGCGTACCATCAACGCACATGATGACTCCTGGGAAGCCTGCCTTCGCATAAAACTCCTGTTTTGCTTGCGTTTTTTCCTCCTCAGTCTGGTCAAAATGTATCCATTCACGGCAAAGCTTGTGTTCCATGATGTCGAGAAAGTTTGAAAGTGTCTTTGACACTGTTGACTGACCCATTCCAACGTTGTAGTCCGCACCAACTCCATGTTGATAACTGCCTTCGGCAAAAAATCTCAATGCAGCTACTACACGATTGAGCGGAGACAACGTCGTCGAAGTACTTGCTGGAGCTTCTACCACAAAAGTATCTAGGACATACTTGAAAGCGTCCTTGTTAAGTCTAAAGTTTTTTTTGAATCTTAATAAGCAAATGAGTTATTTTAACTAATAAATTTAACCAGTTTCAACTAAACTTCTTACAATTCGTCACTCATCTCAAAAGGATTGCACATATCTCGCAATCTTCTTCTTTCAATCCTTGCCACAGCATTATCGGATGCATTGCCCTCCTCCTCAATTAAAAGCGCTGCAGCTATTGAGTCCATTTTAGTTATTTATTTTATTTAAAACACCGTATAATTGTTTTATTTTCTGTAATTTTGCTTTGTTGTGTTTCAATTTCACCCGTTTCAAGGCAAACAGCTGATTTTCGAAAGAATTACAGCTCTTCCTCTTCTTCTTTCGATTCAATCGTAAAGCAGAATACCAACTTTCGAACATGGCGGAGCGTAGAGCGGGAACGTAATCGAAATGATTAATTTAATTACTTTTTCTCACGAAACATTGCGAGCAACAGTCCTAAAGTGATTCTGAACAACTCTTGAATTTTTCTCGGTCGTACAATGCTTGAAACAGCCCCGAAGTGTTTCTAAACTAGTCCGAAAATATATTTCTAAATTGGCCCGAAAATATTTCTAAAATATTCCCGAAAGTGTCCTGACAAAGCTGAGAATTAGTCCGGAAATGTCTTGAAATATTCATTATTGTCTTGAAATGACCCCGAAATAGTACCGAAATCTTGTGATCAAATTGTTCTGAAATATTAAAGAACAGATCCCGAAATTTAGCCGAAATGATTTGTCAACTAATCCCGAAATAGTATTCAAGCTTGCTGATTCAGGATTACACTGCAATCAATTTTTGATGATATTTACTGACAAATTCTTTCACTATTACGGCAATTCTTGCACATTCGTGCATTTCTTATTTATTTCGGGGCATAGTTTTAGGCGTAGTAAATATCATAAGAGTATCAGAGGATGTTAGAAAATTTAAAAATTATGCAAAATACACAAGAAGAAGTAACAAATTATCAGCTGGGCACGAAAATTCTATCCATTCCGACAGGTTTACACACCAAAAATTATGTTTCAGTTGCGATTAATTTCTCAGCACTTATTTTCATACGTTACAAGTAATAAACTAATAATAATTTATTTATGTATGTACCAAGTTTAAATTTTAGCATAAAGGCACTATATTTTAACATTCAATGATTTGCAAATTCGTTGTTGAAGAATACGTTGACTAGCAAAAAATCTACTTCAACTTATAGTTAGATTGATTTTTCGAAAGTATGTACTTTTCTAATACAGTTTGCAAGTTTTCCAAATTTTTCTTGCGGGGAAGTTTTTAATGTGGTCACACTTATTGCCAATTTGGAAGTTATTATGGAAGTTTTATGTGTTTAATAAAAACTTTTTAGTTTTTTCTCATTTTATTAGAGCCCCTCAAACCGATGTTACCGCCAAGTTATTTCGCTTTTTTAAGCTGCGCTCTCCGTTGTCACTGGCGCCGGCGCGGTAGTTGGCCCTGCATTAGTTGTCGTTCTTGCTGTTGTTGCAGTTGTTGCTGCTGCCGCCTCCGCTTGACGACGCTCCTCTTCCATTTCCAAGCGCTCAACCTTTTTGATTTTACTTAATTTTCCTGTAGAAAAGAAGACAAAAATGCAAACAATCAACAAAGTTTGAGAAATCTGCTGCGCTTCACAGGACTCACTTGCACATTTCAGCATAATGGTGCCCCACCAGATGGACCAGCCCCAGCCTACGAAACAGAAAAGAACGCAAAACAATTGCGCTGTGGCAACGATGATGTTGATAATGAAGGAACCGAAACGCGCCTTGGCGCTATCATATTGCGAGAAGCGTGGTATGCCGACGCAGAGGCAAAAGAGTCCGGAGAATAGAGTGCCTGACGGGAGAGCGATGATTTGTATTAAATAATCAACATTTAATAGGATTACATAATTACATATACGACCACTTACCCAGTCCTGGAAAGATGGTGTTGCAGATGGCACAAAACCAGGCTAAATATAGCGGCATTACTGGTATAGCGCCTTTCATCTTCGAGTTGTACTCTACCAGATCAATGTGTAGTTTTCGGCGCGTTTCCTGCAGTGTTTAATGATAATCATAGTAAACATTTGTTAACAAACAAATATTTCATAAACAACCTCACTTGGTGGCGCTTTCATGCTCGCCCGACGGCTTTCGCTGGGCTTCGGCACTTTTTTGCGTCGACAGCACAGCAATTTGCTCCAAAAGCGTTTGCAGCAACCCCTGAAAGCAGATGATGCAAATTATTTTCGTTAATTTACTGCAAAGTGTGTCATATTTGCGACTCACTGTGGTGGCGGCATTTCCGTTGAGGTGGCGCCTTCCAACACCGACGCATCACTGGCCGATATGCCACTCTCTGGGTCTTGCCAGGCCACGGAACCAGCTGGTGAAACGGTAGAGCCGATTGTTGCGCCGTGTCCGTTCTTCTTGCGTCGACAAGGTATACAGAAGCAACACTTCTTCAACTCTGTCTCATCGCCTGTCGTGGGATCCACTTTATTGACGCGCCGACAACCAAACAACTTGCTCAGGCATAGTCCGCATTTACCTTGCTTGGGTGCAGTAGTGGTGACTGCTGCCTCCGTCTTCATCATTTTTGCATGCTGTTCAGCGGCGCGTACGCTTACCTTGGGCTGCTTGCGACAACGTTTGCAACAATTCAATTTTTGCCAGCAACTCGTTTTGGTTTTGCCATCCGCTGTTGGATGAGTTTCGTTGATGACTTCAAGATGCGTGGTGGAGGCGCTGCTAGTCGCTGAGAGCACAGGTTGCTCGCTCTCATCGCCGGCCATGCCAGCTTTGCGACGACAACAGCGTGAGCAGCGTAAACGCCGGCATGGCAAGCAGAATTTGGCGCAACAGCGACAACAACCAACTGGTGCCGCTAGGTCGTCCTCCTGCTGCTTGAGGAACTCACGACTGCCGGTACTGCGGAAAAGGATCAATAAAATATATTTTTCTTTTAACTTGATCAGGAATTTCATATAAATTCATAAAGTTGTTTTAATTTCTTAAATTAAATTATATATAGATAGGTCAATCGTAGAGGAACTTTGTACGAGCTTAACCCATGCACTTCAAAGCAGTTTCAATGTTAAGTCGGGCAAAATGGAAATAAAGCTGTTCTGCAAAGAAAAATTTCACAGAGCAGATGTCGCTTTCATGACAATACAACGCTTACAGTCAGCTAATTTAGCCTATTAAACTCGCTAATGGATCTCCAGCATAAACTAAGGGATTTAAACCTAAGTTCTTCCTGTGGATGTAAGTACATGGTCGTTATAAGTTCAATGGCTCGCCTATGGATGAGTACTAACTAGGCATGCCAATCACGGGATCTCGGCCTTTTTCAACTCCCGAATATCCCGGGATAAGTCTGTTTAATCCCGGAATTGCAAAAAACAGTGAATTTAATAGGCATTTATTTTTTTAAATTTTTAATTTACATTTTTTGAAACAAAAATAAACCTCAAATTAAACAAATAACACACTAAACATAACTTTCAGAGTTGTATTGAAATAAGAAAATTTAACATGATAAACAAAAGCAACAAGTTTACAACTGTTGTATTACGATAACACAATACGACAAATAACACGGCTTGTTAACTACCTAAAGGCTTTGTTTTGCCTTTGCCATTATAAATGAGCTGCAGAATATCCCACTCGAGTAGAAAATTAGCCTCATAGAACTAACGACGAGGTGCCTGATGTGGATAAGGCAGAAAGTCTCAAAGATTAATTGCATCAAGTTTTAACGAGCAGCTCACAATTATCCAATTATCAAAAGGCATAAAACTTATCAGGAGGCTTGGTAAAAGATACATAGTGTTTGTTATGAGTGCTTCTCCACTGCAGATATTAAATGCAACAAATTTAGGTCCATTGTTTCTTTGAAATTGCATTTTGATCAGTATATCTGACTCGCTCAAAATGGAATAGGTGATAAATTTTATTTTTATTTGATGTATTTCTTTTTTTTACTGAATATATTAATATATATAATTGGTCTCAAACAGTGATTAAAAATAATTTAACATTATGCCCATTGCTTCTATACCAAATATGTATGTGGGTAAAATTTTACGTTTATTTCCTTTTTTTCTGGAGAATACCAATAAATACACGATTTACAACAAGTCATTCTTCTTTGTTATATTAATGTTATTTTGTATACTTCTATAATACAACGATTTAACAGACGTGTTAAATTTTTTGGCAAATTAAAAATTACGAATCAAAACTTTGTGAAATTCGGGATCCCGGGATTTCGTTTTCAGATCTCGAAAATCCCGGGATTAACAAAATGCCCAAAATTAACATCCTTAGTAGTAACATAAGACACTTTTACAGGTACGCACTTAATGTAATCCTACTTGCTGAGTTCCACATTTTGCCATCAGTTTCAATAAGTCTGGCTGGATATCAAAGTAGTGAGAGTATAGTGAAGTTCTGTACGAGTTCTTAAAAAGGGAAGCCACCAGACTATAAAAGTATTTAGCTCTGTAATTAGATATAAAGTAAAGCTTGCTACTAGACTGATTGGAGTGGGCCAGGTTAGCGGAGGTGAGCATTTCATTATTTTCACTTCAAACTTATATCCCTATTACGTATGGAGACTAGCATGAGACTAGTAGCCACTGGACAACCATACTAAAATTTGCATTACGCAAGGCAACCTGCTACTGGCAATCGGCTACTGAAAGTATGTAAATGTTTCCCTTTTAAAGCGATCTTTATATTTTCTCACTGTTACTTCAAAATGTACTTGTCAAAAAAGTAAAATCGGCATTAATCTCACGATCACGGAATTTCACCGAACCGCTTGGTGAACATGCCACCTAGTTATAACTTTGAAAGCTTCTATAACCAAATGGTAGTTATGAACGACATGATTAATGACTTGAAGCATGACTAATCGATAAGTTTTCAACCGGGACATTTACATATTAAACAATGCTGGGTACCGAATTTCAAAGCACATATCTATTACATTCAATACTCAATGACCCTTATTACGAGTTGGTTTATTGAAAATTGAACAATTTCATGTTATGAGCTGTACATTTTTTTTTCGAAATTTTCGTTGAATATCGAATTTTCAATTGAAGGAAAGCAACTAATAATAAGAGCCAATACCAAAAATTTTTTCATTTCTACTCAAAAGAAGTCGTCAGTGCCGACATTTTTTAATGCAATGCAACTTATAAAAAACAGTGCAGTGCCATAACACCATAGGAAATACTTAAATTTTTAAAGGCTTTATTTCACTTCCCATTGCGAAATAAGGCCAAATAGCTGAAGTTACACTCTACTTTCAATAAGAAAAAAAAAAATTGATAAAAAAAATTTTAATTTTCCCTTTTTTCTTAGCTCTTCCTGGTTACATTATTATACCAAAAACTAATTAAAATAAACAGGATAACACGGTCTACAAAGCTTTCCCAAAGGAAACCCAGTTTTAACCGATGAATCCGTGCACTGAGTAACGACGTTGCTGGACTTCAATAATACCCCTTAAATGTTCCCGGGCCCCAAAATCACACCCTGTTAATAAGAACTATCAAATTATTCTAGTGAAAACAAAAGTTGCCAATTCAAAAATTCAATTCATCCAAACATAATTCAATACAAAATGTACATTTTTATTGCAGAAGTTAATGTTTGAGTATTGGGACGGAGTTGGGCATCAAGTTTACTGGTTAAACACACTGTGGACTCCACATTGTTTCCGAACGTGATGCCACAAGCTCTCTTCCTAACAATCCTTCGGTATAGCTTTTGCGCTGTTGTACTCGTATTTAATGCGGAAAAAGAAACAGCCGCCTAAAGTTCCCATCTGTTTTCGTGGCTTACTTCTTTTTTATATTTACTTATGGCAGATTTTCCAAGTTAAAAATGTAGCTTTGATGAAGTTAAGATGCATAGTTTTCGTATATGCCATTTTTAATTACGCAAGTAGAATACAACATGAATTTCATAAACATCGGTTCAGAAATTTGACTTTTGTAAATAACTCGAATGCAGCGCCACCTATCTTACAAATTTTTCGCTGACATATTTTCTTCCCTTACCAATACATCCGGCTGAAATCGGACTATACATAAATACGATTTTTAGATATAATTCGACACCAGCGCCACCTATCGAAGTATTCTCTCCATAAAATTTTTCTTGCATGTGTTGGGGCATGTGTTGCCCCCAATGGATTGTGTCCTGTAATCAGCCTAGGTAGAGTCCGCAGCTACCTCCTCCTCTGTTTAAGAAGGAATTTTGCCATCGACCTGTCTGGATTTTTCAGAAAATACTTGGTGATTTTACAGGAGTCAGTACTGTGCCACCGGTCCTAATGAATTTTCTTCATGGCTTCCCCGATACATCCGACAGTTCCGGCAATACTATGATTGGCCCCGGTCCCACCAGACACTCGATATGTGTGTACATAGCACCTTCATACAACAAACTATATAAAAAAAAATGCAAGTGCGATGTAGAACCAAATATTTGTTACACATTCTGTTAACAAAATCAATGCGATTTCAACCTTTTTTAAGTTTTTTATTTTTAAAACATGCAGACAATGAACTCTTATACATATTTTGAACAATTTTTATAGTTAATTTTTCTATAATTCAATATTATTTTTTCTACCAAAATAAGAGGTATCTATTAGGGTGTTCGATTATTCGATTTATTTAAAAAATAGGGTTTCAAATATGATTTGGAAAAAAACCGGTTCTTTATTTTCAAATCAAGAAAAAACCGGGTAAACCGGTTCTTGTTCCAAGTAAGAAAAAAACTACAATGTACACAAATGCATGTACATATTTACATGCAATTATTTATATGAAAAAAATCTTTTGAAAATAAAATGTCGTTTAATGCCCGAATTCAGTTAGCAGTATCAGTCTCTAATGCCCGAATTCAGTCTATTAGACACTGAGACTGCTTACTGAATTCAGGAGTAATAAACAAAAGTCACAATTTTAGACCAGTTGACATTAATTAGTTTTAAAATAAAGCCTCTAGACTCAAAATAAAGTCTCTTAATTGTGACCATGTGATAAGCAGGTCACAAGAATTAAGACAACCAAAAAAAAAAACGTAAAAGTGAAGAAAGACAATAATCTTCAACTCATACAAAGTCTTAAATTACTGAATTCCACATTGAGCACATTGAGCGAGCTAGAAAACTTATTGTCAGTAAGGCGTTATAAAGTTTTTTAGGGATTTTCTGTTCTCTTATGACATTTGTCTAAATACAAAAATATTCTTTAATATATGTATGTATCTGCCTGGTTTTTTCTTAATTATTTGGATTTCGAGTATATATAATAGTCTTATCTAATTGATAACTACTTTGAGATTGCCGTTTCAATATATGTAGATAAATGTAATTGATGTAAAATTTGCAACATGAAAAAACCGCTTTTGGAAATAAAAAAACCGAGTCAATCGCCATAGTATCTATTAAAGTACACTAAGCATAAATTGTATACTAATTATAACAAATTTCATTACATGTTAAATTTTTTAAAAATATGATTCCCATTTTTGTAAATCATAAAATTGTAATATTCAAGTCACTAAAAATGTAACATTATTTTTTTGAACCGAATTTTTTTCACACAATACCTTCGTCAAAGAAGAATAGGAATTTTTAATGATATACATCTATAAGAAATAAAGTAAAGACCTTAATCAAAACTGATCAAAATACCAGATTTTTATTTATAAAATTAATTTCAAAGCAGGAAAAACCGTAATAAAACAATTAATACATACAGAAAACAAACTATTAAACTAAAGTCTTGAATTTTGCAAATTTTACAAACTTTTTCACCATTTAAAAATATTTATAAGAAAAAAATCGTGAATGTAATAATTTGTAGGCCAATAATTTTAATTATATTAGATAAAGTAAGCCAACAAAACAAATTATATAAACTAAAATAAAATGAGTTAAACCAATTTTTGTTTTAACGAATGCTCTTATCGATATTTTTACTGTATAATTTTATTGTTTTTACAAATTTTTTGTTTAATTTTATGTTATTTTATATAAGTATACGCATGAGTAAAAAATTAAAAAACATAAAAATAAAAAAAATCGAAACAACGACCTATCAATTTCATAAATGCAAAGAAAAAAAATTCAATTGCGTTGCGATGCTAGATAAACGAGGCTACTGAAAAACATAAGAGAATGCCGTCAGCCTGGAATAATAATAATAAACTATAAAGAGGCAACAGTCTTGCTTGCAGAGCCATTTTATGAGAACAGTACCAACTTCCATCTGTTTAATTACATGGTTTTTTTTTCTTAAATTATAAGAGAGCAACACAAGCTAATTATAATTAATGGATAATTATCCAACCTTCTATGATTGAATCATCCTAAAATGTAGGAATCAGATTCAATTATAATTATTAAATGTTTGGTAACACAACACTTTTTGTTTCTTTTCTAATTACAAGACTGACCCCGTATCGTAAATATTTCATGTAAATGTGTATAAATGACGAGTTGTTCCATTGAATGCTTTTCGCTCGCATATGAATTCGATGTGACGGAGTGGAAAGTTTTGTGATTTCTAGAAGGAGTATGTTTAATTAAATTTAAAATAATGTGACATAATAATCATCCAAAAACATGAATTTGTAAGAGCTAAATTTTTGAGTTATGAATTTTTATTTATTTTTCTTGTAAAATATACAAATTTTCTTTCTTGAACTTCGAATTATTATGGTTTTCGCCGTCCAGGGGTTCGTCATAATATTAATAATAATCCTGATGTCAATGGTATATATGTAAAAAAAAGGAATAAAGCGAATAAATAACTGAAATATTTAAAGATAATGTTTTATGATCAATCGAAATTATTTTTTGTTTAGTTCATGGGACAAATGAATTGAAAGTTTATTCGCTGGTCAAAACTAAAAAAAAAAATTTGCCAATAAGTACATAATTATTTTTTGTAAGCATAGCTATTTATTTCTTAATTTAAATGAAACGCCTTCGCAATTTCTATTAAAAAAAATCAATAACATTTTACTACTAATTATTTTCTTATTAAGAAAGGGAAACAAATTCTAACCCGTTTTTCATACTACGTAAAACAACCCTTTATAAGGGAGTGGCAAAATTCGAATGTCATTATTTACATTTTATGATTGAATCATGGGAATCAGATTTAAAATTTTTTTTTCTTTTTAACATTTGAAAACAAAGTTTGACAATTAAGATAAATGCAAAAATTAAATTATCAACTCTGCCTTACACCAAACAAAAAATGTCACCTTAATTGCTAATGTGAAGTAAAATAATGCCATATGGCGTTATTTCCTATGACCTTATAACACTGCAGCATGACGAACTGATAGATAAAGACATCACTAGAGAAATAAAATGGAAATGTTAAATAGTACTTTGGTCTTTTCACAATTTTGCAGCACTTCAAATACTTGAAGCAAAATTGGCATTGTGCTAATTTTTATACATTTCAGTACAAATTAAGTATTACGCTTGTCGATAGCCAACTCAGTTGCAATGCTAAGCATATGTTTCTTCATTGCACTCCTTTTAAAATATGTAGTATGTATGTATGTATGTAAATAATATTAAAGGATTCGCTAATTTTACGAAAGACAAACAAAATAAATCAAGGTGCACTGCATTGGCGCAGAAAAGCAAAACAAAACAAAAAAACCAACGCTCGACTGGCTCATAAATGATTATCGCGACAGGTGCGGGTAATGGACGACTTCCGCTCGTGCCAATCGGACCAAAAGATATGTGCATATGTAGACATGCATGCATTTGACTTAGCTTCGCCTGTCAGAAGAGTTTCGTCACATCGACGGTGCTGTGTAGAGCGGTGTGGCGCCATGGCATTGGCCGTTAAAGAAAGCTGAGTGCGGTTTATATTGATTGCAGACAGCTCATTTCAGCCTCGTCAATATGTATGCATATGCAAATTAGGGACATCCACATATGTACGATATATGTATGTGTATACATTTGCAGACACATATCACTACATTATTTTTATTCATACATACATACAAGCGAGCATATTCAGTCAATGTGAGGGCCTTATTGGCCACTCATAAAATGTTTATAATGAATATCCGCTTCCGCTGCATCGCTGCTAGTGCTGACATTTCCTTCAATTTAATTAAATACAATGTCCATTTAAGTGACCTTACAGCACACACCCCTTTACATACACATGCAAATATGTACAAATTCGTGTGCGCAGATGAGTGTTGATATGAAGGAGTTGGCAATAAACTAGCGGAAGTTTGCTTGTTTTGTTAGTTGCCCTTCAGGGGCAAAGTAAAAATGAATAGTTTTTTTTCCTAACCGCCTTAGAAATATTCGTTTTAAATATTCAAAAATAATAATCTCTGCATTCCTTCAAAAAACATTTCTTTGGCTTTCGTTTATCTTATGGCCTTGCACATGAACAGAATTCCTTAATATTTTCTTTATTTTCATGTTGCCGCGCCTGACTTCATACTTTTGTCTTTTTCTTTTTTTGCTTCTTTTAACAACACTTTGCCATAAACGGCGGTGTACAATGCTTGGCAGTTGGTTTAGGCTTACAGCTGCGAACACTGAAATAGTAGTGTGTACTTGTGGTTAACATTACAAGAAAACTAAAAAAACGAATGCATTTTTTTTATTGCAAAACTGAAGGCCAATTTCATTACTAAATGTGAGGTCAAAAGAGTTTTATTTACATAAACATTAAAAAAAAATAGCAGAAACCTAAAACTCGTATTAAATTCTTAATATTTATACTAAAATTTAGCACAGGTATTTAGTTTTTGGTAGAATGACCAATACTTTGTATCACTCATATGTAGAGTCTACGAGGCGTTGACATCTTTCGTGTGGTATTGACTGACATGCCCGCAGAACCGCAGCCCACAATTCGTTATAATTTTTTGGTTTTGCATCCCAAACGGCTTTTTCAAGATCGGTGCAAAGATTTTCTATAGGGTTTAGGACAGGAGATTGAGCTTGTCACTCCATGACCTCAATTCTGTTGTCCCGAAACCACAATTTTGCCAGCATACTTGTATGCTTCGGATCGTAATCCCGCTGTAGAACCCATTTTAGTGGCATTTCTTTTTCAGCGAATGGAAGCACAACATCTTTCATAATTTTTACATACTCATTCAGCTCCATTATAGTTCTTTTCCAAACTGCCATCCATGCTTCAACGTCTTCACAGTGTACTTTGGATGATATTCCATATTAGGAGGGCGTCTTACGATCTGCCGAAAACCTTTACCACCGTACAGAACAATTTTTGACTTATCCGTCCACAAAATATTCCTCGACTTCTGAATAGGCCAATCACGGTGTTTTTTGTGAAAATCTAATCTGTGTAACGTCTGCATTCCACATGCTTTATTTTCAAGAGAGGGCCCTCACGTGAACTTCTTGCATAAAGGTTATGTTCTCGGTGACTTCTTCTTACTGTTGGTATACAACACGGTAACTTTAGGTTACCCACAATTTCGACAGCTGACATTTTACTATGAGTCTTTGAAAATTTTACAATTTGTCATACGGAAGTTGTTCATAATTTCTGCTTACCACCCCCTTTTTCAAATTTATATTGCTAAGTTACGGTATTTCAAATCATTTCCAGTTATTTGTATGACTTCCTATTTTTAATGAGGGTTTTATTAAAATCAACGTGCGCACCGCAACACCTCGCAACACTAAACATTTTAAAATTACGTTTTTGTCTATTCCAGTTAAACATAGAATAAGCCAAGGCATAAAACTTACTTTTTATTCCAAAAATTTAAATATTTTCACATGAAGTTTAATTTTCTGACATTTTTTGTTCCGCGTTACTATTTCATTGCTCGCCTAAATTACCGTACACCACAGAGTCTTCCTCTAAAAAAAAATTAAACCAAAGCTGTTGAACGATTAAAAATTTGCATGAAGTTAAATAATACATTAGATGTGATGATTTAAAAAAAAATTCGATATCAATATCGCATAATATGTGAAATTAAGGGCACAAAGTATATCGCAAGTGCGAACTACTATTTCAGTGCTCGCAGCTGTATATCCTTTAGGCGCCACTGGGCATATGAGTAACATAATTGCAATTAAATTAAAATTAGCGAATTTCAATAAACACATGTTCTTAATAGAGCTCGTTATATCCGATTATTATATTGAACTATTCGATAACAGTGCTGTACGTTCGTATGCCTCGATTGTGTGTTTTCTACAAATTATAAAACATTTCCAAGCATTCAATGTAATATTACTTATTTGTTGAGTTTTTTTTTTCATATTCACTTTATGATTCAATAATACAGGTTATACAGACAATACAAAAGAAACATCGTCCGTTAGCAAATCAGCATGGTTGTGTCAAAAAGGTCTAATTTGATTTACGTATGTATACAATGATGTAAACAAGATACCAAACGAGCTGATTAATTGACAAAAGCATGCTGAAAAGAAAATGAAATGAAAGAAAGGAAGAAGCATGTATTTCATCGATACCACCTTACTAGAAACATCTTGATTCACTTTTACAATTCAGTTATGAAAACAGTTATTGATTTTTTGTTGAGAACACAAAAAACTTGATAGATTCTCAATATTGAATATTTGAAAATGTTCGATGCTTAATAATTTGTAAGCAAAAATAATCGAGGACAAAATTTAAATATCGCAAATATGAACATATTTTACTCTCGGCAATAATTCAAAAATTTCTTATAACAACATAGTTTTGTGTTTTTTTTTCCTCATAAATTCTTACTCTTGAAAATTAAGCTAATTTTGCTATACACACACATATTGGACAATTTATTTATCCTCCAATTATTTTAAATTATTTTTCATTTACAATAACATTTATTTTCAAACGAACACCATTAAAAATAATTTTCTAAATTTTATAAAAAATGTAAAAACCTTTAACCAAAATTTCATCAAGATTTTGAACTTAAAAAAAAAAAGTATAATATTTTGGGGTATGCAGATATGTAGCTTACGCAATTTGTGTGAGAAAGTGCAAGTTTCCAGTGGTAATTAATTTTTGACAAATTTTTTACTGGCGTTATTTCGCAATTCCTTCCATGAAATAATTAATGGAGGAAACCGGAAGTAAAAAAATTTATCACACTAAAATTGAGTGAGCTAAAATTCTGTATACTCAAAAAATTTCAAAATTTTTTTTCTAAAGATCGAAATTTAGATGAAATTGTGTTAAATCATTGTTCCTTGTTTTAAATACATAGTTTAAATAATGAGTGTTTATGAATTTTCTTAAAGAATGAACCATATTTTACTTGAAAAATAAGTTTAATTAATTTTAATTAATTGTGAATGGAGTATATAGTCCCGCAATAGTACAGTGTTATTCATTTTCTTCAAAGAAAATTAAAAAAACACTGGATTTGAGCTATGTGAAGTGGACATCTGATTAAAAAAAAAAAGAGATTTTAATATGGCAAAGGATTGTACTAGTTGGCTACCCAATTGTACCATCTTCTGTTCCGTTTGTACCCCTCTCCCCTTAGAGTATGGAGGGAGGAGAATTTGAGCAGCATCGCTAAGGATAGTATCGTTTTGTACAATTTTCTTTTTTTTTTCATACAGACCAACCCACCAAAAAAAATTCCATCCCCCCTTACCTCTCTATGTTCTCCCGACATCGAACTCCTTAACTTTTTTTTTCTTTTTTTGGCAATGGATTGTACTTGTTTCATACACAATTGTACCATCTTCTGTTCCGTTCGTACCCTCTCCGGTTCGAGTAAGGGGCATGAAACTTTCTGCATCATCGGAGTATTGTTGAAATGAAATCATTCACCAATAGTAAGAAGAATAGTAACAAAGTCTATAGACTTGGATCCGCAAAAGTACAAACAGCAGGGACCAGGTGAGACACACGTACAAACGTCACAACAGTATCTTAGAGTTTGTACAAACGTATTGAACACAACTCAGGTCGAGCACAACTATTTTCTGTTTTGCTCTCCCCGCTTTTGGGTTTTGCCAATAATGACCTTATTTTCGCTGTGACAGGTCGTATGAGTATCATTTGCTGAAGTATTTGCAGATAAGTACACCAGGTCGTATGAGTAATTTGAAGTGCATTGAAGTGACTCAACCACACAACCTTTAATCTTCCCATTAAATCATCAAAAAACTCAGCGTTCTAAGGTCAATCGATGCGTCGTTGAATAAGCCGTACAATTATGATTTTTGATCTGATTTGGCGATATTAGGAAATATTTAAAAGATATTTGCATTTCTTGCTATTTTTTTGACAAACAAAATTATTTGACACAACTGATATTATGTTGAAAATTAAGTTATCTGATGCACTAAAGGGCAGATTAAGAAATAATTGATTTTAAGTGCATCAAATGTTAATGTATTCAAATGAAATTTTCAGAGAAAGGTTTTTACACATTACACCAGAAAAAAATCTTTGAGGCTAAAAATCTAACCACTGTAATTTGTTTAGGTTTATTAATTATCTGTATGCACTGGTATATGTTTTTTTTCGCACTAAACGAAATATGGAACCTGCGCAGGAATAATCTTGATGGCGAAATTTTGAAGTGCTGCTATCTAACAAACGACGAATAGAAATTGTATTCAATGAATGAAGTGTCTTCTTACACATATATCAATCAAGAAAGCATTGAAATATATAAAAGTTATTTTATAAAATGAAGTCAGCTGATTGTGTTATACCAAACCCTCACCCTTAGACGCTTACTTCGGTAATTTTTACTTTAAAATCACACGATTTTGTTTTTGCCACAAACCACTTTTCACTTAGCCCAGCGGATGTGAAACAAAATCACGCACTTCTTCTTTTACAGCCAACAGTTACGTCATTACATTCCGCCAAATTGTACTAACTACAAATTCAAATGGATAAATACTTTTTCACTTAACTCTACGAATTTGGCAACAAATTACACTTCAACCGTAAAAAAACCGCTGAAAACGTGTGTGACCACCGACTGGGCCAACGACCAAACGCAATTTAGTTGAGCCTTAAAAAAATCAACGTAGCAAAAGTAAGCCCAAAAATTATGTTCATGCAGGTGCAACTAAGTCAAACCAAGACAAGCCACAAGCCAAACCAAGCCACAAGCCACAAGCCAACATGCGAACAAATGAAAAGTTACTGCTTTGGAGGCTTTTAAAAATATTGACAAGGTCAATAGCGGAACGCCGAAATGCGACCTAAACAGGCATATGTACACGTATGTTCAGAGGAAAGCACACACTCACACACACACATACATACACACACACTAACACACATACACACGCAAGCTAGCTACTCGCTTGGCTTTTTTGATGTGACAATTAAATGGTTGTGCCAGCCATTTTATGTTAAGTCAGTCAGGGCTGGTGAATGGCCACTTAATTGCGAGACACGTTAATTGTGCGGTGGGCAAATATTATTGTACACTTGTGTTAAAGTATGTGCCGTTTACCGAAGGAGTTGATGCATACACATGCCACGGTTGCTCTCCAATCTGATTGGATTGTTTAGTTTAAAATGATGGATTTTTTAAAATTCTGAATGATTAAGGCAGGAAAGTATTTTAGGTGCAAGTGTCGCCTATAAATAAATCATTATTTTATTCATATTAGTTTATTAATATTTATTGCGTTCTAAAGTAAGGCATTGCTTGATTTCGGAGTGTGCTCACTTGATGCATTTGCAATTAAATTTCAAACTTTTTAAGGCAGTGCATTTAGTATAGTGATGAGTAAATTCAAGACGGCACTTTAATCACCGCGGGCAAACATCCAAAATCATTGTTCTATATTTACCGCCGAAGCTTTGGCAATAAAGCTAGCCTGCGTATTTGCGAATAAAAACAAAGGAAAATTCGTAATCTGCTTCGACAGCAAGTAAACTCTTAACGCAGTCGGCAATATAAATAACTCCAGCAATATTGTCTTGGTTAAACAACAAGGTGTCAAATCAGTATTTCCAGCCGTATTTACACGCCAATAAACCACTATACTAATTTCGTTTACGCTTGGGCCACACACGACTTACACACGATCATTTGTTCCGTGATTTGATACCTCCCGGTTGCCCTTTTTTTCAGCAGCACTCCATCCATGGATCATACCCTGGATAACTGCATGCAGCTAGACATCTTTAAAAGAAAATTCTTTGGGTCAACTACACCAAGCTCACGTTTAAAATATTCAAAATTCATAGATTTTATTAAGTATGCAACCTACTCAATCAAATATGATAAGTAAATTGTACAAGATTCGATAAACACAAATTTTTGTTAATGTTAAAATAATACATATTATCCTTAACTATTTAAGAGTCGAAGGCCCAAGCAGCTATTACTCCTTTTCTATTTTAGTATAATAATTGTATTTTTATGCCTTAATCTAATAAATAAATAAATAATCATTCAGATTTTATATGAAACTCTGATATTTTCATTTAGAATTTAATTACCTGCATGTAACTGAATCCCTTTTCATGACATTAGTGAGACTAGTACTGGAGTATGCCTCCATGATATAGAATCCCCGATAACAAGTTCATATGTGTAAATAATAAACTAGATTCAATACCAAAAACAATTATTACTTTTTGCTGTAAGATTTCCTGTAGCATACGATTCATGACCAGCTGTCGGTTTGGGCCGAGATCAAAAAGCTTCGCCAGTTCCCTCTCTCCTTCGCAAGGTTACGCCAATTATTCACACGAGTGAAAATTGGACCTTCTGCATTTAGCCTTTGTAGTGCCTCCGTTGTCCACCCTTCGCAGTCGTTGACTTTGTATGCACTTGCTATGTCCGTTTCATTATACAACTCATACAATTCGTCATTCCATTTTCTGCGTTACCCGTCGCTTACCAGACCAACCTCATTTGCTTCCTTTGTCAGACTGGAAAATGCTGCACTGACGGCCATGTTGTTGGCAGCTCTTATTACAGTTCCCAGCATTAGATTGAAGAAATTGCACGAAAGTAAGTCACCTTGTCTTAAACCTCGTTTGGTCTCGAACAGCTCGGACTCTTGTTAGTCGCAGACAAACGCTAGGACTAATATTTTAGTTAAAACGCTCCTTGGATTAACTTCTAGCCCATATCTTCTATCCGATATTAGTCGTAACGTTCCTTTCAGAGTATCCAAATATTTTTAAGCTATTATCTTGAAACCATATAAAAAAGTTTTGAATTATTTTAGCCACAGACTCCGGTGTAAAGATTTCAACACACAATGCGGCATTTTTGATGTTTCAGACGCACTTTTCAACAAAAACAGCTCTCAATAAATGGTTGACTTTAATATTTTCCGACATGTAGCTGATACATTTTATTGTGTAGCTCAGCAGTTTTGGGTTTACAAATAATAATACTCGAAATATTAGTTCCTTTAAAATTTGAAACTAGAACCAAACGGAATTGTACTTTGAAAACCTCTTCACAGCTCTGAACGGATAACACTAAGCAACATCAAAAAAAATCTCCGATATCCGGCGTGGTGATTCGTATTAGGTATAATTAGTAAACAAATTCATATTGAGATATCACGTCCCTAAAAGTAAATAACAGTAATCTTACTTGATTTACTTCTCGTTACATTTAGTTGAGGCTGCTATAAAATTATATAATTGGTGTGTACAAAAGTCATCTTAACATTTAGATTATTCATAAATCTACAAAATGCCGCGTGTTTGTGTTAATTCTCCTAGCTTATTTTGTTACGTTTGTGGTCAATTTACTCCTAAAAGTGAAAAAAAAAGCTAATTTCGCTTTTGTTTGAAAAATGTTATGAAGCTTATTTTAAAATTGCCATTAGAAATCAAGACAAATCATGGGTTCCGAAAGTGTCTTGTTCAAAATGTTTTAAATATTTGACGGATTGGTACAAGGGTAATATTAAACAGATGCCTCTTGGTGTTCCGCCACTGAATTGGTACCTAAAAATCACGAAGACGTCTGTTACTTCTGTTTAACAACTTTGAAAGGTTTTTCAAAACAATCAAAATACCCGGTGAAGTATGCTACTGTGCCACCTGTGTCAATGTCGCTATCACATTCTCCAGACATTCCAGTACCGAAAAGATTTTGTATTTCGTCAAGTTTATCGAGTCCTATTGATGAAGAAGCTAAGGCAGGCCCTTCTAATAGCGAAGAGGTTTTCAAGATGAAAAAATACAGAACCACATTTGATTAGTCAATTAGAACTAAATGACCTTGTTAGAGATTTAGATTTAACCAAAAAAAAATCTGAAATATTGGGCTCGATATTAAAACAATGGAATCTATTTGCAAACTGGAGTTAAAAAAACAGCTTATCGAAAATGTCCCATTAGCTACCTTTTATTCAAAAGAAGATTGATTAGTGTTCGGCAATAATATTAATGGAGTATTGTCGGCATTAGGACACAAACATAAATCAAAACATGGGTTCAATAAGTGATGAACACGGTGAACGATTTCAAGAAGAAATTGCAGAGTACGAGAATCGTTATCAGGTTAGATGGGAGCCAGCCATGCTTGTAGACTATTGATGGAGCCTCCAGAGGGATACTGCCACTACTGACTACAAGAGGAAAGCCAGTCGTTAAAAATAAATGTTTTATTTTAATTCATATAACAATTTTATTTCAAAATTTCAAATAGTTTTAATGTGGCGAATCATAATTACATACTGTGAACCCAGTGAAAAAAAAATTTACTTTGTTGCATAGTGTAATAATTTTTATGAGAAATTTGATGAGCTTGCGCAGCACTATTAGAAAGAAGAAACTTCTTTTGACTTGGTAGTTTTCGCATTTTTTATAAATGGAAATAACTAAGATGAAACTCTTAAGGAGCACATGAGTGGAAGGTATAAATCTTCAAAAAAAAGAACAGCAGTATGCGAAAATAATGAATATTTTAAAATTTTTAATGAAAAAAATCAAAAAGTTCCAAATATCGGAGAATATTCTTAATTATATATACATGTGTATATTTTCTCAAGCCCTCTACGAATTTGTTACGATTTAAAAATTTTGATCAAAAAATTTATAAAACTGATTATTAATAATTATATTTCGATTTTTATTAATCGCTCCAGTAAAATAATCAATTATAAATTTTATTTTTTTTCATCAAAAATAAAACTTATTTTTCGTGAGTTAATTTTTTGCTATAATGCTTATTTTATGAGTTGCTGTTCATTGATCAAAAATAATCATTATTTTATGAATTGTAATTTTTGATTAGAAATAACCATTCTTTTTTAATTATACGTTGTTTCATCAAAAATAATGATTGTTTTTTTATCATAAATACAAATCATTTCTTGAGCGTTAATTTATAGCTCAGAAAAAAAAAATAATTTTTGAGTCTTATATTTAAGTATTGGCAGATCGAAAATATACGCTCACTAGTAGCCGAAAAAAAAGTTACTCTGTGGTGGTTTCCGGGTCATAAGAGTGGGCATGGCAATGATAGGGCGGACTATAGCGGCAAAAAAGGGGCCCAACAGAGCTTTTACGGCCCTCAGCCATTCTACGGTCCTTCTAAGAGATACACAGCAGAGTTTCTAAGAAGGTGGGAGGACTTAAGAATCGCAATCTAAGGGGTTCATAAGTCCATTCTAGGAAGCGTCTGAAAAACTTCTCAATCTCAGCAGAGAAGATTTTAGAACTCTCACCGGGTATTTGACAAGTCACTGCATACCTACCACCTTCACAATATGGGACTCTCTGAGGTTGCAGATTTTAGGATTTATGGCCTAGATGCGGAGGCTTCTGAACATATATAGTACTTTGTGAATGCCAAGGTATAAGCAAACTCAGGATTAAACACCTCGGAGAGCGACTATTATCTCCATCCAAAATATGAACAACCACTCCCACCAAAGTGCTTAATTCCTTAAGTAGCCTAAGGATGGAGTGGAAGGAGCCTAAGGATGGTCGCAGCGCTTATTTACCCTAATAAAAAAAAAACAATAATAATAATAATAATAATAATCTGTAAAGTATTTAAAAATGAAGTAGTTAAACTATAGTTGTGCTTGCCGTTGGCATAAAATAATTCGAAAAACTATAGTATTGTGCACTATATGAATACTAAAAATTAGAATGCTCAATTCTATAAATATTTTTTTTATAATTTGAAAAAAATTCTAACAAAAAATATAATATTTGTTAAAAAAAAAACAGAGACAAACTTATGTAATAAGTATATAATTATAGAAACGAAGGGTACGGTTTTTGCACCAGATGCGTCAATAATCAGCATAATGTATGGACGACAGAAAGTTTAAGGAATACCAAAGGGGAAGCAATTGTTTTAGGCAATTTTTTCATGAGTGAGGAAAGTACCTACTCTGAGTCTTTTGTTATCAACAATTCTTTCTGAAAATTTTGAATTTCTCTTATCAAAGTAATTCAAGAATTTTTTATTCCTTAATAGTTTACAAGTTTTATACCATTTGAAGATTTACAAGGGAAACAGATAAAATATTCCCCATCGGAAAAATATTTTCTGTTATACAAAAAAAAAAAACCGATGTGTTGCTTCCAGAATTATTATACAAAAAAGTTATTGTTTCCAATAATAAATTACAATTTTATTAACGGAAACGTTGAGCGTTCAAAACCCTGCCAACACTTGAGATGAATTTTTTTTTGTAAATGTGAAACTAAAATTTTTATATTTAAAAAAAAAAAAGCTAAGGCGAAATTAACTTATTTTCGTCAAAATTTAAACGCCAACAATAGGTTATTTTTTATATTTTTCAGGGAATGAAAAATTTAGTATATGGGCACAAACTTTTTTAAGCTTTTTGAATGAAGTTTTCATTACATCACCGTTTAACATTCTGTGAGAATATAAATTATTTGAATATTCCCTTCCATTAAGGTAAAGCAATTAGTTCTGTGGACAGCCCGCAAAAGAGCTTTTGAACTTCCATTTGCTCACAAATTTATACAATATATTTCTCTCTCTTGTGTTAATGTCCATAAACTTTCAATTAAAATGTATTTCATTCTCTTACATTAACAATACAAATCCTCTTTTTAAACTGTATTCAAAATGTACAATAATTTAAAAAGATTTAATTTAAATTCCGAATTTTCTCAAAAAGTTGTCAGCATTTTTTTGTAGTATGCAGATTTGTACCTTACTAAATTTGAGTATATGCAGGTTGCACGTAGCTACACATTTTCGTTGATTTTTGACAAGCCCTTTCGCAATTTTTTACATATCAAAACTACTCGTAGAGTTGCATTTAAAGGAAGTAATTGCCTGTAAAAAAATTGTTACAGTTCTAAGACAAGTTGTAGGTACTTGGAACTTGCAATTTTATGCACTTAAAATGAATGAGCTACAAAACTGCATACTCCAAAATTATTTTTTAAAAAGTACGAAATTTTGATGGAATTTAGTGATATTTTGCACATTTTGTATAGAGTTTAAAAAAGAGAGTTTATGTGTTTTATTAGAGTAAATATTTAAAGTAATAGATGAAAAATAAATTTTTCACATGTGGAAGTGTTATAATTCCTTCGCAGGCTAAACTTGAATTTCAGTGTAAGAAATCGCAGACTTATTAATATAAAATTTATACAAAATTTCAGTTAAATATTTAAAATTTGAATGACAATGAAATCTCGTTTTTTAAGTATTCTAACCACTTACGGTCTTTTAACAAATTGTGATAGCAGACATTACAATTTCTAATGCGATATGTATACATTTTTAACAAAAATATAATTTTCATTCATAGTTGATGCTTAATTTTTTTAGTAACAAGTTAAACATTTTTATTTTAAATGCCTAACACAATTGTATGCTATAGGCAGTGATGTCCTTTGCAAATCTAGAAACAAAAATTGACTTTCTCAGAGAAACCGCAACCGGCTTCTTGGCAGTGCTGCTCGTCACTTGCGAATATTTTCGATGTGCTATAGCATACATTTAAGGTTTTATAAAATTTAGTATGAGTGTAATTTTTGGTTTTTTTTTGCAAGAAATTACAGAATATCGTTCCAATATACACCAACTAATTTATCGATTTAATTGCAGTGTTAAGCAGATATTTTTTAATTACCATTCAGACCAACTAAACAAAATTAAGCTGTAGAGTTATAATAAACAACTACTTCAAGAGTAAGTAAGCATGAATACGCCCAAATTTGAGTACTTTTAAGTGACTCTGTATGTAGATGGCGACATTGGATACTAAACATTTAGGTTTAAAACTTAAGGCGAGTAGTTTAAGTAAAAAAAAAGTTGACTCTTAAGTTAGAAGCAAATTTTTGTTGGCAGATATTTCATTGAAAAGTATGAAAAGTATGCCAAAAGCTTATTTCAACTTCAGAATTACCTTTTTCATGACTACGAGTATAAGTACTCGCGAAAGTGTATTATTTGAAAAAAAAATATATATATTTTTATTTGCACCCAATTTGCTGGAAGTTTGCTGCAAATTTTACATAGAGTTTGTCAAGAAATTGTTTGCAAAATCAAAAATTGCGCTAAAATTCGAGTTCAACAATTAATAACAGCAGGATGCGAATATTTTTTTAAATATTATTAATTTTTTAATTAATTTTTCAGTTAATTTTCTTTGATAATATAAAAAAGAAGTCCATGTTACAAAGAGAAAGAAACATAAAAAGAAACAAAACAAAAAAGACTATTTTCATTGTGCCAATTAAATAATTGTTTGCAAATTCGGAGTTGGCGTTATGACGTAAACAAATTATGACTAATTTCGAAGAAATTGTTATTGTTAATACCTTGTGTGCTCACCATCAGCATCAATAATGGCTAGAGGCGCTTTTTTGGCAAGGAAACAATACATTTTTTAAGGTCTTACTGCTCCGGTATCTTTGTCCATTCCTTTTTAAGTACTTTCAGTTTGTTGGTGCCGGTTTTGCAACAACTTTTCAAGTATGCCCACACTTATATTCGTTATCTAGATATAGCTTCTATTTAGTTTCTGAGGATTTTGGGGGTCTTCAAAGCCAATGTTTTAGTGGACTTTTAGTTACTTCGTTTGCAAAAAATATACAAATAAAATTCTTTATTTTCATTTCCGAAAAAATTCTCAACTTTCCAAGACCTTTACTAGGAATACATTCCCATACCATGAAAGACAATTTTCCATATTTGACCCTGGTTATTATGTTTTTATTTTGGAGGCCTGCGAGCGGGTTTCTTCAAATTGTATTTGGCCTGGGCCCATCGTGGTCATAGAGGTAGTTTAACCGCAAAACAAATTCGTTATTCCAGAACTCTGTTGGGTTAGAAATTTGGTGAATAGCAAATCATATCTTTTGCAAACATTCTGTGAAGCCCGCAGTGTCTTCCGCCTGCAATTCTGGATGAATATTTGTGCTTTTCAAGTATTTGTCGAATTATTTGTAGATGTATCATAAATAATCTACACCGTAGTCGTTTTTTTCATTTTTGGCTCGCTTTCTGGTGCTAATTTGAGGATTGCTTACAATTGAATGTACAATCCTACTTTCATCTCTTCTTGTCATCTTCTTTGGTGGGCCTCCATAATTTTACAGCTCAAGTTTATATGATGGTAGACGGTTGTCAGCTATATTGAGAATATTTCTGCAAGTTATTTTGTTGATTTTCGTTTGTAATAATTAAAATAAACCAACTGAACGAGGTTGTTATCAGTGCGCTTTCCTGGCATGTTACAATATCAACTCTAGCTATACTGCGTTGGTCAAAAAATAAAAAAACGACTGTTTTTAACTTGTTTCTTCAATTCAAAGTGTCGCCGCAAATAAATTTTGCCAGAAATTTAAACCGTTAGTTTTATTTTGCTTTAGTTATATCAGCTACTCATAATTTGCACACAATTAATTTTGGATATAATAAAAGAAAACTAACTGAAAAGTTAAATAAAAAAATAAAAAAATTTAAACACGTTTTTCATTTTGCAAACAATCCCTTGACAAACTGTAGTTAGAGATTACTGTTAACCATAAATATTATGCATTCATATGAAATAAGCTTTGCCTAGTGATCGGTGAAAATTTAAGCTATTATAGTAAACAGTTCCTCTTTCTTTATAATCCTCTCACATTTTTTATTTTCAATTAATCCAACAACTTTAACGCCTATCGGCCACCAAAGCTATTTAGAAATTCCTTAACAAGCCATATTTTGTCATTAAAACTCTCTCTCATTATAAAAGGAAAAAAAAATTATAAATACCTGAAAAAGTATTTCTCGACATCGGCAAAGTCCTGCGGCAAATCAATGTTGTATATCATAGAACTTTTACGCTTTCCTTTCTTCTGAATCATCGCGTGGCAATTACGTTCTTAAGTATTTGGGTTTTTACTACTTTCGCTACTACAAACACTATTAAATTGGTCACTCGATAATTTCACGCGCGCCTCGTTTAACTCTTAAGGAATTTTCCCAAAAAAAAATCACGAATTTGGTAAACACGAAAATGTGTAAACAATCACTTCTGACCGCGATTATCGTAATTGTTTAAGGTTAACAAAAGCAATTGCGTGTGTAATGCACAATTTCGGCTACAATCAGCCACAGCAGCAAGTTTAAATTTTTAAGTTTGGAATTTTTTATTTAATTTTTTTTTTGAAAATTTCTGCCCGAACTTTCTGCGCGCTTGCACAGCTGAGAATGCAATGATGAATTGAATTCCTCTAAAATACAATGGGCGCAATGTGCTGTGCTGCACTGATTGACAACGCAAGCGGTCGCTGCCAACGTTTGAAGTCGCCTGATCGCTTGTCAGACTCGGATGTGGCTGTTTGACCGCCGGTAGTGTAGTGTGGTGTGCCGCGTCCGCCGCGATTGTCCAGTCGAAACTGATTTTTTACTGCGGTCTGCACTGCCAGTCGAGTGCCAGAGAATTTTTTCGATTCATGCCAACTTAATTCAAAATACCGCCGCCGTACACAACTCGCCGCCAAGCTTTGCTAGCTAGCAGCTCGTTGAATTTCTCTTACAACTCTATAAGAAAAAAAGTAGTAAACTAAAAGCGTAGTTACTAGACACACTTTCATATTCAAAGCACCGACTAAGTTATGTTGTTGGTTGTTTTTGGTATTCCTGTAGCCATTGTTTGAAGTTGAATAAACACGAAGGACGAAATGGCATGCCGCGGAACGGATATCCTTTGCCGAGTTACCTACTCCACCCTACTCTATTCGACGCTAAATAAACGCGCGACCGTAGAAATGAGTGCTTGGACTCGATGCGATGTATGTATTGTTGAAGCCCGTCGATTAAGTTCCCGTTGTAATCAACTTTGCATTTTGAAAAACGTATTGCAGCATTATGGCGTGTCTTGGCCGTTGGTGCCTTAGAGCTTCAAGAATATTGTTAAATGGCTTGTCTTGGTTGTACAAACATACATTTGTATGTACATGAAAACGTATGTATGTATATACATATATGTATTGACGCATTATGAGTGGCCAAGCCAAACCAATGAAATCACAGGCACGCGGCGTACAAATGAGTGCGCCTATTTTATTTGTATGCTTTTTCCTTATAGTAGAAAAACTTCAGCTAGTGCAGAAAATTTGTGGTACCGGTCTAGAGATGGCGGCTCGAAGGTAGTTAAATCGATTTTCGGATCGAATCGAAATATAAATGATGGGCAATAAATCGTACTCACAAAAACGTTTCATAATAAATATAAAAATTTATATTTTCCCCTTTGTACTCAAACTCTCTTGCTAGCGGATATAAAGCAATGTAGCCCGCTTATTTCGAAAATAATATAATTATGCACGTTTAAGGCCATAAAATTGCCATCAGGTAGAGTCAAAAGTATGTATAGTACTTTGTAATAATGTTACTCATACGCCTCGGCGTACCTTCATACTACATGCCATGTGAGAGAGGCATGCCTCGCTCTCCAAACCGATTTACAACAGAAAGTTGGTGATTAAGCTTAAAAAAAAAACAGAGTTTTTCACAAAACGTTGTACAACTTAGAGGAGAGTAGGGTAAAACGGGGTACCTTGACTATTGGCTGTATACAAATTTTATAAAGCATCAAAAAAATGTGTCAATAAGTTTTTGAAGAAGAGTTATGTGTTTAGAAATCAAATATATATGTATAATCAGCAAGTTTACGAAATATTAGGGGTTTTCGGTATGCGCTGTATTTGCCATTGTATTTTGTAATTCTACTAAAAAACAAGAAAGGGCGAATAAACCTTTACCGGTTTCATTAAATTTAGAAACAGCCCAATGTATTGCAACATAATAAACATTAAATTCTCATTATTTTGAGATCTAAGGTGAGTGACATAATTAACATAATCCTTTTCTATACGCATTTTTTGAATTTTTTTTTAAGAAAACCAACAAAATAAATATTTAACAGAAATGCTCTTTGAAAAATTTCACATCGAACTGTTGAACAACTCGTTAACCTATACTAAATCGATTACATGGTTCTTTTCTATAATAATGTGTTAAAGGGTAATCTTTTGACACTTTGTTTGACGAGAAGAAATAAGCTCACGGAAAATTTTTGTTGTGACAGAGAAACAAGGGAACAGGCGACATATAACTGACCATTTGAAAAACATGGATTTTCAAGATTGATGCCACAAACACTTAGCGACTGCCCTTGAGATTTATTTATCGACATTGCAATGCTAGCCGCACTGGAAATTGCAACCGTTTAAAGTCGAATTGCATGTCGTTCGGAATCAAAGGAGTCCGTGGAATCAAAACGTATTAGCCTTTGTCCTTTCTTTTCAAAATTCTGGCTCCGAATTAATTTATTCACTGCTAGTCAGGTGCCATTACAAAGGCGTGGCTAGTTTATATTCCGCAACATAATGATTACCGATTCGATTTTTAATTGTAAATTATGAGGTGGTTGTCCAGGCAATTCCACCGAATTTCTGTTGGATAGTTGAACACATTATCTTCGTTAGTAACGGATCGATCGATTTGTATGTCATTTCTTTGCTAGCTATCTTGTTTTGAATCTGATATTTCATTTCGTTGACATCAATGTTTCTTGTAGCCAATGTAACTCTTTCGCTTAACCATACATGGTCTTTGTAATTTTGAGCAATGTTTGAGAAAACCTTCTCGATAAGTTCAGTCTTCGGTTTAGTAAAGTCGAAGATGAGTCGAACAGGTATTTTGCCATTACCAAGATCGAGCAATTTTTTGGAAAAAACTTCTCTAGATTGGTCGTTCTGCAATTCGACTCGCTTGTTCATATTTAATTTGAGCGTTTTGACGTCTTTCCACTCGACCGATGAGCGATTTGTCCTATTAAATTGAACTTTTTGGAATCATACGTGATTGTTCTGACCTAATCGTGATGTGCACTAAGAAATTCAGTTTTCTTACATCTTTTTTGGAAGAAATAATAAAATAATGCTTTCACATGTCCTTAATCAATATCGATTTTCCAATGCGTTAAGGTTAGATTAGAAAAAATTGGATATGTGGTTGTTAAGTATTCTTAAATTTTCTAACTTTCCCCGTTATTTTCTTAATTTTAAAGAATTAATGAAATAGGTCCAGCCGTTCACGCGTGATGCCGTGACCAAGGGAAATATGGATTCATTTTTATAAATACCAGCAAATACCCGGTGTGCTTCGCTGCGCCTTTAGAGTGTTTTTGTGTTGTTGCCCCCTCTTATACATTCTGTATGAACCACAGATAGAACACAATAACTACCTTCTTAGTCGGAAAAACCTAAAAATATGGATTTTTCGCACCAAAGCGCATCCTAGGGGCCGTTGTTAGTAAACATAAAATTCAGATACAGATTTCTCGAACACGAATACCCCCAGAAGATGAAACAAAACAAATAACAGATTGTCTCATATCAATTTGACCCACTTTGTGTGGTGTATCTTCCACATTAAAATTTCTTTAAAATCATTAGGCGTTGTTCCACTTTTTTTATCATAAAAACCTTTTCTTTTTTCATCTTTTACTATAACAAAAAAAAAATCAACCAAATCGGTTCAGTCGTTATCAAGTGATGCGGTAACATACATGGGGCATTTCATTTTAATATATATAGATTTTGAATTTCAATCAAATCGGTCTGTAAATACGGATTTTAGAAATATCTCGACTCCAGCGCCACCTATCGACATTATCCTATGATGCTCTATGACACGCCCAGTGATTATATGCTCTTACTGTAAAAATTTTATTAAAATCGGTTTAGTACTTTTGACGCCTATAAAGGACATACATAAACATTTTTTCTATTTTATATTTATAGATTGGTGGTGCAATATGAAAATTGGATTTTGCCACGACTCTCCGCCCGCAGACCGAAAATCAAACTTCACAGTGTCACCCGCCTGAATATTCTGAAGATGCCCTGAAAATTTCATCAAAATCGGCCCAGCCACACATCCTGTTTTATATATCTGCTTTAACACAGGACTTAGGCGATTATCGCTTGTGACCACAGACATATAGATATTGCAGAGACTCAAAACGGAGGTAGACAAGAATAAGAGCAATTAATTAACTAATAGTAGTCAATACGAAGTGGCGATACTACAATTTCAAAATTGTTTTTTTTAATAAAGTTGGTATGCATACTTTAAGTTTGTTTTTTTTTAATTTATTTGGTACCCAAGTCTGGCCCATTTCATACATAGTTTTAGTTTTCATATGCTTCATTAAAATAGTTTAGTTTAGTGAATAAACTTCTGTTTTACTCTCTTTTAAGATCATAGTTGCAAAAGCTTATGAGGCCTGACTTGCACGCTTCCATTTTGCTTTTTTAATAAAATAAATTTGCAATATTTTTGATTGTGTAGATGTGAAAAACGGGAAGAAGCTATGTTCATTCACTAAGTGAATGCTATTTAAAGAGCGCATTAAAAAGTTATATTTGTCAAGGGGTGATATACGTTTTTTATTTTTGTTTTTTCTGTGGACTTTTGCGTTCTTTGCCTGAAGATATTATCTGAGGATGGCTCTAGTGAAATTTTCCGAGTACTAATTTTTTAAATATTTTAACCCTCTAGCGACCTTAAAGACGCCGTTTGTTGGATTTATTGAAATTTTACTATATTATTCCATTAATAATCAGTCAAAAATTTGCAAACTTTATATGACCTCTACTAATAAATTTCAGCTGTGAATGCAAAAAGGTTTGGAGGCTTTACAAATGAGTCTAGTTTTTTAAACAGAGTTTGAATCATTTCGGCTCCAAAAATACTTTTGCTCTGTGTTGTTAATCATTGATTAACCGAAAAGTGTGCGACTGCCATTGAAATATGAATAGTTAACGGCTTTAGAAATTACAAATTTGTAAACAAGAACTACGAGATTTTCGCTTCTTAAAAAATACAGGTTTCACGAGTTTGACTTCCCTAATGAATACCACGTCATGATTTACTGAAAAAAATTTGAACGATTAAAGACATACACGCATTTTCATGAGATTTTGTGTGCTGCGTTTACAAATATATAGATAAGTTTAATAAATGCAAAATTAAAACCCCTCTGTTCCGCCTAAAAGTTTAAGGTGTATGCCCTGGAAAATCGACATATAAATGTTTCGTGTTCGTTAAAGAAATTGCATTTTATGAGCGCATAATGGTCTGCTAAACGTCGCGACGCGAAATATAAAAATTTATGCCGCTTGATGGAGAACAGTGTTGTGCAAAAGTTCTTGCTGCGATGATGTAAAATAGGACTTAGGTGCGGAGGTAGATAGTAAGATTATTTCAACTGTGGACGCTGTAGCGGCTTACTTAACCTTGCCAAATTAGGTAATCATTAGTCGATATTGTTGAAATTATTAAAAAGAGAGCTGGGACCAGAAAGAAAGCCCTGTTGGATTTGGTAATTTAAGAGAGTAGAATATATTTCACGTTTACGTTGGAATAGATAGAATTTTAACCTGCTGTTATAGCAACAACATAATTATACCAAAGAAGCAAAGAACCTATGAAGTATCTTCAACTCAATTTTTTTTTTTGTTGGAATCAGGCACGAAACAACGCGTGCAGAAAACAGCACTCAGACTACATGCCGTCCATTGTACTGTTTTCATGTTCCTTTTAATCTGTTTTAAATCTGCAGGATTTACGAATAAATCTTAGTCGATTTTGGGGTGTCAAAGAGCTCAGGTGTTCGTCTCTCAACACGTCGCGACCAAATGCCTCATATCTAGTTCTTGCAAAGGCGGGGCAGAAGCACAGAAAGTGTTCCGCCGTCTCTTCCTCTTCAGAACAGGATGGGCATATGGGGTTGTTATGTACGCCTATCATTGTCAGGTGCCTATGCCACGTTCAACTCTATTAAGATCTATTTAGGTGGTAGCTAAACAGCGGTTACTACCCACACAAATCAATTATGTAAAGGGGTTGACTCTTGTTTGGCGAATGCGAATTCAAACCCATTTTGTGCAGTTATTTTTTAGTGGTTGTTTAAGATGTTTGAAACGCTGTTAACACGCGTTGGTAAACGGAAATTTTTTCTAGGTTCTGTTATTAATAATCACCCGGACAGAAATTTAGTAAAAGGTCCAGTGGGAACATTCATAGCACATTGAGTAAGGATTGTAGACTTGCAAATATACATATGTATGTATGTAAAATGTATGTTCTATAATTTTTTCGGGTAGAAGTTCAGCAACCATTCTGGAACTCATCAATATATCCAACGACTTACTGTCAATTCTCGATTGGTAAGTAGTGAAGGACAGCGAGTTTAGAGAACAACAACGTCATGTCTTTTTAGTCACAAACGAGAAATCTCTACCAATTTCTACTGACTTGATGGAAGAAATAAGTAATGGTTTTTACACGAAAACGAAAGAACCGGAAAGCACTAAAAGCGAACCCAACGCTAATAATATGACGCCTCATGGCGGCTCTAGTTCTGGAACAGAAAATAAATCGAGTAGTCTGGTGGTGAAAGATCATACACGAAAATGGAAACAAAGAACTATGCATGGTGATGGTGATTGACTATCTCTAGTGGTTATTTTGTGGGCCCTTTTATGGCATTAGGATCACAGGGAATGTACAATGCGATACTAGCCAAAAATATGGACGGAAAAGAACTCTGCTGGGTTTTTTTAGAAGAAGATTCTTAAAATACACCCCATCAACCAAAAGTAGCGTCCGCACTTAAACGAGGTGGGGAAGGAGCTTTTTTTGTTAAAGAACACTGAGTTGGAAAAACAGGATCTGCGGAGTTAACTTTGACGCTTACTACATTTATGTAAAGTGTCTCTGCACCAATGGTTGGCAAGACCAGAATATCCTTATTAAGGAAGAAATATAACAGATATTGAGATGTTGGTACGCGCTTAAGTACAGTTTAAGAAGAAGTTAATATAAAACAAAAATACCACAGGAAGTGGTACAGATAAACGTAGCTCTTAAGTTTATTTTAAACAAACCAACATTAGCCGCCCCTGAAGATGCTAAAATATTTAGCGAAACGTCGGGCAAAGGTGAAATAAAAAGTATTTTATTTGCATCAACAATTAATAGATCAGACAAGCCTAAAAAATCATCAATACAAATTCGAACTGACCGCAACTAAATTATTCATCAAATATTTTAATAAACTAACTAAAAAAAGTTTAAATAGCTAATAAATTTGTGAGCTCGGCGGCTCGCCTTCACACATGCTACGTTGTCACTCTAAACAATTTTATGAAAATTGTGCGACGATTCAGGTCAATCCAGACGATACTACAATTTTCTAGAAACTCGTAATGAACGCTTTCTAGTATTTCAACGCTATTTTATCGAAATGAAGAGCAAAGTGAAAGTTAGCCCTTAAAATGCAGCTAAATACTACTTAGAAATTTTACACCATGACAGAGTTTCGCACACGAGTGTTCTTCAACGTCATGGGCGGTGCTGCAAAAACTTTCACTCTAATACTTTATTAATACTTATTAGCAAAGTTGGCAGAGTGATTTCTTTCGTTGTTATTGTTGTTATGCAATGTAGCAACCTTATCGTCTCAATGGCGTTGTAATAATAAATGTAAATTTGCTAATATTTTAAATGCGCAGCAGTACGGTAGCAGTGAAGAGTTGGAACGCGCCTTACAAGAAAGTATTTATGTATGTACGAGTGATGTATACACACACACACTCGTATATTTGTATGTAAAATGTTAGCAAAAGGTAAACAGAGTGAAACAAAAAGCCAAACATAACTAAAAGTATAATGCATGCGTGACTTCCACGACGATGAGCTGAGTGAGGGTAAAAGCGGTTGAAGACTTTCCGTACTGCAGCGACTGTCCAATGAATAATTTATGAAAGTATGAAACCATTTAAAATTTCTGCAACTCGGCGGTCAAAATACGCCGTCCGTGTTTGAAGTGCAGGTTTTGACCTTTCGCTTGGCTTATGAATGAAGGTGTTATGGATGACACTGATGGTCACGGATAAACGTTTAAAGGCTTTAATGCTTGCGATATTGCGGATGTCAAGGTAGATACGACTTGTGACTTGTGGGCTAAAATTTTTTGTTAACACTTTGGAAGTACATAACTGTTGAGTGTAATTATAATTAACTTACTAGTATATCATACTTCTGTCAAACTTTTTCATGCGCGGCCGACTGTTTTTTGCTTAAATCAGAATTATGTAGGTATGTCCTTCAGAGTTATACATTGCTTAGATTTTTTAACGAAATCTTGACGAGAAAGAAGGGATAAGCGTAAGTATCGCATCAAAAGTATCAATGTTATGTTGGATTTTTCGGGATCGAATTTTTTAGCAACCTCTACCATAAACTAAAGACTTCAAATTTAAAACGTAGCTCAGCCGAGTGAATATTCACAAAATATATATTTAGAAGTTTCTTTATTTAGCTCGCAAAAGTGATGGACTTAAGTGTAGGAGAGATTGATTTTATGGAAGTGTCAGCGAAGCGAGCAGTTAAGTTGATACATAGTAACCAGTGAGAGCTCGGGGTTCTCTCTGCTTTAATTAAGTAGGTTTTATTTTGAGGCCTCTTTTGAAGGACATATAAAGTATTCTGGACCTGCCTGTTATTATCATTATCACCTTCAGAGGCCTTGAGTGAGTCCACAAAATGATTGCTTTATTTATTTCATTTCATTTTTATTTTTTTAAGTCAATGGTAACAAACCTTGCCTACTAGAAAAACAAAAAATTCTTAATATTAAGTTAACAACAAGATTAAAAATATGGTTAATTTTCTAAATAAAAAGACTCAAAGTGTGACATAAATAGCATCGCAATTGGCATCGCAAATTCAAGTTCAAAGAAGCCTTAACAAGCCGATTAAACTCTTAAAATGTATCATTACTAGTACCGAAGCTCGTCTTGGGGAAATCTATAAGCAAACGAATTCGTTTTGAATTCTTGTGTCCTAACTAATGTTCGTTTTTGGATAGGTTTAAAAGCAAATATCTTCGAAACTAAAACAGATACAAAGGAAATATTACCAGTTTAAAAAAGTGTCCCAAGGGAAACGATATTTGAGTAAAAATCTACTAAAATCTCGCATTTAAGAATTAAATCCATTTTTTCTTTTGTATGAGGTCATTGAAATCACTAGCACAGCGTCACGGAAATGCTAAGTTAGCGTAAGCCGTAGGAATAATACAATTATTATGGTTAGCGAACGTTAAAGAGGAGTCGAAAATTAGGCCAATATCACGAAAATTGTTTAACAGAGGCAAGCGTTACATTTGAAGCAGAATAAGCTGATGAATCCGCATTTATGTCGTTGGAAAAAGTCATGTGACAACATTTATTAATATTAAGATGCAGTTTGTTTTGGTGGTGCCAAGAATTAGGAGCATTCAAATCTTCTTGCAATAACGAAATATCTGTTAAGCCGGAGTTGCTGCGGAAGAGTTTCAAATCGCCTGCGTAAAGTAAATATTAAGAGTGTTTGAAGCATAAATCAACGTCTTTAATGTGGCACACCAGAAGTAGCCAACAATTTGTGCGATTTAGTATTCGCCTCCTCGTTGCCGCGGTGTCGTTCATGCCCCGGTTTTTGCGCACAACTTAAGCACTTCTAAGTCATTATTAGATTTGTAGATTTATGTTGAAACGTAAAAATATCGTATAAATCTTGAACTGAAGGTATTAAAATTAAACTATAATTCCATTTAAGTAGTCTTCACAATGAAGACATCTGGAAACACTTGAATATTTTTTCTAAGTTTTGGGTTTCTTTTTTAAACTAAAAACAAACTTTTTGCAATATATTGACTAAGCCAGTTTCAACAGCCAAAGTGGTAACGATTTTCTCTCAAATACAACTTAATAAACCGTAAAGTATTAACAATCTGGAAACTTGCATTTTATGTGGAACTTTTTATATGAAAATTAACTTCAAAAAAGGTAAATAGCGTATTTTTTGTAATAAGTATTGACCCAAATGAAAGAAAATATTTATTAAAAAAGTATCTTTATAGATTTATTTGTATTGACAAAAATATTTAGATTCCTCTTAATTCGTGCCTGTTTGAAATTAATTAAAAATGTGTTAATTAATTTTTTGTTTTTTATACTTTATGCAATAAATCTTTCATTTATACAATCAGGATTTAAGCATATTTTTATCTGCTATAAAGATATTTAATTTTTCCTTTTTAATTTTTCAAATTTTTCTTGGAACTTTTGAGGATTCTAAGACCAAGACTGACTGATTTTTCTCCAAAAATATCTGGCAATACCGCAATTTAAATGTGGCGAGGAAGGCACTGAAAAAATGTACATATATTTGTATGAGCACATGCAGTGAATAAATTATTTTAAACAAATATTTGGCACTTAATACAGAGCGGAAGCAGAAATTTCTTAGACAAAATTAAGGCATAGAATTTCATGGCATCGCTACAAACGCACATACGCTTTAATGAAGACAATAAGGATTTATTTTTCCTAAGCGAAAATAGAATTATCATTTATTTTTTCTGAATCATAGGAAAAGTATTTTTCGAACAGCGGTCACACCTCGGACACTTACTTACTCAATTGGCTAGCAACCGCCTTGGCGATTTTGGCTGAGCTCAGCATAGCAAATCAATTATTTATTTATACCAAGGGTACCAAAGTCCTTAACCGCTTGATTATTCTAACGCATAGGCCGCTCCTCGGACACATTAATGATGTAAATGCATTTTCTACTTTTAATTTTTTCCGTTTTTTTTTATTTTTCCGAATATCTCGATAAGAATTACACGTAATATATATATATTGGAAAAGATATGGACATTTATATCACTAATGATAAAAGCTGAATCTTTTGTCTAAAAAAATTAACTTTTAAAGCGCAAATTAGGAGTTCTTCGCTTTTTTAAAGATTTCAAATTTCAGTTTTTAATGAGTTTTGAATTATTCGTAAGGTTCGTAAGAGAAACGCCCAAACTACAACCTACGTCAAATTCGTTATTGCTTTGAATTTATCGATACATTTCATAAATTGACAAGTATCATTTTGACCACTTCATTCGTACGCCTTGAAACATAGTTCCGACAACCCCATTTTGGAAATTAAAAAAAGACAAAAAAATTCCAAATATAACAGATTCCTTATCTCTGATTGGACTGACGTTATCTTCAGCTTCATGCTCTTGTGAAAATTAAAAAAATAAAGATTTAAACATCTTTGGATTTTTTCCTATGGATAATTCAATTGCATTTTATTGTTTTTTAGTGCGAGTATATTCACTGTGCTCCTCTTCATCATTTGAACTTAAATTTGAACTTTTATTGAGATTCATGAAGTATGTATATAATACTAATATGTGGGCAGTAACCTATCTGCGCAATGTGTAAGAACTCAACTCAAAATGGAAGAGATATTTTTACAATATTCGCAAGTTTTTTGTTAACTTTTTTGATGAATATTTCTAATTTTTCCACATACTAGTATGTTTTTATCAAATGAACTATACTTAAAAAATAATTTACAAAAATTATTTTGAAACGATCAAAAAAATTTTGAGTTCGACAACAAATTTTTTTTTTTTAATTCATTTTTTATTCCGATTCCTTGATTTTTTAAAATTAATTTTTATATATCTGTCCTGTAATGTCGATACTGCCAATATATAAGTATTATAGCATATGTATATACAAACATATGGACGCAGCAAATAAAAAATAAGTTGGTAAAACAGGTAGTACGAATTACATCACGTCATAATTTTACTAAAAGTCAAATGGCTGACAACAAAAACGAATGTTATAAAAATAACTGAGGTGTGACATCACAAACTTGACAATTGTACTTAACCATCATTAATAATAGTGAATTCTAAATGTTTGTTTTTAAAATGTTGTCAGAAATTTAGGTTAGGAATTTCATCTTCCGATTTAGGCTTTTTTTCATAGATTGTATTTTATCTTAAAAAGTCCTAAGCAAACTATTTTCCGATCAGTAAGTCGATTACTTTTAAAAACAACAATTACAATTGCCTTTCTATGGTATTACATTGGAAGCATCTGAGACTGAAGTCATAGAAGACATAAACCTATTCAGATAAAACACGTAACCATAGGGATAAAAGCCTAAACCAAAAAAAACCCTGTTTGTGAACCATCCTAGTTTTAAGAAATAACCTTTTCACGTTGTCAAATCGGAATCTTTTGCAGCGTTTAGCACAACATCTATACATTTTTTTTTGGAAATTTTAATACAGTTTTATTACGAGAAAATCTCTTCCAAGTAAATGAATGAAACAAGTAAGGAAAAGGGCTATACTCAGTTTGGTTTCCCAATTCATAATGAACAGAATTACTCCGGAACAACGTTTGCCACGTTCGGTGAATGGGCTCAAAACAAGATGGCCATCGCTCCCGATTTTGAGAAGACAATTTTATTCAGCCATAAAGCTCACGTTAATAAACCCATAAATTGTCGCATTTGGAGTGATGATAATCCGAGAGGAAAATTTCAAGAACAGCTGTTTGTCAATTACCACAACTATAACCGATATGTTTGACAGGGATGACCTGATATGCGAAGAAATTTGTGAAATTAGAAGCACACTAATTCACTTTCACAGGAAATTTTTAAAATCACATTGTGGAATTGAAAAGTGAAACTGGGAGCACGGCTGTATGTATTTTATTAGAAATTTTTATGTATTTTAATCGAACGAAATTTTATCAAAACAAAGGAAAATAAATTGCAGAATTTATAAAAATTAATCACTACTCTTAAATTCAATACAAATGTGTCTACGGGATTGTAAAAAAAAATAATTTAATTAATAAAACAAAAAAAAAAATAATTAGGGTTAGCCTTGGACAATAACAATCAATATACATATAAAAAATAATAAACTCGTATACAAAGTGCGTGTTCAAGTGGCTGAAACTTCGCGATTTTGATTTTTGAAACTTGATTTAAAACACACAGTTTTAATATTTAAGCTGATTACCGATTTTCAGAGTATATTTTATTAATTCAATATAAGTATTGATAACGAATGTATATGGTATTTTTTTTTTATAATTAGTCCATATTATTGTTTTTTTAAGAAGCCACTTATTAAGTACCTCAAGAACGTTTTCAGTTTCACTTTATGTAATGTAAACATTTGTTTGTACTTATTTTATCGATTAAAAATAAAGTAATCACATGTTTACACTTAAACTCCAATTGCATTGCATTCCCAGGGAGAAAGTGCGTGCCAGAAGTTAATTGCAAAGCGAACATCTTTTAATACTCTTATATGTACTCTGTGTACGTAGATACATACATACTTATGCACGTACTTACTAGTTAACCACTTAAAATATATGTAATATTTATGGAAAAATTAAAATTGTAGCACTTTTTTTTTCTTAATTAGAAATGCATGCAATCTTGCAATTTATAACATTTGCGATGCGAGCAAAAGTCCCCAGCGCAACATGGCACCGACTTCAGAGTGTGTTGCTGCAACACGACTCAACCCAAGCGTCACGCTACTCTTAACCGCATCTCGCAGCGCTGCGCAGTGCCATAAAGCGTACAATAAACTCAAGTCTGAGCCCTCCTTTTGAATGAATATGCTTTAAGAAAATAATTATGGCACATATGTAGTTCTAGTGTTGGCTTAAACTACAATCACATATGTATGTAAATCACTCATCAAAGTATAATTAAAAATTTCTGAGCAATTGCCTAATGTTAAGGCGGAGTATATTAGAAAAGAATCTGCGCATCATTTCACTTACCCACTGCCTGCCGTCGAGCCGCCTTGTCCATCTGGAGAACGCCGCTTAATATCATCGCCTGCCACACCATCTGCACCGCCTTCACCGACACCTTTACGCCCATTCCCGCTTGGCCCGTGGACATTCGCATGCGTTTCGCGGCCACCTGTCATTACACTCATCGCTCCGTCAGCCGTCTTGTCTGTCGCACCGTCACCATTGTACGCGTAATTCTGGAAATTTGCATCGTCACAGTCAACTTCTGGCATAACTGATATAGCACGTTCACTAACCCGTTCGACGATGGTGGCGTCCACAACACCATCCGCATTCGCCATCGCCATTGCACCGGTCGTAGCCGCGGCAACTGCTGCTGCTGCAACAGTGCCATGCTGAGTGGCATGTGCTGCGGCGGTTAGCACAGCTACATCCGCTTCGATGGGTTGTGTTGGTGGTAGTGGAGATTTTTGCGTATGCGCCGCAGTCATAGTAGAGTTGTAGCCATTCTTTTGCAAACCAATTGCTCCCTCAGCGGTGCCCGTGCGGGAAATGGATTCTCCACCGCCACCAATAACGCCCCCACCAACAGCAGCTGCTGTCACTGCAGCACCAGCTTTGGCAGCCGCTTTATTCTCCACCACTGTCGTCACGCTTGACGTTGGCGAAGCGGCGCTGTCCGATAAACGACCCACGTCACTTTCGAAACTTTTCAAGTCGGTGAGATTTTCTTTAATGGTTTTCTGTATTTCATCCGTTGCGTCCATCACAGTCTTTTGTACATTCTCCAGCGTCTTTTGAGATTTTTCTAATATGGTAGCGGGTAAAACAGTCCCATTTTCCGGTGTCTTCAATTGTGCCCGACTGTTGGTTTTTTTGAGCACAGCGGGTTTTCCTACAGATTGATATAGTGAGCGAAAGAATATATAAAATGCACAATTTCTACTAACCATTTGATTTTGCCACTCTGGTACCCTCCTCAGCGACCGAGGGTACCGTGGTTTTCTTGCTGAGATTACTATCTGAGCGTTTCATGCTAAGCAAGCTCATTCTGGAGGCCATGCGCACCAGTGACACGTTTGACGGATTCCGCTTTATAGCAGTAGTTGAGTTGCTACTGCCTGTGCTACCCGCACTCATACCTTGAATGGCTGTATGAGCTACACTTGCAGCTGATTTCGCGGCTTCCATGTCAACCATGCTGCTGCCGCCTTCATTGCCCCCAGAAGACTTTTCTTCTCGCGATTTAGTCGTTTCGTCTAATTTGTTGGCACTGTTGCTTCCACTCGCTACTCCAGCAACTAATTTCTTTTCACTTCCCTTACCCTTTGTCGCTGTGGCTTGGCCTTTACTGGTTGATTTTGACAAAGCTTTAGATGTGTTTTGGCGCTTTATTCCACTAGCTGCTAAGGCCACTGCCGCTGCAGAACCACTGGTGGCTGCTCTTTTTGTGCTTATTGCTGCGGCTGTGCCATCGCGACGAACCGTTTTATCTGCGCCAGTGGAAAGTGTATCTTTCTTTTGCAGATGGGAAGTTTCTCTTCTAAGGTTAACACCAGCTGCCTTTTGCGAACTGTTTGGCTGTTTTTTCACAGATGCTGCTTGTTTACTCACCGACGACGGCGTGCGCTTAACACTTGACTCGGGTTTACGCACCGAGGTTGGTGCTTTTTTGGCACTTATTGATTTCGTACGCTGACTATTTGGTGTTCTTGTAGGCGATGTCCGGCGCGAACTCCTTGCATCCTTTGATTTCGCTGGCGAACGAGAGCTAGATCGTTTGCCCACCCTCGATTTTGATGAAGATTTTGTAGTTTTTGTTCCGCTACCGGCTCTTAAGGGTATGCGCGATCGGGAGCTGTGTCGCGACTCAGATCGCTCCCGCAGTTTCTTGCCTCGCCCTCGACTACTAGAGCGTTTCTTATTTGGCGGACTGAGTGACTGTCGACGAGCTCGTGCTCTTCTATTCACAACTGGGCTGACAGAAATTGATTTTCGACGTGAAGATGGCTCAGCATTCCGTTTCCCGGGCATTGGTGAAACATTACCAGTAGTCGAAGTTATCGACCGAATACTCATTCTTGAATTCGAGCGTGAGTTTGCAATTTCTTTTGCCATTTCCATTCGCGAATTCGGCCGTGTACTGCTGCGGGAAGCTGTACGCGATATCGGACGTGTAGATGCACGTGAAGTAGAACGGGATGCAGGCCGGGAATTGGCACGCGAAGCTGACTGTGAAATGTCGGTTCTTGCCGTTTCGCGGGAAGCAGTGCGACTAGATGTGCCCCTCGAATTTGGATCAGACAACGGCAGTTGGGCAGTAAACTCTTTCAGTGGCGATGAAGAACGTGAGCCTTGACGGGAGCTAGACGCGCGTACCGGTATTTTCGAAAGTGAATCCCGTCGCGAGTTAACTTCCGAAAGTGTTTCAGATGGCGCTAAAGAATCGATGCCATTTTGTTCAGGACTTTGTGGTGTACTACCATCTTTATTCGGCGTGCCAATAATGGGCGATAGTGTGGAAGGCTTAACGATTTTTGCGCGTGAGGTTCGACCACCGGTCAAACTGGCTGGTGGTATCAAAGATTGTCGACGTTTTGTTTTAGGACTAGGAGAGGGGAATGCAGAGTTTCGGCGTTGCGATTGCGGTGCAACAGCTGGTCGGCGATAACTAAAATCGGATGTAGTAATAGAGCTTAAATTAGAACTCCGTCGATCTGAAGCTGTTTGTGTCGAGCTACGACGCTCAGGTGACGTAGAACTAGATCGACGACGTGACTGAAGACCTCTAATAGGTGTCGAAAGAGGAGTCCTTAGCTGTCTGGCTAAAGTTAGGTCATCCATGCTGGCCCAGTTTGAGCGCAATGGTATATGCGATGTGTCGCCATTAAGTATGCGCAGGAGGCCTTTTTGCTTTCGAGTTGGATTAGGATTGGGTTTAAGGGGGCGAGGCAAGGCACCGGGTGGAAATACAGCGGGCTCTCGTTGTAAATCTGTTATAGAGCGATTGAGTCGCGGAATAGCAGTGCGGTAGGGATCGGTAATTAAGGGAAGCGCTTCGTAACTTCTAACTTTTGATTTGTTTGCTGACTTGGCAAACGCTGGCAGTGCTGAAGGCCGCCGTAATCTCGACGTTGACGCAAGCGCCGCTGAAGTCGACAATGGCGTTATATCTTGCGATGACGAGAACGACTCTCGATTCTGCAATATGCCTCGTTGAGTCATCATGTTCGGAGTATGACGACCAGTCATGTTGAACTGGACCGAAGGGCGAGGAGAATCGTCGGCGGGAGCTTGAATTTTCTGTGGTGGCAACTGTGGCAACTTGAGTTGTGTGTATGATAGGGACTTTTGTTGTAAATAATGACGTGGCTTGGCGACAGGTTTTATAGTCGAACTATTTGACAGTAATGAAAGTTTTGAAGTCGAATGTTGTGTTCGACTGTATGATGAGGGGCTTTGAGCATGTGAGGACTGTGGTGATTTATCTGAGATAATTGTAAAAGAAGTCTTTTTATGAAGGCGAGGTTGGTCAACTCTGTAAAAGAAAAAAATATTATTAAATTTATGTATCGATCATATTTAATATTTGCAAAATATTTATTTTATTGCCTGAAATCACCGCCGGTGGCTATTGAGTCTCGCAAAATTACAGGCGACATTTCACGTTTGACGGAACTTTGACTCTCCGCGGGCGTGGAAGTAACGAAATCTGGAGGTGGTGGTGCCGCTGGGGGTGGTGGTGTGCGAAAACTTGGCTCATTGAAACTTTCTAAAGATCTTTCACTCAGTTGCTGCAAATACGATTGAGGGGAAAGCAGTAGATCAGTTTCTATCGCGCGCAGAATAGAAGGAGATGGATCGGGTGGTCTCGCTGGCGGCTGTAGTATATCTAGTGAGTCTGTTTTCTGATCAAATGATTGAGTTCTGTCCATAAGCCGTTCCTCACCGCTACTGGAACCATTCGAGTCATTAATCATCGCGGCCACAGGCGAATGGTGCATTGGCATTTCTTCCCTTTTAATCGACATAATGTTCTTGGAACTTGGACGCAGTCTTGGTATTTTACTAAACTCTGGATAGTCTTGTGTTGCTGGCTTAAACCACTCGTTACTAGTATAAGATTCATTAGAAAATTTGCGAGGAAACGGTTGACTTGCAGTGGTAGGCGGCTCGCCTATTTCACTGTCTTGTGTGTTACTGCAAAGAAGAGTGATTTGCTAAAGTTTAAGGTTTACAAGTCTTACTTGAAGCTTACCTCAGTGCACCGACATTCGATCTGAAATCGTCACTAAAGTTCGATACGCGCCGCGAGGCTTCAGAGTATTCGCGAACACCTTTCGCATCCTTTACTTCCAACGACTCAACGATTTCCGTGAAGTCACTTGGTTGCATGGCATCGTATACAGAGTGACGCCTCGCCACATCGTCTGGCGTTAACAGGGCATAATTAGGTGACTCTCGCGCCTCTGAGCTAGAGCCGCCACTAGAATTGGCCAATATTTGAATGTCTGGAGGTTGAAGACGCGGCATCGGCGTAGGCAGCACATCAAAGTTGCGCTGAGAGGACGTATCCGATATGCGTCGACTGAAAACCGAACTAAAAGGCACATTGGAGAAAAGACGTGTGTTTGCGGGTCGCTCAGTTTCCAAAGACACAATTCGTCCAATGCCATCCTCATCTGAGCCGGAACTGATTTCTAATGACGACGCATGAAATAGGCTCACCGGATCGAATTGCGTAGTGAGAAAGTCAGGCGGCGGTGGCGGCGGCACAGGATCACCGAAAAGGCTGCTGTACTGATTATCCAGCTCAACATCGACTGAGATGGTACCAGAGGGACGGGCACTATTGACACGCGAATGTGTTTGTAATTGATAAGCTACGCTTGCGTTTGTATTGCTAGCAGCTGATGAAATGCGATCATTCCGAAAGTGATACAATGAAGATGGTGACATTGTCTGATAATTGTAGTCGAGTGGAATTATGGCTGGCGTGAGCGTTGCTGTGCTCTGCGTGTTTGCGGAGCAGTTGGAAGCGGATCTGGGAGGATACACTGAAGAGTGTGGTGGAGTTGCGGATGAGGAGGAAGATGATGGCTTATGGTTCATATTAACATCGGATGTTGATTGTTTGTAGTGTGGTGAAAGAAGTAAGCTGTATGCGAGGTTTTAGAAATAGTTGCGTCAGTTTTCGTCTGCGAGTGTACCAAGTCGAGATGGCGCTGTTAATCTGCAAAGAATATAAAAATTAAATGAGTAATAAGGTTGGATCCAGTCTGACAGTGTTAACACCTGTATGCTTAGCCTTCGTTCGTAATGCTTGAATGTTTGTTGGGTTGCTTTTTAGACGCGCAAAGGCACAAGGATTTTGAATTAATTGGCATTTGTGCAAAGAGGTTCGAACACGACAAGGCATGTGTGTGTGTGTGTGTGTGGTTCGTTCTTGGATATGCGTGTTATTTGTTTGCAGTGACAAAGGTTTGATTCAAACTTGCACAATGTACGTTTTCTCGGTTGTGATACCACAAGTTTTATATTACAGTTGACTGTTGTTTTTGATATTTTCTTTTCTTCACACGCCTCTTCAGACACTGTAGACTGTTGTTTGCATGCAAAACTTTGGACAGACTCAGCAGCGGAAGATTCTTGATGATTGTCGGCGCTCTGCAGGACTCATTTCATATTTTGTGTTTGGAGATTCGAGGAGTTTTAGGACTGTTACAATAAAAATTACTGCATTTTAACTGTTTACCTATTCTGCTGGAAGCTGATAAATGGAAGCAGTTTTTGGAAGCTGTAATTTGTAGCTTTGTATAACCGGCTGACTTGTTAATCTGAAAAAAAAAAAACGAAATATTAATACGATGATTTAATAAGTCCATCGCTAAAATTATCAGAAAATACTCATAGAGTTCGGTTGTAACGTTACACTCTTCTTTGTTGTCAAAACTCTGTTATCCGACGAAATTCTAAGATCATATATTATTTTTCTTATGCCCGCGAATCGCGAACCGTTGATCGGTTAAGCGCTACAAATTTCCAAATCGTTCAAGTGTCCGTAAGAAAATGTAAATGACTAAGACTTAGTACGACGGAACCGCAATCCAACTTCGCCAACGGGCAGGCATTTAGTGTTTCGGACACTGTTTGAATTTGGCTTCGATGCTTCACTTCGTTGCCAGCTATATTTTAGCGCATCGCATGTCGCACGTGCCCACGTCTCGTTTGTGTTGCATGTGTTTGTGTGTGTGTAAGTGTGGGAGCGCTGAGCAGAGTTCGTACTTTTAATTTTTTTTGGTGGTAGATTAGTAGAATATTTATAAATATGTGAATGCATACACCAAATGTGCCTGTATTGTGTTCTAATTTTATAATGTTTTGCAGGTAAATGTGTATGCCTTGATAAATGTGGTTAGTAGAAGAACAAAAGTCATAACAACCAAACTTCAAACAATTATTGATTAAAAATAGTAAAAATGCGAAAATATTTTAGGAAAAATTTTAACTTAAAATTAAAAAAAAATTATCTTGAAATGCTCTGCTTTCGATTGGATTAGAGAGCTGGTTAGGTTTAGCACCCACGTATCTAAATATATAGTACAGAAAGGCGATGAAGTAAAGATTGCATTGGATTAAACATTGGCTAGCATTTCATTTTCATCCGGTTTGTCAACCATAATAAAAAGAGTTTTTTTTTTTTCAAATAAAAAAATTTAATAAAACATGTTATGCTGGTCTGTGTTTTAATAAAAGCAATTATTTCAAAAACTTGCATAAACACTAAAATCATGGTGTAACTTATGTGAACAAACCTAAAACTATTACCTTTTCTAAACAAGCTGATTTTTTTTAGTATTTCTTTCGTAAATTCTTGGAAAATACTGTAAAAAAAATTTTAAAGAAAAAGCGTTTAAGGCCATAAGTGTAAAGCTCAAGTTAAGTATTCACATTGAGGTGATTACCTAACTCAAAGTTTAGTTTGACATTTGTTTGTTTTCTCTCGCCTATATGAACTGTCAAAAGAATTTAGTAATGGATTTTCCAGCAGCTCGGCCAAATTTTTCAGCCACATTTTTAACAGTGACGCCAAATGCATTCCCAAAAACGCATGACCATAAGCATCAAATAAAAGTGGCGTTAAAGGCGCGTTAAACGAGAGATATTTATAATGTAAATGTACTTTAATTAAGCAGCTGAAGACATACAATTGATATTTGATATACCGTTGATATTAGATTTATAGTTCCAGACATTTAATTATGCACGTAAAATAATTTAAACATATTGCCTTCTTTTTTAATATATTTGGTTATGTTATGACCTTCACCTAAATTATTCCAAAGTACACGTTTTTGGTCTAATAGTGTTTTGAAATAAATATTAAAACGACTAAATGCGCATTCAAAATTGTACAATTCGCAGGGAGCAAAGTGCAAAAAAGGAGACTTTTAAAATTGTGGTTTTTTGTAAGCTTACAGTGGTAGAAATATGTAGTAGAAATGCAATTCAGCAAAAACAGAAAAATGCAATAAAGTGCGAACCCTGTCATCAGAGGCATTCTCTTACTTACATATTTATATCTTTAAAATTTCACGCTTCGTTTCAAGTTGGCAATCAGTTGTTAGTTGCAAGTGACTACAGAAATTGAAGTTTTTGTTGGAATTCTTCAGCTATCGCTGTGTGAAAGAGAGCATCAAATTTAAGCAGCATGCACAACAAAGCATGAAGATGCCTTCACGATTATAAATAATCAAACAACAGGTGGAAGGTACATACATACATAAATAATTAAATTACTCACTCAGTATATTAGTTAAATATATAATTTTAAATTAATTGAATGCAAAAGATATTCGAAAAAATAATTTGCAATGATTAGCAGCAATGTACTTCTGCAACTGAACTGTTTATATGAAACTAAAAATGTTAATATGAAAAAAATATGCAAAAAATGCGAACAGATGAAGAAGCAAAAAGTTACACCCAAGGTTAATTCAAACAAGTTGGTCTTAATAAAACAGCTGACTATGCAATTGCTGATGTGTAAAAATGTCATTTTGCCTACGGGTATGGGTAAAATTTCGTAAATACGAGAGAAAACTTGTAAATTATTTTTGTGTATTTTGGGATTTTTTTAAATTTTGAAAACATTGTAACACCTTTTGATTATGTAATAATAATTACTATGTCTAAAACTATGTCTGCATTAAATAATTAAAAAAATAAGAAAATAGCAAATTTTTTAACCATTTTGCTTTGAAGTATTATCAATAAAGTTTAAGACGTAGTAATTTTCACCAAAGAGTGATAGTTGTGATAGTAAAAGATTGGGCGATCAAATAGTCCTTATTTCTGTAGGAACTAGGAATGGATAATTTCGGGAGCATTTCAGCATAATTTCGGCATAGTTCGGGACTAGTACGATGTTTTTTCGGGACTAAGTCGCGAACATTTCAGGAAATTTTCAAAATCTGTTCAGAAATATTTCAGTATTGATTTGGAACTATTACAGAAACATTTAGGTGATCGATGTGGACCGTATTAGATTAGTTCAGCACTATTTCGGGGTAAGTTCGGCGCCATTTCCAGACTGGTTTACCGACTAATTAAACATTATTTCCAGACTAGTTTAGAATTACTGCGAGACCATTTACGGTATATTTCAATAACATTTCAAGACTTGTTTGCGATCATATCGTACTGTTTCACATTTTTAAACTAGTTTCAGATCAACATTCGTTTGACATTGTTACGTGATAGAGATGTACGACTTTCTCAGCACCACATTAATACAAGCTTTGTGAGTAAATCGATAACATTTTGAGAAATGTTACTGAAATTTTCCTGAACTTTTTTTGAAGTATTTGTGAAAAATTTGGGAACTAGTGCCGACAAAATAAATAGTTTTTTTTTAAGTTCGAAATTTTAATGAAAAAAAATTCATTAAATAATTAATTAAGTATGTATTTCTATTGCAAAATAATGAAAAATTAAAAAATTAAATTAAATTGCCTAAATTGTTTTAGTAAATAAAACACTTTTCTTTGAAATTAAAAAGCAATAATGTTATGTAATAAACAAGTTGCAATTCCATATTTAATAATGTTCAGGATTCAAACTCCTAGTTAGCTCCATTTAATAAGCTTGATAGATGGTATTTTCATGTATAGTAGGTCAGAAACTTTATAAAAACATTTTTCGTAGTTGACAAGGTCATATGTGTTTATTGTTGTGTTTTTTTTGGAGGGCGGGGGGGCGTTGGTTCAAAAGCCAGGAAGTTCAAGCGAATTTAATAGTAAATTGGCATGAAAATACTGAATAATTTTAAAGATGACTAATGAAGTGGAAATGTTTTAATTAAACGAAAACATTTGCAATTCACGTTTTTGACAAAGTAAGTAAGTGAAAGTGATGAATGTTTTTTGATTTATTTGACAAAAGAGTTGAATAAACATATGTGAAGTGGCTTGAAGGTTGCGTTTTGTGGGTCAAAAATACGAGGCATGAACAAACTGATGTACGTAGGCGTATTAGATCTGGTCTTAATATTACTATACAGCAAAAGTTTGCAAAGCAAACCACTCACTTGAAAATTTGTGTTGAAAATATTGCGAAATTTTTAGGCCAACATAAAATCGCTTAAAATAAGTTTTATCGTACTAATAACACATTTTAATATAAAATCAATGAAATTTGGCATATAAGCAGCTTATAGCTTCAATTGACATACGTACATACTAGTAATATATTTTTTAAAAGAAATGTCTACCTCTTAACTTAAATGTTTATTGATTTAAAGCCAATTTCGTAATGCGGCTGACAAAGGAGAGATATAACTGAAGGCTTGATTTAGAGAAAAAATAAAGTTTGTATGACATAAGCGTTGTGAAACCAATAAGATTTAAGAAATACTTACAATTGAATTAAAGAAATACAACATTGTGCATATTTGGACTATTCGTTTTTATTAAAGTTATTCCTAATATTTTCAATAAAAAAAAACCTCACTCTCTAACAAAAATAATATAAATTAACCAAGTTATTAGCTTTATACAAATTTTATAAATCTTGCTTGAGTTCACAACTCATTTTTCAAATGGATTCAGAGAATTTATGCACACTGATGTTATATACATATACTGATTTTAGTAAAGCATTCGACAGAGTAAGTCACTCTTTACTGATCCATAAACTCGATCTCCTGGGTTTTCAACCTAATCTCCTTCGTTGGATATCTTCTTACCTCATTGACAGAACACAACGAGTTCTTTTTAAAAATTCATGCATTTATCTTCAGGGGTCCCGCAAGGAAGTCACCTTGGTCCGATTCATTTTTTTACTTTTTATAAATGACTTACCATCTGTAATAAATTATTCAAAAATTGTATTGCATGCTGATGATGTAAAACTTGTTAGATCGTATCATTCTCTTGAGGAAAGGTCCTTACTACAAGCGGATTTAAATAGCATGACTAACTGGTGTGAACCCACTAAACCTTAAAAATGTAAAGTTATGAGCTTTTCTCGCAGGGATGTTCAACCAGCTTCCTATGATATATGTAACCATAACCTCGAACAAGAACTTTGTTGATCTTGGAATTACAATGGACCGGAAATTTCTTCTTAATCTTCACATAAATGTTACAGTTAACAAAGCCTAAGTTGTTTTTGTGTTTTTAAAACGATGGTGAAAAGAATTCAATGACCAATACATTACGAAGACTGTTTTCACAACGTTAGTGAGGCCAATACTGGAATATGGATCTGTTGTTTGGAATTCGCGCTATCAAGTTCATTCCGACCGAGCAGAGTCAAACAATTTTTGCTTTTTGTTTTAAGAAATTTTCGTTGGGCTTCTCAGTACAACCTGCCGCCATATATAAGTCGTTTAAAACTCATTAATCTTCCTACACTTGCTAGTCGCAGAGAAATGCTAGGCATTGTATTTTTGGTCAAGTTACTAACAGGCTTAATCTATAGCCCATCTCTCCTTGGCGAAATAAAACTAAAGGTCCCCTTCCGAATTTCAAGACATTTCCGGCTTCTTTTTCTGAAGCCATGAAAAAAGGAATTTTGAGTTGAATGAGACACTCCGTACTTTGTGTCAGGATTTTAACTCTCACTCTAGTTCTTTTGATATTTCAGACTCACTTTTTTACTTAAAGAAATGCTCTCAATAATTGATATATATTACTATTCGATCAGCTGATGAGCATTTGTTCTGTAGCTGAACAGTTTTGGATCTCGATACTTAGCAAACTTCTGCCTTTCATGACTCGGCGCAACATATATGAAAAAAAAAAGCTTTTTATATATCCGTGCGTCATACGGATGCGCCCCTCGCGTCGGTCGGGCGGGTATGGAGGGATAAAACTGTTGGGATTATTATTAAAAAAAATTGTATAAGTAAAATTTTATAAAATATTGGAACTTTTGTAAAAAAATGTTTGATTTTTAGTACGCAGAGGTAACTCATTGAATTTTAGTACGATTAAGTGAGAGTTTCAAGTATTTAAAAACTTGCGCTTATTTTCGAGATTTTTTTCGCAGCACTAGATTTCATATAACATTTGAACCAGAAAAATTAAAAAAGGAGCTTTCAGTTATAAAGTTGCGCGCTCAAAAAATTTTGAACATTTTTATTAATTGTTGAATTTTTATAAATTTTGTGTGTACATACATATATATTTTCAATTTCATTTAAAAATATTGAAAGGCATATAAAACTAAAACAAAATTGTCAAAACCTGTCAAAATACCGCATATACCCTCCCCCTCAAAATCTGAGAAAAGTTGGTCGATAAATATATAGGTCTGATAAGTGGAATTTTCATTTTAAATTGGCTTATGGTATACAAAAATGAATGTTGTAACTTTTTTATTTATTTATTGTTTTTTTATTTATTCCAAATGACGGTATTTATTTTTATGTAAACGCAAATTATAATGATGAATAATTCTTCTAAGATTTCGTCAACTGTTAAATCGATATCTCTGTGGATATTCATAGAAGCTAACCCCTTAAGCTTTTCTTGACCTGTTGTATTCCGTAAGTAGGTTTTCATTATATTCAAAGATGAAAAACCGTTTCGGAAATTTTTGCCTGAAGTTCGCAGTTCCACATTTTGACTTCCGCAAAAAAGTTTTGTTACGAAGAATCTATTACTTTTTCGTAAAATACAAATAATTCTTCAGTTTTTTTTTTATCAAAATCATACTTTGGAAACAAAACACCAAAATTGTCTTTAACTGATTTGTGGTCAAGAAATCGGCTTTTTAATTGAGCGATATATGTATCGAGGAAGGGAATGCAAAAAGCAATGCGATAGTATGTCTCAGCGTCGCTTGTTTCCAAATTAAAGTGGTTCATTTGTTGTCTATTGTATTACGGAACCTTGATTTTTGTACCTAGATCAGTGCATAATTGTTCAACGTGTTCAAAAATCAAATGAAAATTTTTTTTCTGCATTGACTTGACATATGCCTGGGCTCCATGAAATTCACCACTCATTGCTGGAGATCCATCATATCCTTGTCAATACCAAAAAGAACAGTCGACATCAATTTCCGGAAGGTAATCAATTATCGTTCTTGCTAATCCTTCACCAGTGACTTCTGTCACGGGAACAAATGCTAGAAAATCTGCTATAAGATTTGAAGTTTGATCAAAGTACCGAACGCATATTTCAAACTGATCTATCGCTGCAATGTCTGTTGTACTATCAGCTAACATGATAAAATCCGTGATATGTCAATAATTTCATTCTGGATTATTTTGCTAGTATACATTGCGTTTTGAGCAGAAGAGGTCAAATCTTGATTCAAATCGTCATCTACTTCAGCACGGTATCGTAAAACCGCTCGGAAAGTTCCTTCATTAGATGTTGGATCGCTTGATTCCTTCTGTGATGTGTTTGATTCTGTGATTAGTCGTCCGTGGTCCCTGTGCCCACGAAGTGCTATCCCCTGCAGGCTACACAATATGATTGCTTTGACAATAGGTTTTAATCTTTTCATAGCATCGTTTTTCGATTTTTCTTTTTGTGTATCAAGTTGAATATCGATAGGTTTCCTAATTCCACTCGCAATGTCACGTAAATTTTCAATTTCAAGCACGCATTTTTTATGATACGCAATCTTCCAATTAGTGAATGGATTTTTCACCAATTTTCCCAAAGCTGTTGCTTTTTTGCCGCAATGTTCGATGCCGTACGCAACGCAATAGAATACTCTAACCAATTGAAACGTGCAAACCAACTGTATTGGAATTTAAAATTTCTTGATCCTGATTTCAAATGTTGCGGAAGGTTTTCATACGATATCTACGATTTCGAATATGCTTTCAGCTGTCTAAAAATATAAAATAACAATAATACCTCTTAATATATGATATCATCTATAGCTGTTAATACGAAAGTACTCGTTACTCTTACCAAAAAATTGTCCGGTTTCTGACTCGCAACTCTTCCAATATCAAATTTTTAGACTACCGCATCTATTCTGACTGACTTTTCAGTATGCGTAGAACAAACACAAGAAACTTTTTCATTAACGATATCCTCAGTCAACAATGATTCTGGTGTATCTTTTGAATTTCGAAAAACTTCCAATGACGTTGCTAAGTTTGCAGGAGTTATCGAAGAATAAGACGTGGTGTCTTCTGAACTTGTTATATTTAGTGGTATTTTGCAAGAATTGTCGTCATCTCCATTAACCTACAAATTATACATAAATAATTTTAGCAATTTTTAACAAGAACGAAAATGAAACGAAATTTTTGCACTGTTCCTTTGCACTAACTTGCTCCGAAGTTTCTTGACTGAAGTAGAAGAACAAGTTTCTTTTCATGATGTATAACAACTGCACGATGAATTTAAATATCAAAAGACTTGCACATTTTATTTTCCGCAAACTCACTCGATCATCAAGTCGATTTCCCGATTAAAAAAAATATATCTAGAGTTGGGAAAATTAAAGGGAAAAGTAGGAGACACGAAGCAGACGGAGTAACTCATAGAGTGCGCTGAGCGCAAAGCCCGGTAAGTAATTCAAACTCAAATGTCAGCAAGTACCAAAAGTAAAACAATATTATAAAAAAATTTCGGTGAACAAAGTTCTTTAAGAAACCAAAACCCAAAGCCCACGCCGCTGATACATTTGTATGTACAAATATTTAGAATTGTAGGGTCACATATTTTGATTCACTCATCTTCCATGTACGAGTATGTTGTAAATATTGCCGCTAGCTTAAATACGTACTTTCATTTTTCCACACGATCCACTCATTCTTCACATTTTGAAAGGCCTACTTTTGGACGCTCAACCTCGCAATGGTGAGCACAGCTGGTGGTTAAGCGTATTAAAAATCGGTTGAGTGCTGAACTGATTTGCTTTAATGGTCGACCGAACTGCGGCCGCTAAATATAGAATTCGGTTTTCTTGTATTGATAGTTGTTGCTCTCTCGCCCTCCCCTAAGAAGGCACTAAATTTGTTTACTCACTTTTTATTTTCCTTGTTCACTTGTGGTTTTTATGACACACTTATTCGCATTCCTTTGTATCCCATTCGCATTCTCATTCGCACTATCGCCGACTACCGAAGCTCTTCGTCGATAAACTGATAAGAAGAAAGTAAAGTAATCTGGGTCAAAGCATTTATACTTTTATGTCTACTTTAGTTGCTGGTGGCGGCTGCTTTCGCAACTCCATTGACCCTAATGGCAGATTAAGTAAATTATAGTTCATTACCGCTGCGACACTTGGCAGCGTGCTTACGTGTGTATGTGATTTTAGTATGGCTAATAGCTTCAAGGTGTTGAAGTGCACGTTAACAAACGAAGGTTTCCGCGCAAACGCTTAGATCAATGTCGCGGAAAGAATGCGAGGAAGTGCAAAACAATGTCACCGAGGGCGCTTTAGCCAAAAGCCGGATTAGGGAGAGTCCCGCGGTGTAGTTATGTTGTGTGTGGGGCCAGCAATGCGAGCGGGTGTTTGGACTTGCGGAAATTATGACGCGCCGCCACGTTCGCTTTGCAACTTTTAGCGCATTGCCTTGCTTTTTACAACTTTTACCATCTCCGTTGCAATAAATCACTCAAAATGTTTTCGCAGATTAAATGTAAATTTTTTGTAATCATTGCTATGTATTTCCTGTCAAATAAATTTTAAACTTTACAAGTCCGATATAGAAAATGTCAAATAAGTTGTGTTTTCGTAGCAATTAAAAATGTGCTAAAATTAAAATGCGTTGAGGACGAGGACTTGCAAGTCGTCCTACAGTGGCTCTGTCGGTGGCTAAAAATTTTAAATTTCATGTAAATGAAGCCCAACAAAATGGGTTCCATTTTAAAAGGAATTTGTAGCGTTAGAAAAAATTAAAACTCCCTTGTCTGCGAATTGTTTTTTTCCGGATGCAGCAAATCTTCAAACTACATGGACAAATTAATTTCCGTATTTATCAAAACAATTATTGAATCGTTTTAAAGAGCAACCGCTACATCAAAAGACACCTTTTTCTTATAAGAAAAAAAATTCTTTTAAAAATATACACTGTTGAATACTAAGCATTTTTGGCGTTACATTTTCGAAGAATTTAAGGAATGATTGCCCAAAATTTCTGGTAAAGTTATACTACAACTTTTCTTAATTAATTTTTCATCGTTCCATAATCTAGGTTACTAGGGACTTACTTAAAATAGTAAATAAATGAGATAACAAAACAATTGCATTACAATACTTTCTGAGATAAAGTTGAGTTGAAGTATAGCCAGTTAAAGTGAAGTAAGTTGAGGTAAGGAAAAGTCCGATGAGGTGAAAATAATTGACGTGTGAAAGATTTGGGCGTAGAGAGTATATGAATGGTAAGTGAAGGTATTGTGAGTTTAGGTGTGGTGAACTCAGAACTTGTTGCTATGTTCAACCATTTTCGTGTAGACCACTTCCGCCTGCACCTTTTCTGTCTCATGTTGATATTTTCAATTTACTATCCCCACTGAAGAGCATAAGATAATATTGCATAGCATAACATTTCGTAAATTAAATATGATGACAACAAGAATATAGCATAGCATAACATAGCTGAGCATGAAATGCCATAAAATAAATATCACAATATTACTTCACATAACACAACATAACATAGCGCAACATTACAACACGTAACAAAACATAACGCGACGTAAAGTAACGTAACGTAACGTAACATAGCGTAAAGAAACGTAGCGCGACAAAACATGCGTCTGTAATTGAGGTGAGTTTTGGTGTGGTGGATTCAGCTGTGGTGAATTTTGGTTGTTGACTAGAAGAAGCAAGTCATGTTCGTGTGCACTTACAGTTACTGTTCGCTAAAATTTCGGCCGCAGACATCAAGTTTTCAATTTACTTTAGCCCCTTAAAAAGAAGTTTTACTTTAAAAATAATTTTCATTCAGTGTTGTTATGAATTTTCGGAAGTCGAAATCACGTTTTTCTGGAAAAATATATCCTGCGATATTTATAATTTAAATTTTTTGTAACTAATTAATTATTTTAATTTTAATTTTTATATTTTATTTTTAACTTTTTACTCAGCGTGCTCTTATTTATTTTATATAAATAAATCCAAATAACAAATTTTCTTTCCCTTGAGGGCAAACTTTTCTTTTCACCCATTAGTTGAATGGTAATGGTGCACTGTACGTCCGCCCTAGTGGACAATTGCAAAGTAAAAGTAACTGCAGAGCGTTGTAAAAATAAACTGTTGCACAATTGAAAAATGTGTTCGCTATTTTTGTTGATGAGGCGCTGCAGACTTTGTACACACACATGAGAGTGCATGTCTGATAATAAATTTTGTGGCGCTCGTAAATAAGCTTGTGTGTGTTATCGCAATGACTTTTTGCAATGTGAACAACAAACGAATTTCATTCTGTTAAGGACTAGATGCAAAAGCAAAGTCTTACCCCTCTAAATCAACCACTGTTTTAAGACATTAACCGTCCCTACCACTTAAAAAACAACAGAAGACGACCTGCAAGACACTACCTTCCTTCCAGATTTTAGACCGATCAGCATAGTGAAAGGACTCTTTGAAGTATTCAAAACGCTTTTGTCTAAGAAGAAAATCACGTTCATCGAAGCGAATAACTACCGAGTTCGTTTTAGTCAGGCTTAAGAGCTAGTTACTTATACTCTACTGCATTAACAAGATATTTGTCATTACAGTGTTTGCTGAACTTTGAAATCCCTCTTCTAAACTTGCCTACGTTTACCCTGTTCTGTAGGGTCGTATTTAATTCAGAATTTCCATAAATGATATTTTTAAAATTTGGAAAAATTCTCACTTTGACGCTTATGGTCATGACGATCAGCTAATCTCTCTAATCCTATCGAGAAGACGTCGATTCGTGAATGGATAGAGCAGAGCTTCAATGCCCAAAAATCCAATATACTGCAAATATGCAAAAACCAAATCCAGCTTTTTGAGTGCTTATGATGAACATATTTATGACGTTGAGAGCCAAATTTTTAATAATCGAAAATAAACTGATACGGCAAATGTTTTAAGTGATATTCTTTAAACGCATGCTCGTGAAATGTCCGGAACATTAGTTGGGAGAACTTTGCAAACCAGTTGCTTAATGGTGGCACAAGCGACCACTTTGGAGAAGACAACGAAGCCGAGACCCAACCAATGGTATCGCAATCAACGAACCGTCATGCGATAGATTATAAGTTTTTGCTATTCAAGTATGACTACCAGTAGTTGTTTAAGTGCATGCACCAGCTCGTTTGCTGAATAATGTAGAACGAATGCGAGGCGAATTGATTGTTGCAGTTTAAGGGTAATAATTATGTCTGATCTACAAGAAGAGTAATCTAAAGTATGCGCATATTTTCGAGGAATCTCACATTGGCTCCATCGAGCTTTTTGTTTCAGAGAATGAATTTCATTGTCAATGTATTTAATGAACACTAACATTGCGGGCTTACACTTGGAAAATCTACCATCGGCCAGTAGTTAGTAGAAAAACCGCAAAAAAATAATGATCGCTTATAATTTTTTCTCGGTTTTACAGCCGATTTTAACAACACCAGAAGAAGCTAATAGGTCTATGAAAAATGATGTTGAGCCAAACGACCAGACCGTCAGAATTGGGAAGGATTGCTACAAGCTGTTTTAATCCATTTCGAGAGAGAGTCAAGCAAGCTTGCGCGCTTACGTGAGTTCAACCAAAACTTTCGTGTTAATTAAGTAAGTATGGTAAATATCAAACTGGTGAGGGTGTTACAAAACAATTTTAAATTTTTTACTTCTAGACGTTATGAATCTCGTCGGCTCCATTAAAGCGAAGCGAATGAGCCTTCTGTTGAACGTGGACAAAAAGAAGGATTGCCGTTCTTCACAAGACAAATCAAGTAACAATTAATCAAATTTACTGTTCTTCATTCATCAAACTATGATCAAAATCAATGCGATACTATGCAGGTGTCCAAATAAGTCCACCTGCTTTTACTAGCTCTCAGAGAGGGTCCGTATGTCTGATTTTCTAAGCCAGCACTTCATAGGTACCTGCCCTCAGTGTAGATTGAGAGTGTGTTGCCTGAGAGCATATAACGAGTTAGTCGCTACCGACTTGTGTCACCTTGTAAGCTGCTTGACTGTCTACATGTTGGTGGCGTTAATGCAGTTAGAATTTTAGCAAAGATTTTCCACTCGTCTGACTCCAGCTGGATCTCGAAATGGGGCTCTAGGTAAAGTAGCATAATGAAAATTAATACAGACCGCAATTTCCTTCTTAACAAACAATCATTTAAACGCACAGAACACATTTTTATAAGAACGCCTAGAACGAGATTTAAGTTGCGCAAGGTATACAATTTAATTTCATCATATAATGTGGATGTCTATATATTTGTTGTTTTAAATAGTATATGAAATATCAACTTCTGATCATTTTCTTCTTCCTTTAGTTTACTTTTCTCTTATATCGAATATCTACTTAAAACCACTTTATCACTTTAAGATATTGAGTTGTTATTTCCTATAGCAGCTCTTTATTTATCAATTGAATCTACTATTATTATTATGAATTTACGTCTTATTATTTTGAACTAATTTCACTTAACTGCACTTCATAGTTATCACACTTGAACTCACTTTTCCAATACTATCACTGCATTTTTCTTTAACATAAACTTATTATAGTAGCGCAGAACTGAGAATAGTTTAACTTAAGTGAATCAAATTTACGAGTTTAATTTAATTTTGACTTTTCAATTTCACTTTAAAGTGTTTTTCACACGCAAATTTAAACGAATTAACATGGAACGATAAAAAAAAGAAACACACAATTGAGAAAAACTTCTCGCCGAAGCAAGTCAATCACAGGAACACAACGACAAAACAGCGCACACCGACTGCCACCAGTCAACTAAACTAACTGCCACGCTGGCTAAATGACTGACTGACGACTGGCCAACAAGCACAATGGCGCGCAAGTGAGCCTTAAAGAGCGAAAGTTTCGCCAGCAACAACAACAACAAAACACACTTCCCAACTTGGCTGCAACTTGGCTGAAAGTTGGCGTCTTTGCGACTACTTGCAGTCCTTTGGGTCCACCCGCCTCTTCCTACACTGCACAACACTGCCATTCAAATTATTTCTCACTTGAGCGAATCACCGCAAAGTGTTGTTGAAATGTTCCTGCCCGCACGTGAATGCGCCTACAAATAAAATTTGTGTTTGTATGCGAATCGACTCCTGCTCTTTTATTTCTGTCTCCTTAGTTTAACTGTGTTGGTGTTTGGTATGCCGTTTTTTCTTTTGCAAAGAAAAACTGTTACGCTTTTTGTTTTCTGCAGGTTTCTCCAACTTTTATGTTTTGTTTTCGTTTACGCGGCGAAATAACCTGTTGTTGCAGTTCGCTGTTTGCCAAATTCGCCACTTGTTTCACATGTTTTCACAGGCGATACTTGCCCTGGCCCCTCTCTCCTACTTTTCGCGTTTGGTTAGTCAACTTTTCTTGCAAATTCGTGTGTTAGTAATTGTTTTATATTGAAGTAATTTATTTCATTCTCTTTGTTCCACCTGTAGTAAGTTAACAGTAGTTTTTTGCCTGTCGATAATAGTCAATGAATTTTTGGCCAATTATTGGAAAATTTAGTGATGCTCTCGTCATACTCAAGCTGTTTGTTTGTTGCAAATTGTTTGTAAAAAAAGTAGTGCCCTTACCACAGTTTTCGCAACAAATTTAGGTAAATAAAGAACGCAGTGATTTCGGGGTGCATGGCGATGGAAAGAAATACGCTACTGGTGGGCCAGCAGTGCGCGTGCTGGCAGCAACAAATCTGTGCACGGTACGAAGACAGCTGTATAAAAAATTGTGAGTACCAGGACTCATGAAATTTTATATAGTATAAACATTTGTGCAAGGCTCATATTTGCATATGTACATAAATAGGTTTGATAAGAAAGTTCACAATAATTTCTTTACATTATTTATTTTGTCAGCACAAGTTCAGTATTTAGAAGCACTTCGGGTTCAGAACTATAAGAGTACGACTTCGAAACCTGTTTCTGATTTCCTCAAACTTTTACGGAATTAGTCCTCGAAATGAACCTGAAGTGCCTCCGAATAAAACGAACTTATATCAAATAGTTCAGAATTAGTCCAGGGAAATAGTCGTGAGTTAGTTCCTGAAATAGTCTAGAATTTTCTCCGAAATAATCCCGAACTTGTCCCGAAGTAATCCCGAATTATTTTCTGAATGCTCATTTGTACACAAAAGCAGTGGTGCGAGGCAAACGCAAAGTTTACCCTTACCACCGTCCTTACTAAGTTGTTCTCACATTACAAATTTCGCACAAAACACTATTCTAGTGTAACAAAATTTGTAAAAATCAGTAGTCAAGATTTAATAGCGAAGAAACTGCAATATACTGGACTTTGAAAGATTTGAAGATATATACAATGTACATTAAGGCTTTCCGTTGGGTAAATCTGGAGCGCAGAGCTGAAGGTCGAAAATCTACTACTTCAATTGAAAATAACTTTATCGTTCGCGCTAGTAAACCGGACTTCCCATTAAAACATTTGAGCTGATCAAGCTCCAGCAACTTTATAAGTGTAAGTAGAAAGGAATGACGAAAAGATGCTCCACCTGATCGTTTCCAAACCTCAAAACCTTTATTGAACTCCTTTGTTCGTTTCTCGGATTACCGCACAGTCTACCAAACACTGATGGCAGCTTTGATGGAAACTGTGTTGAAGTTTGAGAAAGAGAAGCCCTTATGTTTGGTGAAAACTGTAGCAAAAAAAGCATGTAATTTAAAAATGGTGTACAGCTACCGCCGTTTTTCGGAGAAGATAGTTCAACATACTTATGGCGGAATTCAGTAAGCTGCCTCAGTCTCTAGTAAAGAGGAATGTTACAATTTTAGACCAGTTGGTATTCATTAGTATGAAAATAAAGGCAACTGTCTCAAAATGAAGTCTCTAAATTGTAATCAGATGTTAAGTAGGTAAACAAACAATAAATAAAGCACAAAAAATAAAAAGGTAAAGGCAAAGAAAATTAATAATCTCTAGCTCATAATATCAAATTTTTAGACTTGAGATTGTACCAAATTTGTTTAGAGAAAAGAATTTGATAGTTTTAAGTTAATTACAATTTTTTTCTTTCAAATTATTTACAAATGTCAGCGGAGGAGACTGATCTTTCTTGTATTTCAAACATTTCCATTCGAACAGGGAACGAAAAATTGTGGAATATTTTTTTTTTAATATTTAAGCCAAGAGTATACTCTAATAACTTCCTGCAAACAAATGTTTTTCTAAAACGGATTTTAGACGTTCAAGCGGCTTAGTGCTCGACCATTCCATAAGATCACATACATATATGTAAATATGCCCAGATTTGCCACCGGTGTTCTTAATGCCATTTACAAATATTTATTTTTGAGAATGTTCAATTAAAGTTCAGTACATTCTCTAAAAAAAATACATAATATAAATTCAAGTTTCAAACTTTGCTTCCTACAACGTATGCAAAACTTTATTTTTATATGGAAGATAACCGCAAGATTCTCAACTTAAGGAGGTTTTCTACTTTAGAGACCGGAAAATTACCTTTTTTTATAATTTTTGGCAAAATAAGACTATAGAAAATTTTTGAAAGTGACTTTTTGCAAGTTAAACTAAGGTATATAATCAATAAATTGGCCGTTTTACTTTGTCAAACAGTTTATTCAAATCATATTAGTGGCGCTTCAAAGTTTTCTCGTGTAAATCATCTTCAACAGAAAATTCCACTTTTTTTGTATTCAGTAGACTTGTGATTATATCCGGAATCAGAATAAAGTCGATCAACGTAAAATTGACAATTTCACACTACGTTAAATGAGGATATATATGATTTTTACTATGTTTTCGATGGTGTATTGTTTACGAAAAATAATTTAAACAAATTCGTTTTACATAATTTTGGTTCCGGCTAGAAATCTAACTAGTATTTTTCTAGGCGACCTTGATTAATTAAATTTATGGCTTTGTATCTCGAAAAGTATTTAAGATCGAGTTATAATATTTTGCAGACATATTTTACATATAATGTTAAACAAATTGTTAAAAATCAACCGAAACTGATTGCTATATGAAACTTGCACGTCATTGTACTAAAAAAAAGGGGCTTAAAAACTACATACCCAAAAATGTTTATAATATGTACTTCTGAGAAAAAAAAATTTATTAAATGATTATAATTGGCATACAATATCATTTTGAACTTCGTTGCAAATCGTAATTATTTTTGGAAAATATAAATATACCAGCATGAAGCAGTGAAATTTTGTACATAAAACATTGAGAAGTTTAAAATCATTTGTGTACTTAATTCAAAAGAATTTATTCATAAAAACATACTCATGTATATACATATATTTTGGAATATACAGCTTTGAAGCTTATTTTAATTTAGTACAATAATGTGTGCATTTCAAGTGACTAAATGTTGCCGCAGATTTTTGACAATTTGCTGACGCTCTTACGCAATTTCTATTATAAAACGCATGCTCAGTACTTATGCGGAGGAGCGTTAGTGAAAAATTGTCAAAAATCAACAGCAATCTCTAGTGAATTGAAATTTGCACGCTTTCAAAACAAATTTGAATGGCCTATAAGACCACATACTCTAAAATATTCCCGACTTTTTTAAATTCGAAATATTGTTTAATTGACGGTCCAAACAATTATAAAAATTTTTTTGCAACAAATTTGCGACTTGCAAAAAGAACAATAGGTAGCTTATCGTATAGCGTGGAAAGTAACAACAGTACTAAGCGAGTTGAGTTGAAATTAGCGGGTTGAAATAAACTCGCTTAAAAAATAGCCGATCTCATTGAAAGTGTTGGAAAGTGAGAAAGGGGTGCAATTGTGAATAACGATTGGAAATTGCCAAGGGAAATTGGACAATTTTCGCTAAACATCAAAATAAGTAAATATCCAAGATAGAGTAGACGTAAGTAAAATCGCCTCTTATAAGAATTACTCATTTAGTTTTGTTTTGTTTTACAAACGACCATTAATTTCGACAGACTAGATAATGTTGTAAAGTTATTCAAAATATAAAAGAGTTGATTATAAGGGAGTTGGACATTCTTTTGCTAGTCGCTTACAAAAGATGACGACTATTATTGGGACTTTTATAGCAGTCAAAATTATTAATATTGAATTAATATTACATATGGCTCTCATACCATTCGTCCGTTCATGGAAGGTTTGAAGCTTTCGGCATAGCCGCAGACAGCATTTTTAATTTTTTTTTTTTTGTTTTTATTTGCTTTTTTTGAAAGGTTATAGCTTTGATACCGAAAGACAAGTTACTACATATTTATAAAAAAGTGAAGTCATTACAATATTGTTGCTAATATTTTACTCTGCGTAATTTTAACGAAATATTTGGGAAAAAAATTGTAAGGAGGGATACAAGTGGGACAAAGTGTAGGTATGAATTTCATATTTTTTATAGGGCGCCACATTTTTTAAGACATCAAAAATGTGACTCTCAAAAATTTTGTTTTAGTGGTGCGTGTACCCACTGTTACTCGCTTAAGCTTTATTTGAAAATTAAATGAAAAATAAACCACAGACGAGCAGGAAAACAACTTTGTTCACCAAAAATTAGCTCTACGAAATAAGTACCTTTTCAAAAGAATATGTGGGTATTGTGTGCTTCTGGTATCTAATGTTTGGTAACCTGCGCGAGTCTGCTTTTGACAAACTGATACAAAAATATTAATTTTGTAGGGGTCTTACGATTTCTCGACATTTTAAAAGTTGTAGAAATTTTCCATACAAAAGTCATATGCCTACTTTTTGCATTCATTCATACATACTTATGTCATTCGTTCATGTGTTCGAAGCTGTCATTGCCACATTCTCATGCGGAAAGCGTTTAAAACAAAGAAACGAAACAAATAACAAAAGACACACAAGTAACTCTTCAATGTTTTCTTTCAACTACAAAGGTGATTGAATTTCCTTGGCTTTGGCCGCGGGGTCAAAGTAATAAAACTGTTAGAGCAACAACAATAACAAGAACAAATCTACATAGTCTAACGACAAGGCAATATAATGCAAATGAAGTTGAAAACACAGTCGCCGCGTACTACAAGCGACTCAAACGCAAAGTTACTTAAGAGCACAAGGCAAAACTCCATGCAGAACTGGCTAGTCGATTGCAAAACTGGGCTGCACAATGACTTCAACAATAGTGGTAATAGTAAATTCTAGCTAAATATGTACATATGTATGGTCTTCCACATTTCTGTGTGTGTGTGCGTGTGTGTGTGTGTGCATGCAAATCCTTGGCTAATGACCACAGCGCGGCACTAGGCCACTAGACAAGGCAGCGGGCAAGCAATCAGCCCGAACGACCAGCCCCGCATCTGTGTGTGTGTGTCTGTATGCATGTGTATTAGTGAAGAAGTACGAATATGTTTAGCCGAATATTGGCAATTTCATAGTTGCCTCGATTTTTACGCCGCACCGCAAACACTGGCGCAACGCGAGAGCGAGGACTTACAACTGCGGTCAGCGGCCGGAGGGTCCAATGCGAGGAATGCCAAACAGTTGAATGCATGAATGCAGCGTGCAGTCGCTGGACGATGGCGGGGTGGAAGGTGAAGAGTCGAACGCCTGACTTAGGTACGAATGCAGAAAGGTGAAGGTACGTAACTCGTCCGAGGAAGCATTAATAACTGACCGGACGAAAAACTTGTTTGAACATCTGTAGTGCTTAACAAAATTATGCGACACTCAGAAATTAACAAGTTTTGAGTTCAGTTTTGTCTTCTATTCAATTTTAAATATTTTTAAATTAAAATACAGCGCATTCTCTAGCAAAAACTATATAAAGATGAGTTTCAAAGGTTATACAAATTTCCAAATTTCATCCAAATTGTGAACTTAAACAATTAATATAATTTTATTTTGTAAGTGACATTTTTTTTTTTGTGTATTCAGTTTTATTACTCATTTAACTTACTTTATTATTTATGTGCAATTAACAAGAGACTTAATACTGTCGTTGATTTTTGACAAATCTTTTACTGACGGCTTTCGCAGGTGTTTCAAGCCAAAAATGTCGAACAAGCTTTAAAATATCAACAGTATCAACGCGCTGAGTTAATTTCGTCTGACGGAAGGTACGTTGTCCAAACTGAAAAGCACACTGCAGTGTATGAGCTTACACACAATCATAGCGAACAAAATTTACGTCCGACGAAATTCCATGAGAAAAATATATTTCGTTTTATTTATATTAGCTTTCAGGAAAAAAGTAAGCTTTCGTTAAAATGTAATTGCCCTCGATGAGGCTAACTGAACTTTTTTATATAAACCTTTTTATGAATCTGGACTTCATGTCGATAAACAACTCCATAAAAATCATAGCATTATATGTGACAATAAGATATAATATAATGCATTTAAAAGAACGGACCTGAAAAAACAGATTTACTTACGATTATAATTCGACTACTGCGTCAACTAGCAGTTTAAATCTACTTAAAATCATATCCCCGATTTATGTGTAGTTAACATTTCTAATTTAACATCAATGGGATCATAAATATAAATTTTTTTAATATCCTGACTTTAACATCAACTGATGGAAATGGGCCTACCACATTTCTTTTGAGTATACATTTATTCGTTTTTGTTAAAGTATGTCTCTTCAAATATGGAGAATACAGTTTTAATTTCAACTGCAGCGTAACATGAAACGGATTTTCTGATAATCCAGATTGCAGCGTTACCTACAATTTTAATTATAACTAATCTGTATGATAGTTGAATGTTTTTTAAATATTTCGATTTCAGCGCCGCCTAGCTGATCTTCTACTCATAATGGTTTTAATCTGCGTATATGGATTACCACATTTCCAAGTGTATTTAAGTGCGGAATATTTACACGGATATTTTTGTATAATTTGACTATAGCGACACCTCTAGTATTTAAGACTATGTTCTTATCTGAGATGTAAGGGAAAAACTGTCCAGCTTCGGTTAAAATGAGTTTATTAGTTTTTCAGTTAAGACATTTCTTACGCATTTAAGGACTCTATTTGTATGCATAGACATGGAAGATTTTGGGGAAAAGCTCCCGTAAACAAATTTTCAAAAATAAAAAAACACAGCAACTGCATTTATAATTTCAAAATTGAATGGGCTACAAAACTGCTTACAACAAAAAATGTTAAAGTTATTTCTTTAACTCCCAATCCCCATGCATTCTTTTATAGAGTTTTAAAATTTATTAGGAAATTAAATAAAACAAAAAAATATCAATATATGGGCGTCGTATAGTTATGGTAAACGCCAAGTTTGTAGGACTTTTGCGTAGTTGGCTCAATTGTAACAGCAACACACACATACACGAGTAATTCTAAGTATAAGAACGGCCAGAGTGTGCGAGCGAGTGGGTGGCTACTCAAAAGCGGAGGATGAGTCAATCGCGTTTGGGCGCGTGCGTGTGTGCACTTTGTCATGAACTGCGCTGAAATTTTACTGGGATTTTCCTTTTTGCGAATAACTTTTCGACGATTCATTACAGGCAAAGCATAAAATTTTCATTTTCCCAGTTAAGTGACCGATTTAATGTCGCGGCGTTAAAGGAAACATGCTAAATTTAAGCGTATTTTTTTTTGAAGATTTTAAAATATTTCACATAAAAATTGGCGAACATTTTTAAGTATTTTATAAAAAGCACCTAATTTTTTGCACATAAATATACACATTTTTCAAGTAGCTTTGTGCGATTTATTTATATTTGTTTTTTCTAATCAATAATTCGTTTTTTTGCTTTAAAATTTTCTTTTTCTTTATTTACTTTATATGTATAATTGCAGTGCTGGTATGTTTCACTGCTAGCTTGGGCTAGCGTTATTGTGAAAATATTCACTTCACTGCCCTCTTACACTAAACACTTTTGGCTAACATTTTTCTTTTCTTTTTTCTAGCCCGCACCGATTTTTCAAGCCGTTGTTTGCCTTTTCTGCATCGATCCGCTGCATTTGAAGTCCGTTAAGAAACTGAAAACCATTTTTGCTTGCACTGTCCAATTCGAATTTCTTTGCTGCCTGCCTGTTTTAGTTTAAGTGCCTGTGACTTTGTTTTTTTTTTTCTTTAACTTCATTCTGCAAAAATTTCCTTATTCCCGTACAACACAAAGTTGAGTGGTTTTCTTTTGGCCACATGTCTGCGGTTCACAAACATATTTACCTGCCAACTTGATTGCTTGTGTGTCTGTTCGCCACTTTCTCTAAGCATTTGTTGTTGCGCGAGTTGTTGCGGTTGCAATACTACAGCTGTGGCTGTGTGTGTAGAGTGAAGGTAGCAGGTATATGCCGTCTCTCGACGCCTCGTCGCTGCAAACGAAGAACGTAAACGTGGGTCAGTAAACCTACTTCCGGTTGACATAAATTCGCCTTGGACATGAAAACGTCGCTGGCTACTACAATTCAAACTAACCGCTACTACTACTTAGCTCAACGACAATGACAACCACAACAACAACAACCACAATAACAGCCACAGCAAAAACATCGACTGGTTTTATTTTTTTTTTTACCAAGCGGTACGGCATGCCGCTGAATATCAAGGTACAAATATCAACCGCCGAACTTAAAACTTATATCCTATAAAAAGAGTTTTTCAATAGCACTCGTCTCTCGGCAAAACTTGCGATCGCTTTTCTGCTAACGAAAAAGCTTCTAATGAAAGGTAGTTATTGCTTAAAACTCGAGGTCGCTCCATTTGCGGTACAATGAAAACACGGAGGGCAAGTATTAAATTTCATCTCCCAAAACAAGCAGGACTCTATTAAACCTGCTTAGCATTGAAACAACGTTTCGTATTAAAGCTTGAAATACACATTCTTTTTGTCTTGGCTAGGTTAGGGACAGACTGAAGATTGCCAGCATTACCCCTTGGTATACGCTGTCTTGATCAGAGACCCGGAAAGATTTGTCTTATTCTTCCGACATTTTAGACGGGGCTCAGTAGATTTCTGGGTTGCCAGCTCTTCTGCTTGTTATATGCAATAATCAGGGAGCCGCTAAGATTTTTCACATTCTAGCTGTATGAAAAGAATCGTTCCTCCCAACATTTACGCCGAGTTTCGAGGCACCTGTACATAATGTCACTGCTTCCATGATGTGGTTAAGTGTTATAATCCTGTCGCGTTGGTACGACTTCTGTGTAAAAGTGTTGGATGTCATACAATAGTCGGAGCTTTTGGATACTTGTAAGGGTGCGTTTCCAAGCGGTCAAACGTATCCTGATTTCAAGAGCCTGCCTCTCTGATCTCTGTTAGTTAACACTTTATAATACCTAATATTTGTAGCAAGTAAATGTTAATTTAATTTTAATTTTATATCTTTTCATGAAAATATAGCTTGTTGCTTACCAAAAATCGTTTTAGTTCCAAAACATTGTACAAAATTAAATACGCAAAAAGTTTCACTAGAATTTCCCTGATTTTGTTCTACTTTATTATTTTAAATGCGCTTTGCAATCGCTAATGATGAACGATTAGCGAAATTTCGTCGAGATTTTAAAAATGCTATGGAGTGCTACCGGGATTTATATAAAGACATGCAGAAAGAGAAAGCGCTTATAAACAGCGCTTATTAACAGAATATTTTAGGAACTGAAGTACGGATTTATTCGTCGTTTAATATAATTAAAGTTACAGGAGATCTCAATATGATTTTTTGTCAAAATCTTGTAAAACAGAGCGTTTTTAATACTTATGTATCAAAGCATAGCGAATATGTAAATATGTAATACATTTGTTTATTTCCCAAAATTTGCGGGTGGAAACATAGTTATTTTAACGTGACATTTTTGCGTGCGAATTTTTCGCAAAATAATAACGAATAAACAAATTTAAACTGATATGTGGTTATTTTCATGCGGTTTTTTTAAGCAAATAAATTTCTGTTCCAGTAAACCACGACTGTACTATTTATTCAATGTTATTCAAACATTTTATTTTAACGCACGAAACGAACTGTCAACGTCTTCACGGTTTTGTGTTTCCACATTCCTTCGCTTTCTTCATTTGTGGATATGTGACGTCAGAGAATGTCAAACGAAGAGAAGTAACAGAGCAACGATTGGCGCAATCTCTAATATCTATAAATCTTGATGAAATCCTACCATAATTTGAAAAAGCTCGAGCAGCTTTCAGCTAATAATTTTTTTTTAGTTTTAGCTCAAAGCTCTTAAGTAAAAAAAGACTAAAAAAAATGGTTTTACTTCGATAATATTTTTGTTCAGAAAATCGCACTATACTTATATATGACATTAAAACAATCTTAAATGGCAACAAAGTTCAACCAGAACTTTTTAATTTGTGGTATTGTTTTTTAATGTACGAGTAAACAGTCAAGTTATAAAGCTTTTGGTTTCGGAGTTTTGTAAGAGATTTAATTTTAGTTTCACATAGCGCAAGTTTGAAGTTGCTACAATTAATGGTTGGTTTTCGACAATTTTTACTTCACAATCTTGCGCATTTTTTTTTCATTTCGAGCATGTGTTATATTGAAGCAATTGTCGAGGAGCACCAGTAAGCAAATATTAAAAATTAACGACAATTTTCAGCAACGAAAACTATAATTTTTTATACGCAAATATTTTCTATTATTTTTTTATATGTTATACCACAATACCTTTTTGACAATTTTTATAATTTGGAAGATAGAGGCGAAAAAAGTAATTTGCTTCCCCAGTTTAATGTACAAATGTTAAATACGAATCATTTAATTATATCTCAAAAGGAATTGATAAAAATCAGCCAATTAATTATTATTAACCAACTGGTCTGTACAGCATTATCAAATACAAAATATCATTTCTGAGAATTTTTGAAAAAAAAAAGTTTATTACGTTTTTACACAAATATACAAGTTTTTACGAAAATAAATCGTGTAGCCGAACTAAATGTCTAATATGTATAAGTAAGGGATGTCAATTTTGTGCAATTTATTGATCCCGGGATTTTCGAGATCTGAAAACAAAATCTCGGGATCCCAAGATAGTTCCGAAAGTTTTGATTCGTAGTTTTTAATTTGTCAAAAAATGTAACACGTCTGTAATACTATAGTATTCAAATAAACATTAATATAACAAAGAAGAACGATTTGTTGTAATTCATGTATGAACATATTTGCCTTTTCAAGAACAAAAAATAAATAAACTTACAATTTGACACACATTCAAAAAAAAAAAACATAATTATTCCATATTTTGATCAAAATGCAATTTAGAAAAAATTAAAGCTTTAAGTGTGATATCCTCCAACCTGGACCTAAATTTGTTGCATTTAAAATCTGAAATGGAGAAGCACTACTGCGCCTCAACACTTGTTGGTTGGATTGTCGACAAAATGTTAAATGCTCTCTGTAGGAAATAGCCTTTATCGACCCCATTACTGATACATTTTATACCTTTTGATAATTGGACACTTTCTAGCTGCTCGTTAAAACTTGATGGAAATTTTCTTGGAGACTCTCTGCCTTATCCAGTTCAAGTACCTCGTCGTTAGTTCTTTTAACATCGTTTTCACAGTGAGGCTCATTTTCTACTCGAGGAGGATATTCTCCAGCTCTTTTATAATGGCAAGAGCAAAACGAAGTCTTTAGAGAGTTAACAAACCTTGTTATTTGTCGTATTGCGTTGTCGTGATAAAACAGTTGTTAACTTGTTGTTTTTGTTTCTCATGTTAAATTTTCTTATTTCAATACAACTCTGAAAGGTATGTTTAGTGTGTTATTTGTTTGTTTAATTCGATCTCGGGATCCCGAGATTTCGACATGCCTAGCATATATGCAATAAGCCTAGACGCCACCAAAGATAACAAACCTGCTTGTTTGGTAGGAAAATTGTCGCAATCGACCCTAGAAACTTTTACTAAGGCGATGCGTCTTAAGTATTTTAGAAATTACTACTAATTCGAAAACAATAAATTTCAAACAAATACCAGGTTAAGAACTACGCGAGAAGTATTTGCTTTCAAATTCATTTTGAGTGACACCACACATGCAAACATACTTATGTATGTATGTATATGTGTATATACATATGAATGTAAATTCATGTACACTTTTGTGCATTAGCACACATATATTTACGTATGTATGTATATATAGTGCAGGTCAGTATTATACGACAATCAAATATTAGCATATTTTCACTATTAATTTTTTTTTAAACTAGTTCATAACATTTTTCAATTCAAATACATTTTATTCTCAAATAAAAATTATATAAGTGTCGAGATTTATAAAAAGTTTTTAATAATCAATATTTGGAATTGAAAAGAAAAATTAGAATTTTTAGACTATGTAATGTGTGTAGTCCGTTTTATTTTGGTAAAACAAAATTTCTTGGTACTTGTAGAGATGAAGAAAACGTAAAAGTAATTTTTCTACTAAGAAAGATTTTGGGGATTTAGAGAAATCATCTCATCGGGAGCTTCAATAACGTGGTTCACGAAGGCGCTGTCGGGACTTGCCAAAAGTTAGGAAAAAGTTGTCTAATAATTTTTTATTTGAGCCTCGAAGGAGCTAGATCTGAGCTCTGCAGATTGGAAGTACGAAATATTCCTTAAGATTAAGGCGAAACTGGTTGGCGAACCGGCTTTCCAAAGTAATCAATAACTAAGATACTTAAGAGGAGACAATACGAAAACGAATGACAGTGTGCGTGTGCGCAAGATGACAAAGCCCGTAAGTCGTTTTACTGTAGAATCGCAAAAGCTAAAAAAAAACTCATCAATATTTCACACACCTTGCTTTCGTAGATGGAATCAAAGACTTTGGCGAACTAAGTAAGACACATCAAACTTTCGAATGCGGACTGAAGCCTGCCTGCTCTGAAGCTAGCTGGATATGGACTCAGTAGATCCCGATCTTGATACAGTTTTAAGCTTTTTTGGACGATGTGAACAGATCTATATAAAAGCTAAACAAGCTAAGTCGGACATTAGGAAAAAATATGATTTGCATATGAGCACTACCAGCCAACAAATCAGTAGGTTGCAACAGGACCAAGAAAATTCTTCGAAGAGGACCCAAGTGTCTACAAAATGCATATAGAAATTGTCGCTGTTGATAAAATTGGCATACTCATATCATACTTGGAAAACTTTTGTACGTGAATCAACTTGATGTACTTGTATACACTTATTTGTATAAATGTACATATGGTTTTAGGTTAAAAGTAATACAAATTTGGTGCTTAGACTATTGAGCTCAGTATTGGCCGAGCTTCCCCTACGATTTGTGCTAGAAAATAAAGGAACTTACAGTTTTGCTGTTTGCAGTCTGGCCATTGTCTGCCGAGTGGCGGCTGCTATTAGAAAAACAAGCTTTTCTTTTTTTAGATTTTACTTACCCTTTTCGATACCGATATGCGAACTTTGATCTCAGCGGCATACCGAGTAATAGCACGCACCGTTACAGACTCGGCCACAGCAGACACGTTTGTAAATTGAAAATTGGAAATTTTTTAATCTTGTTTTTAGCTCACTTTTTTGAAGGAGCAAAGCAAAGATTACATTCCATGCTATTTCAATAAAAAATCCATATTTTCGTTTTTCATATAAATTGAGTATGTTCTAGAAAAAACCATAAGATATGAATTGAAAATAATTTTTTTATAAATCTCTAACTCTTTGTTAATAAAAAAGCACTTAATAATTTTTTTAATAAAAGTAATATTTTGTGAGCTATGAAGTAATAAACATTGGTTTACGCCAAGATACCGCACATCTTTGATGTTTCATTAATTTTGAAAAAGAAAATTGTTTTTTGGCTTCATTTTCAAAAATTCATATCCAAAATTCGCGCAAAAATAGTTTTCGGCCAATTGAAATAGTGTGCTTTCAAGATGAGAGAGTGAAAAAAAGTATCATCTTAAGGTATGACCGGATCAGTTTGATTTACTACTCAAAATAAATTATTTTACGTCAATACAAAAAAAAAAAGAAATTGGGTTTCGTTTCTGTAGCCGGATACCGTATAGAAGTGGCCTTCCATGATATAAAGGGACAAGTTCAGCCGGTTGCAAGAAATTAATTATTTAATTTGTATTTTATTTTATTTGGAAAAGATGGTAAAAAGCGATGACCAATAAAGCAGGTTCCATATACACGGATTATGTACATACTCAGTAAAAAATATTTGAATTAATACCAAAATGAAGAATTTCGGAATTAATGACTCATTCATCCATTTTGGGGAAATACATTTTTCAAATGTTACCGAAAATGATACGAGTCTCATAAAATCGTTTTCTGGCACGTTGTGGAGTTATAAGAGAGCGCTTCCTTATTCTCATTTCGGAGCTAAAAAAAATGTCAATAAATACTCCCCCTTTTCTTACGTTGGAAGCTCAAAAGTAACACTCGCCAGTAAAGAGATGCAGCGTTTAAAATCGAGTATAAAATGTTCGGAGCTGAGTGAAGTAATTTATTGCCCACATAGAACCGATCTTGGTATTATATCATGAAGATCATATTTTCTACAAAGTAAGTTCACCTTTGTATATGAACGAGTATGTTCTTTAGTTAATAAACGAAAAACACTTTTCCTTTGTGAAATTTTTTATTTGATTTTATACGAATTTCGTTAATGTTCGAGTATTATGAAACGCGCTGTCACATTCCCTTTGTGGAGTGGACAATAGGTTATCAAAGCAGGGTTAACACTTTTGCACAAAGAAAAATGCATTCACCTTATTTTTAATTATATATTAAGATTTTGCTTGCCCTGACTGAGATTCGAACCTCGAACTCACCGGCATATCAAGTTATAGCACGCACCGGCTACCAACTCGACCACAGCGGCGGTATTTTAGAGATATATAATTAAAAATGTGGCCGCTGTATATATATACATATAATATATATATATATATGTGGGAATGTCGGTTCTTTATTATAACACGTCTGTAAGACGTGGTAACCAAAATCCAATTGTCTGTCTTACATTTCCATATTCTGTTCTTATATTAGTTTTAAACGAACACGATCAGGTGATATTCTTCACCAATTAAATGTATAACAGCAATAGCTTAATTGGTAGGAGTAATATAATATAATATAATTTTGGCGTACACTATATAGCTCAGTGTTTGGTCGAGCTTCTCCTACCACAGCGGTGGGAGTAATAGAGATAGCATTAATGTACTAGTACGAATAATAATGTAATGAGAAATGTGTGATAACTTAACCCTTAGTTGGACTAATATTAAAGAACTTAATATTTTAACCTTTTAATGCAATTTATATAAAATAAGATAAATTCATATTGGCAGAAATGTTAATGTGGGTGCCGCCACATATATATATATATATATATAATTTTGGCGCGTACACTATATAGCTCAGTGTTTGGCCGAGCTTCTCCTACTATTTGTGGTGTGCGTCTTTATATTATACCACAAATGGAGGGACCTACAGTTTTGTGCCGACTACGAACGGCAGATGTATTTAATGAGAAGCTTTTTCATGGCAGAAATACCCGCCATTTCCTAAAATACCGCCGCTGTGGTCGAGTTGGTAGCGGTGCGTGAATTAACTTGATATGCCGGTGAGTTCGAGGCTCGAATCTCAGTCAGGGCAAGCAAAATTTCTCCATTTGTGGTATAATATAAAGACGCACACCACAAATGGTAGGAGAAGTTCGGCCAAACACTGAGCTACATAGTGTACGCGCCAAAAATATATTATATATACATATATAAAATACATAAATATATAAATCTAGTACAATAAAGTGCAAGTTTTGAGTATCTACTAGGGTGATTGACTCGGCTTTTTTCAAACTGGTTTTCTTCGGTTTTTCCATAAATTATTGTACGGTTTTTTTCAAATCTTGATTATTCGAATATCGAGTAAATCGGTTTTTTTAATCTCCAAAACCGGGTTTTTTCCTAGTTGTAAATTCAAAGGCATTGATAAATAATAAAAATACGGCAGCACATCGATTAATTTTACATCTAATTTATTATATTCGAAATCCAAAAATTTGTATATATTTAAGCCCGATTTCAGTAATATCAAGTCTCAAAACGAGCTAGAGATTATTTCTTTTCCTCGCTTTCACGTTGCCACGCCAAACATATGAAAATTTTTTCTGTATCTCGAAACACGCCCAACTTCCAAATAATGGAAATTTTTAAAAATGCAAAAAAACTTCGTTTTTTAGTATTTATTGGAAGAAATTGAGTAAAGTTTTTTTAAATTTTCTTCTTCTTCTTTCATTGGCTCGATAACCGCCTATGCGATTTTGGCCGAGCTTAGCACAGCACGCCAGTTATTTCTCTCTTTCGCTAACTGACGCCAGTTGGAAATACCAAGCGTACCCAAGTCCTTTACCGCCTGGTCTTTCCAACGCAGAGGAGGCCTCCCTTTTCCTCTGCTACCACCAGCGGGTACCGCGTCGAATACTTTCAGAGCTGGGGCGCTTTCATCCATTCGAACGACATGACCAAGCCAGCGAAGCCGCTGAATCTTAATTCGCTGCACTATATCTACGTCGTTATAAAGCTCGTACAGCTCATCGTTCCATCTTCTCCGGTATTCGCCATCGCAAAGGCGTAAAGGCCCATAAATCTTTCGGAGAATCTTTCTCTCGAACACTCCCAGAGCCTTCTCATCAGATATCTTCATCGTCCATGCTTCTGCGCCATACATCAGGACGGGCATAATGAGAGACTTATAGAGCGTAATTTTTGTCCGTCGAGAGAGGACTTTACTGCTCAGTTGCCTACTCAGTCCGAAGTAGCACTTGTTGGCAAGAGTGATCCTCCTTTGGATTTCGAGGCTGACATTATTATTGATGTTAATGCTGGTTCCTAAGTAAACGAAGTCTTCTACTTTTTCAAAGTTATAACTGTCAACAGTGATGTTTGATCCCAGTCGTGAATGTGCCGACTGTTTATTTGATGACAGGAGATACTTCGTCTTGCCCTCGTTCACCTCCAGACCCATTCGCTTTGCTTCTCTATCCAGTTTGGAGAAGGCAGAACTAACTGCGCGGTTGTTAAGGCCGATGATGTCAATGTCATCGGCGTACGCCAGCAGCTGCACACTCTTATAAAAGATAGTGCCTGACCGATTTAGTTCTGCGGCTTGAATTATCTTCTCCAGCATAAGGTTAAAAAAGTCACACGACAAAGAGTCACCCTGTCTGAAACCTCGTTTGGTATCAAACGGCTCGGAGAGGTCCTTCCCAATCCTGACGGAGCTGGTGGTGTTGCTCAACGTCATTTTACATAGCCGTATAAGTTTCGCAGGGATACCAAATTCAGACATTGCGGCATAAAGGCAACTTCTTTTTGTGCTGTCGAAAGCGGCTTTGAAGTCGACAAAAAGGTGGTGCGTGTCGATTCTTCTTTCTTGGGTCTTTTCCAAGATCTGGCGCACTGTGAATATCTGGTCGATAGTAGATTTACCAGGTCTAAAGCCACACTGATAAGGTCCAATCAGTTCATTTACGGTGGGCTTTAGTCTATCACACAATACGCTCGACAGAACCTTATATGCAATGTTAAGAAGGCTGATACCACGATAGTTGGCGCGAATTGCAGTATCACCCTTCTTATGGATTGGGCAAAGTACACTTAGATTCCAATCAGTAGGCATGCATTCGTCCGACCATACTCTACAGATAAGCTGGTGCATGCGCTTTACCAACTCTTCTCCACCGTATTTGAATAACTCAGCTGGCAGCCCGTCAACTCCGGGCGCTTTGTTGTTCTTGAGCCGTGCTATTGCTATACGGATTTCATCGCAGTCGGGTAACGGAACATGAATTCCGTCGTCATTGATTGGGGTTTCGGGATCATCATCTTCTCCAAGGTGGTCTCTGTCACTACCACTAAGTAGTGTGGAGAAGTGCTCCCTCCATAAACTAAGTATATTCTGAACGTCAGTTACCAGGTCGCCGTTGTCGTTCTTACAGGAATTCGCCCCGGTCTTAAAACCTTCTGTTAGTCGTCGTACTTTCTGAAAGAATTTTCGGGCGCTTTTCCTGTCGGCCAGCAATTCAAGCTCTTCGCACTTACGCATTTCGGCCTTTCTCTTCTTCTCTCGAAAAATGCGTCTCGCTTCCTTTTTCAACTCACGATATCTCTCCCGCAAGGCTCGCGTTGCGCCCGATCGCAACGTGGCCCTGCAGGCAGCATCTTTCCGTTCCGTGGCAACGCGACATTCCTCATCGTACCAGTCATTTTTCCGGGATCGCTGGAAACCAATAGATTGTTCAGCGGCGGTACGTAAAGAGCAAGAGATGTGGTTCCATTGCTCTGAAATATCGCTGTGTTGATTAGAGCTCTCAGAGAGCAGGAGTGCGAGTCGAGTAGCGAAGTGCGTGGCTGTCTGTTGTGATTGCAACTTTCCGACGTCGAGCTTTCCTTGTGTGCCTTTATGCACGCTTTTTGACGCGCAGAGGCGCGTGCGTATCTTGGCTGCGACAAGATAATGGTCCGAGTCGATGTTGGCTCCTCGTATCGTGCGCACATCTAGGACACTGGAAGCGTGCCTTCCGTCTATCACAACATGGTCGATTTGGTTTCGTGTCTTACCATCTGGAGACAGCCACGTAGCCTGATGTATCCTCCTATGCTGGAACCTGGTACTACAAACTACCATGTTTCGGGCCCCAGCGAAGTCGATCAGTCTCAATCCGTTGTCAGACGTTTCCTCGTGGAGACTGAATTTTCCGACTGTGGAACCAAAGATGCCCTCCTTACCCACCTTGGCATTAAAATCGCCTAGCACGATTTTTATATCGTGTTGGGGGCAGCGTTCGAACGTGCGCTCCAGGAGTTCGTAGAAGCAATCTTTGGTCCCATCGTCCTTCTCTTCCGTCGGGGCTTGAGCGCAAATCAGGGAGATGTTGAAGAATCTCCCCTTTATGCAGATTGTGGCGAGACGTTCGTTCACCCAGCTCAAATTTGCAAGCAAGAAAACAGCTGATCAAAAGCAGCTGATTGGGTAAATACGAAATTTTTGTTTAAGAATTTAAAAGTTGAAAATCATAATATATGGGTATTAAACATGCAAGAACAGGTAAAAGTTTGTTTGGTTAAGTTTCGTTAGTGGAATGTTTCAACGTTTTTCATGTTGCATATTTGGATGCGGACAAAAGTTTAATCAGCTGTTCGTTAAACTTGCAAGTTTCTCTTTAATAGAACAGACTTAATTGAGACACGTTGTTTTGAGAGTAGAGGGCTTAGGACCAATTAATGCCAACTCGTCTAAAATTTTGACTTTGTCTATTAGAGACTGATACTGCTTACTGAATACGGACATTAAACTACATTTTATTTTCAAAAGATATATATCATAGAAATAATTGCATTTATGTATATGTAGGTTTTTTTTCTTACTTGGAACAAGAACCGGTTTACCCGGGTTTTTCTTGATTTAAAAATTAGGAACCGGTTTTTTCTAAACGCCATTTTTCGAATAATTCGCAAACCGGTTTTACAAAAATGTCGAATAATCGAACACCCTAGTATCTACTTTTTATCGTTGATTTTGGAAATTTTTTTTACTGGCAGTATAAGGCAAACCAGTGATTGTTTTTTTTGGAAGAAATTACAAAAAGCGTGGGTAAAACAATTTTCCTATTTATTTTGTAGGCACTTGAATGAGCTGAAAACCTGCGTACTGCAGAAAAACCTAACATTTTGTTTAAACAATTCGAAGTTTTAGGGACTATAAGCGCCGATTATTAAGAACATCCATCAGATAAGTAAGCTCTGAATTGTAGCTAACCGCCGGTAATTTTAACCAGAGATGTTGCAACGGTCCCTTAATGATTGTTAAATCATTTTACATTTTATACAATGTTCATTGGAATTTTATTAGAAAATTAATGAATTTACAAATAATATTTAATAATTAAAAGAATAATAAATTGTCCAAATGTGTCAATATATGGCCGTGCTATAATTTGTTAACAGAGCGTACATACGTACACTCGTTTTCTGTATAAACTTATGCTCTCATATGAGCACATTAATGACCCTTTTAAAACACTTCCGTCACTCGCACTTTTGGCAACAGTCATCGTCGTTGACACGCGTTACTTTTACATAATTTCCTGTGGATAATTTCTCTTGTCCGCTTTCCCCAAATGCACTTTCTGCTCTTCAAGCGTACAGCAGAAGTTGCGGAAGGTTATGCAATTGGCCGGGAAATGGTTTTTTGTTTTCATAAGTCAGAGTTTCGTCAGCAAATAGAACAAACTGCGCAAAAAAAAACCTCGCCAATAAATACATATTCGAGTATCTTGGAGCGAAGTAGCGCGTGTGAGTTACGTCTGAAGTGCGATTCTAACCTTGTGTCACACCAATATTCCTAGGCATTACAATCAAAAAGTTGCTAAAAATATAAATACTAATAAGTTTGTGAATAAGTGTTTACAAAGCTGCTGAAATGTCTAAGGCCAGCTGTCAGTTTAGGATGACATACAAATACATACATACATAAATATGTATATACTCGTATGTGCATGTGTAGAAGAATATAACTTTCATAATCAGCTTACGAAAAGCTTTGGGGAAAAATAAATAAATTGTATAACATGTTTTTTGGTGCTTATAATTACCGTGATTGTTATTAACTGCCAAGATTATCCGGCGTTATAATCGCGATGCCGAATAAACAAAATCATTGTGTTGAATTGAAAAATGGTCAGTTGGAAAATGTTTGCGTTGTTTGGCGATATGTTTACGCATAAATATTTAGAAATGTACGTAATAACATAATATACCTGATAAACCTTAACCCTTCGGTTATGTTAGACACAAAATTAGACGTTTAGTTTTTTGGGTCAATTTGAGCCTACCACTCAGTTTTTTTGATATACATTTTAATTTATGAGCTGAGTATAAGGATGAATCGGTACATAATGTTAGAATAACTGGAAATCTTCCAATAGCCGTAAAGCTTAATCTGTTGCTTAACTTTAAAGCCCGAAAATTAACTGAGCGAATATTCCACGAGCTGGCAAAAGCCCTTTGATTTGAAATGAGAATTCCACAATTTTGTAATAAGTATAAAATTATCTGTCATCGATGAAGTTACGAGTATGTAGTATTGTGCCATGATTCAGTAATAAAAGGTTAGATCAATATTGACAAGGGAGTTTTGACACTCCCTTACAAAAGGTTATATACGACGTACGGAAAAGGGGAAATAATGCGTTCCCTTTTCGTAAAACTAGGAGTAGCATAGTATGGAAAGATGCAAATAGAATACAATATGCTATTTAGTAAAAATATTAAAACTGCAAGCTACAATTATGTTAAGCTCTAAAATTTTTTTTAATCACAAAGTGGTTCTGAGTGTGAGTTTTAAAATAAAGAAGCTTTTTCACATCATTGCAGGTGCTTATGTGTTGGGAACACGCAATGAGGGTTTCTATAGAACATGGGCACGATTTTATTTCTACGCCATTTAAATGTTCAAATACCAGCTCCAAGATTTTGATTATACCCAAAAACTCGCTGGATGGCTAGGTCAAGGTGCACCCGGACACTTCGTTACCCCAAGTCAACGAAGCCTCATTTGCATTATTTTGCGACAAGTTTCTTACTACGAAAAAGTTATTTATTCGGTTTATTCCTTTTATTTATTTAATATTGTGATGAACCCCTGGATGGTGAAACGAACCAAACATTTTATTCCTATAAATTGTAAGTGACTTGTAAGAAAACCACAATAATTCGAAATTTCAGAAAGACAATATTTATTTATTAAATGAAAAATAAATCAAACTTCATAACTCAAGAATTTAGTTCTTACAAATTCTTGTTTCTGGCATTTGGATGGTTATTATGTTTAAACCCATTCCTTCTAGAAATAACAAAATTTTTTACTCTGTCACATCGTATTTATATGCGCGTGAAAAGCGTTCAAAGAAAAAGCTCGTCATTTATACACATTTACATGAAATATTTACGAGACGGGGTCAATCTTGTAATCAGAAATAAATGCCGGATTTAAACTTACTATTTACGCGCACATATGAAACAAAAAGTGTTGCCTGTTAGTTTTTGGTATTAAAAAGTTTTGAGGTTTCTACTATTATAATTTTTAAGAAGCAACAAGGTTCTGCTAGCTAGCTGTTTATCGAGCTAACCTTTTATAATTCAACCATGTATTGTGCCAAATAACTATGAGCGTTTACTGATTTTACAGTGACGCAAGTGTTGGGTCTCGGGACTCTAAAACTGTTCAGCTACAGAAAAAAAAGTATATAAGCTGATTTTAAATTAAAATTATTTTGGATAGCAAAAGTCGTATTAAAGCGTAGTTATGTACATATGTAATCCATCATCTATTGAGAGTACAAAGTATTCTTTATGTAAAAAAGTGAGTCGGAAATAAATGTCGGAAGAAATGCTCTCAAACACTTTTGGGGTGCAAATGATCACAAACATAACACAAGTTTATAGTTTTTTAATTAGATTCAAAGATAATTACTTTTTTGAATTTAGCTCTAAAAAGTTGCGTTTAATACTGTTAACATAAATAAGAAGATAAAATTGCAAATTTCGATGGATTTTGCATTAAATTTTCCCAATCTGACCCTGACATAGCAGATGGGTTAAATGTCTTCAAATATCTGGAAAATAAATAAATAAATGGTATTGTGTGAAGTTGGATTATTTGTATTTGTATTTATTTCAATTTCTTTAAGCTGTTAATTGCTTTAGTTTTGCTAATCTTTAAAGCCCTCTTCATAACTAAGCGTCTTAATAACTATTTGAATTATTTGGCGCTTACACTATATAGCTCAGTGTTTTTCGCGGTGCTTCTCCTGCCTCTTTATATTCCATCACCTACAGTTTTGTACCGACTCCGAAGGGCAGATGTATTTAATGAGAAGCTTTTTCATGGCAGAAAAAAAACTTTTTCTATGATTTAGATTTTACTTGCCCTTGCTTAAATTCGAACCTCGAACTCACCGGCATATCGATTTATAAAACGCACCGCTACCAGCTCAACAACAGCTGCCAACTTAGTGCCTTGTTACGAGTATTTTAGAGCAGAAATGCTGTCGGGCTAACCAAGATAGATATAGACATATGTATATATACTAAATTGATAAGAATGAAAAGAGGAATCGATTTAGCTCTGACTGTCTGTCCGTCCGTCCGTCTGTCCATCTGTCCGTGGTTACAATCACTTGAGTAAAAATAGAGATATGCCAATGAAAATTAGTACATAGATTGCTCTTTGGGCAGGCTGGGTTGGTATTGAAAATGGTCAAGATCGGTCAATAACCACGCCCACCTCCCATATAACGGAAGTTTTTGAAAATGCGGTATCATATTCAGCAAATTTAGTGAAATTTTGGTATTTGGAGCTATTTTGAACTAAGAAATTAGGTATTTATGAAAATTTGAAAAAAGGGCGTGGCAACTTATGTACCATTTTCTGTATCTCAATAACAGTAATAGTTATCGTCACAAAATTTGGTGCACATATTTTCCTTGACATCCGTATTATTATCGTAGAAAATTTTTGAAATTGGATCATAACCACGCCCGCCTCCCATATAACGGAACTTATGGAAAATGCAAAAACTTATTTTTTCGATATGTATTAAACCAAATTGAGTGAAATTCGGTATTTGAAGAGATAGTTAATTAAGAAACTTGATTTTTATGATATTTTGAAAAATAGGCGTTACCACACCCACTTAGGAAAAAATGTCTGAACTTGATCTAAGTTATTAAGTTTTTATGAAATTTTGAAAAGTGGGCGTTGCTACGTATCTGTATCTCAATAACGGTGTAAGGTATCGTCACAAAATTTGGTGAAGAGGTTTTCTCCAATATCGCTGTTATCATCGTTAAAATTTTTGAAACCGGACCATAACCTCGCACACCTCCCATATAACGGAAATTTTGAAAAATTTCGTTTTCTCTTTATCCATTGGAACATATTAATTAAAATTCGATATTTAGAGAGATATTTAATTAAGAAACTGGATTTTTATGAAATTTCGAAAAATGGGCGTTACCACGCCCGCTTATAAAAAAAGTCTGTGGGTTTCTCAATAACGATGTAAGGTATCGTCACAAAATATGGTGAACATATTGTCCTTGATATCACCAGCATCACCGTCAATAATTTTTTAAATCGGACCATAACCGCGCCCAACTTTCTTATAATGGAAATTTTGAAAAATGCAAAAAACTTCGTTTTTCAGTATTTATTGGAAGAAATTTAGTAAAGTTTAATACTAGCACCGATTTGAAACAAAGAAACGGGGTTTTTATGAAATTATGGGCACCGCCCATGCAAAAATACATCGCGAGGGTATATAAAAATCGGTTTCGCCCGAATTTAGCTTTTCTTACTTGTTTTCATTTATACCACTTTTGGGATTACAATTTTTACGCGTTGCGCTTCGTATTAGAAAATTCGTATAATTTCTGATGTTGGTGTATTTTGTTAATATTTTTGACAAGAAACTAATTGAAGCTTAAAAAAAAATTGCAATAATTACACTGAATACAATAAAGAACGAATACCGCGAATGAGATTTTTAAAAAAAATTTATGAAACTTTTAGCCAGAGTAATGAGATTATAACGGCTCTCCATTTGATCTGCATAGCTCGGACATTCTTGGGATTAATAGCTTTATACTTTGAGGTAGAAACATTGGTTTTTAAGCAGTTAGAAGGAGAGATGATTCAGTTGCCGTTTGCAGTTGTAAACTTTATTCAATAATGGTAAAGGATAATAAATAGTTGCATTCGACAACAAAAATAGCCATAAACGATAGAAAGCTTGACCTCAATGTCAATACGGACTAATTCGTGCGACAGATAGAACCCTCTTTTAGTCTGCTAAAGCCCTAAGTCTGATAGGAAGTGGACCACCTAGTTTGAAAAATGAAAAATATTCCATGGTCTCTTGGATTTCCACATAACACTGAATACTCGATACCTACTGGGTGCACCTTTTGGTGTTGGGGTAGCTAAACGTGTGACAAGTAGAATAATTTGGCTAACAAAGGTCAACAAAAAATTAACTAACGACAAACGTCACCAACGTTTTTGTCCATTTACTCATTACACTTCAATTTCATTTATATGTACTTTTCGCTGACACATTGAGATTTGATTATAAAGTAGGTAAATGTTTTATGCGAATAACTAGAGTTATGGTTGATTTTTTATTGTTTTCCTAAGTTAAATGCGCGTAAACAAAAAATGTTTACCGTAGTGCTAGAATGAAAGCAGGTCAAGGCTTTGAGTCATACGCAGGACAGTTGGCTTACGCAGCGGGAAAAAGAAAATGAAGGAGAAAAGTAACAAAAATTTTCCAGATATATTTACATAAGCGTGTGTGCGAGACTTTGAATGAAAACAGAATGTGTGGGTGTTCTCTCGTGCGTAAAGTAGCAACAACAATGTATGTATGTATATTAAATTGCAATTTCATTTGGTTTCTACAACACACATTTATTTATTCATTGTGATTTAAATTTAACAGGTATTTATTTAACTAAAATCTGGTATGTTGTGCTTCGTTAGTGAGTGGTTCTGAGGGTGTAATTGAATTGCAGGTAGGAGGGCTTTCCTCCAATGATACCAATTAGTTTTAATATGAGTGTGATTTTTGGAGCTCACGTCACGTTAAGGTAGATGTAGACATTTATATAAAAACCTTTATCAGAATAACATTGTTTGATAATTGCGATTGCCAAAGAAAATGCTTATATACCGCAAGCTGGCGGAAAATAATAGATACTCTCCGTGCGTTCGGTTCTTATTCCAGCATACCTCAGAAGAGTTGCAGAAAATTACTTGTCCGACAGAGTACTCTTTTATTACACAGATGAAGAAAAAAAGGAATATAAAATTTCAAGCACATTCACACTAAGTTCAGTCTTAGTTGCAACGATTTGGAACCTAATTTATGAATACATCCTGCGATTACAGCTACAAAAGGTTGCGACAATCATCGGTTTTGCCGATGATAGAGCCATTGTAGTCGTATGCAAGCACTTAAATGATATTAAAGTAATAACAAACAAAGGAAATATTAGTTTCCAATAATGGCAATTGGAAGCAATTATTGATCTTGCTCATCAAGAAACCGAGTTGGATTATGTGAGATGTAGCAAAAATATCAATATGTAGTAATGAAATTGAATAAGCTACTAATTTTAAATATCTCAGGATTATACATAATGCTAGATTAACTAGCACGCAGTCCACACAGCGAATATAAAGTTATATAAGTAGAAAAAGTTACAGCAGAGCTTTCGAGACCGATGCTGATCATCGGAAGGCCAAAGCATATGGTGTGGTGAGAAATGTCCACCTGTATGGGTCTCAAATCTGGGGTAAAACGCCAGGTGATAGACGCGCAAAGTGAATTCCCTGCATAAACTTTGTGCGATCTGGATATATTGCGTGTATCGAACCACTTCGGAAGAGACAGCGCTGGTGATTGCCGGTCTCAGCTCCAATGACTTTTTGGCATATCGCTTTTTAACGATTATTTTGAAGCTTTTATTTAATAACTATTTAAATAACAGTTATTTTTGATTTTTATTGTATAAATTTATAATAGCAATTATTTTTGATTTTTATTTTATATATCTTATGACAACAATTATTTATAAAAAATCATCAATAAAAGTCAGTCTGTGATTTTATTTATAAAAGTTGGAAAACAGAAGGATCATAACAATAATAATCGAACAAATTGGACATATGAATGCATATGGTTTTTATTTTTAATATCTACTTATTTTCTAATTAATTTTATTAGCAAAAGGTTTTGTAAATTATCAAAGGAAAAATTAGATCTTAAGTCTGTTAAAATCAACTTGAATTCAAAAAATCCACTTTCTACACTAACTTGATTTTGTTATTTTGGATATATGTATAAAATAAAAATAAAAAATAACTTTTTTTTTAATTTTGCATAAAAGTTACAAAAAAGCGAAAGCAGGATGTGGATGAAGCGCAATATAGTGCCCAGGTTACCCTAGACACCTAGCCAAGACCGTAGTGCACGATGAGAAATCGTACCCTTCCAGAAGGTACCCTGTTTCCACCGAACACTACGGATCTAGACTCGGAGGGTGTCGAAACTACCCTTCCCCCTAATCCAGGGTGTCATGAGTTACCGTGCCCATGGATGGTTTGCAGTCAGGGGGCTTTTCCGACTGTATTATAACTGCGCCTCCGGGACACCGGTACGCCTCCGGGAGTAACGTTGGACTTGCTGCGGCATGGGGCTCTGCCGTAGTCGACCGTTCCCTTCCCCTTCCCCTTTACTTCCGGCCACCGAACGGTCTCGGCTCAATAGGTGGCCAAAGAACCAGAATGATAATGAACAACAACAAACAAACAGCCTCGGAACCCTGCCGCCGACGGACACGGCGAAGCAACGTCCAACTCTTTCTCGGGAACCGTAACGACGGTGCCGAAAGGGCCTGCACAACCCAAAACCCAAATTCGATCCTCCGCAGCGACTGGACATATGGCCCCACCCCTTGAGGGTAAGCCATCCTCCGGTGAAGCCGGAAGCGGAGAACGATCAATCCCCCAGGCCCACCAAGGCCTCTCCTACCCTGCACAGTTTGGTTGTCAAACAGGGGTCCTCCACGGACAAAAAACCAACCACCGCTGCGCAAAACTCTGGCAAAGCCATTAAGCCTCACGTCAGGGCCCAGCGTGACCGGAGGGGAGCCCCGAAGGTCATAAAACGGCTGGAGGCTATGTATACCATACGCCGAACTGACGGAGGCACAGAAAGCCTCTCTCGAGTGGGCCAAGGCAGTCCTGAACTCCAGCGAAAAGCGCCCCTTAGGGAACGGCGCGAAGGACAAACCTCCCACTCGCACAGACCAGAGGAAGGACCTGGCCTCCAAGAGACAGCGATCTCAAGACGATACCCCGAGTGGATCAAAGAGGCACAGGACTTCCTCCCCCCCAACCGTTGGTTGATGGCAATATCAGCTAAGCCATTTAGCGAGGCGGCAAAAGAGCATCTTACGCTGGCTGTGCTCGACAAGAGCCATCCCGACGGAAATATCAGCACGGACAACTGGAAGTCCGTCTTGATGGGTTTTTGCAGGGTCTATAAGGGCATACTCTTGAAGTATCCCGGCCCTGTACCAGTCGTCCGCGACGCCGGCTGGTATCAAGGGCGAATCAAGCTGGTCGCGTGCGCGGACGAGCGCGCAGTCCGACTGTACAAGGAGACAATCTCCTCGGTGGGACAGCTGTGGCCCGGAGCGGACTTGATGGCTGTCCACAGGGACGAGATCCCTAAACGGCCTCGAGCCTGGGCCTGGGTCCCAGCGGAACCATCTACACCGCAGGAGATCCTCGAACTCATCCGCCTTGGCAACGGAGATCTACCCACCAATGATTGGAGGATAGTCCGAGTTGGTGAGACCAGGGAGAAGCAGCGTTACGTTGACCTCGTCATCAACGATGATTCTATCCCTTTGCTCGCGGATTGTGGTGGGGTAATAAGTTACGGCTTCTACTCCATCACCATTAAGGTCCACAAGAGGGCGGTGGGAGCCAAACAGACAAACCAGACGGGCAACGCCTCGAGCGCACCCGATTCCGTTACCACTCTCACTGGCGAGGGGGCCAACAAACCGGGAGACACCTCGAGCGTCCCTAAGGCCCCGGAGCCAGAGCCGAGCGCCCTGAGCGCAAGCGAGGACATCCCATCGGGTGTATCGGACGTCGCGACGGATGCTGAGAGCGAAACGGGCTCAGCATCTGCTTACGTTGGGTCGATATACAGCCGATTGCTAGCGCCCGATGATGAGGACTAGCTTCTGGCTTCGGAATCTGAGGAGGCGGACCTTGAAATGACATTCAGGGCCGTCACCCAAAGAGAAGAGCCAAAAGCAATGGACGTCGGTGACTCTAGAGATGGTGCAGCTTCTACAAATAAATCTGCACCACTCCAAGACAGCTTCGGCTGCCCTCCTTTTGCGACTCAGCGAAAGAGCTGAGGACATCATTCTCGTCCAAGAGCCGTGGATCGTCAGAAACAGGGTTTATGGACTGAACTCTGATGCCTACCAAACGGTAACAGCCCCAGTAGCAGGTAGGATCAGGTCATGTATTCTTATTAAAAAATCACTTTCTTATATTCTCCTCTCTCAATACAACGACGAAGACACAGTAAGCATAAGCGTCCAGCTGAAAGAGAGCGATAGGCCAGGCCTATCGCAAACACCTGATGAAGCGAGTCCCTTAAACACGAAGGTCGTTTCTCTCGGTGAGCTGGACTCACCGTCAAAAATAGATGAAGCAGTAGACGTTGTAACAAACGCTTGTAACTCTGCTTTCAGAATCTCTTGCCCTAAGATCCTACCAAGGGGTAAAAAGAAACCCCAGTGGTGGAATCTAGAGATTTCAGCACTCAGGAAAGAGAGCAGGCGACTCTTTAACCAAGCCAAAAGGACGGGTCTTTGGCAACCATACAAAGACGCTCTTAAAACTTTCAAGAAGGCCATTTAGACAGCACAACGCAAATCTTGGCAAAACTTCTGCAACAACATAGAAGAAAACTCCGAAGCCAACAGGCTAAGGACGGTTCTCTCCAAAAGTGCTCCAACGATAAATTCTATTCAAAAACCAAACGGAGAATGGACATCTACAACCGACGAAATGCTGGAGCTACTAATGACCACCCACTTTCCCGGGTGCTCTGATGACTCCAACATCTTGCCAGGTCTCCAAGCCAACTCACTCTTAGGGAATACCGCAGGGGACATAGTAAGCCACGACAAGGTGGAATGGGCAGTAATGTCCTTCGAAGCTTACAAATCTCCAGGACCAGACGGAATTTTTCCCGCACAACTGCAAGCGGTGAAGGACCTTCTTTGTCCACTGCTGACTCAGATTTTTACAGCATGCCTTACCTTCACCCACATTCCTTATGAGTGGACGAAGGCGAAAGTCGTTTTTTACCGAAGGGAGGCAGGGCCGGTCACGCAAAACCCAAGGACTTCAGGCCCATAAGCCTCACCTCATTCCTTATCAAAACCCTTGAGAGGCTCATAGATAAGCATCTTCGGCGAAATATTAGGAAAGACAAACTTTCCTCCAACCAGCATGCATGCTCAAAGGGCAAATACGTGGAGACTGCTCTCCATGACATCGTCTCAACGATTGAGAAAGGACTGGCCATAAAGGAGTTCACGCTGGGGATCTTTTTAGACATCGAGGGAGCTTTCAACAATGTCTATCCCGAAGCTGTTATCGAATCACTCCGTATGGTGGGGATACAGCAGGGACTGGTTGACTTTGTGGGGCTCTACTCAGGAAAAGATCGATCTGCTCAACAATAGGGGATAGCTCTAAATCCAAACATGTGGCTAGAGGTACACCCCAGGGAGGTGTTCTGTCACCTTTACTCTGGAACCTTACTGTAAACGACTTACTCTTAAACCTCAAAAGCACCGGCCGCAAGGTCGTGGCATATGCTGATGACTTGGCAATAACACCAACGGGCCAACACCTTCAAGTCATAAGCGATTTATTACAAAACGCTCTAAATATCGTAGCTCGCTGGTCTGTGGAATGTGGACTTAATGTCAATCCCACCAAGACCGAAGCAGTGCTCTTTACAAGTAAATACAGAATTCCCGCTTTCAAACTACCTTCCGTAAACGGAGTAGTTCTTAGTCTCTCAACCGAGGTCAAATATCTCGGTATTTTACTAGATAAAAAACTCGACTGGAGGCGGAACATTGAAGACCGCTCCAAGAAAGCTATTGCTGCTCTATACGCCTGTAAGACGGCCGTGGGGAAGAAATGGGGTATAAAGCCACACATTGTACACCGGATGTACACAGCTGTGATAAGACCCATTCTCTTCTATGGGGTCGTCGTATGGTGGCCGGCATTGAGCAGGACTCTTACCAGAGCCAAACTAGAACGGGTCCAGAGGGCAGCCGCAATGCTCATCACGGGAGCACTGCCCTCTACACCCACCAAATCTCTGGAAATAATGTTAAATCTCCCACCGGTGGATCTCTACGGCAAATTTCTGACGGCCTGCAGTGCTGGTTGGATTACTTTCTACACCCTCCATTCTCTGGAAATAGATTCTCTACAAGAATCTCAGAGAGGAGCGAATGGATGGGTACCGTGGACCTGGATCCATGATCGACGGCTGTATATACAGATGGTTCCAAGTTAAACGAAAGAGTAGGCAGCGGGATTTACTCTGGTGAACTCGATCTAAACCTCAGTCTTCGTTTACCGGACCACTGTAGTGTTTTCCAGACCGAACTACATGCAATAATGGAAGCAGCTCGTGGCCTTACAACGTGCACATTCTTAGAACGAGGCATTACCATTTATTCTGACTATCAAATCTCTGAATTCCTACGGTACAACCTCCAAGTAAGCCTGAATGCAGAGCTGCTCTAAACCAGCCGGCGGATTTGTGCTCCGTACATGTTGTTTGGGTCCCTGACCATAAGGACATCCCTGGCAATTACCTGGCTGATGAACTAGCAAGGAAAGGGACGGAACTAACTGTGATAAACTCTGCTCAAGAGGCGGGTTTACCCTTAGCATCCTATAAACACAGATTAAGATCTGAGCTAATGGGTAAGGTAAATTTAAGGTGGGCATCGGAGCCCACCTGCCACATTACAAGACAAATCTGGCCAGAAGCCGATGAGAAGCGCTCTAAAGCTCTCACGATGCTTAGCCGCTCATCTCTCAGATTAGTAGTTGGGGTGATAACCGGGCACTGCCTCATAGGCACGCATTGGGAAAGGCTAGGTTACCCAACAAATGCTTTTTGCCGCAGTTGTCGAATTGAGGAGGAGGTGGAGAGTATTGAGCACTATCTTTGCCACTGCCCTGGCTTGGCCAAGACGCGCAGTAAAGTTTTTAATAGTTACTTTTTGAACGGTTTAGCTGACTTGAACTCCGCAAACATTTCCAACTTTCTACTCTACACTAAGCGCACAGGATGGTTCAATTTTTGAAAGAAGGAAGGGAGGGAATGCAACCTACAAAAAAAAAACTATTGTAAAATTTCATTCTCGGTGAAAAAAGAAATGAATTGGTATATTTCACTTTGCTGTAGAATATTTCCTTCATAGTGAAATTTTTATTGACAGTTTTCTTAAATAACTGTTATATTCATTCCTTGGTTTAAAACCTTATTTCCATAGATTTAAGATCGATGATGATCCATACTGCGCTTTCAGTGCAGGCAATTCAAGATGTTGAGCACTGATTTTCCACCCATCCACTGATTTTTCCAACCACTTGTACTTTACGGTAGGCAGACTTTCTGAAGTAGAGAGTCTGGTCGATATTTTACTTGAGTCGACTGAAAACTAGTTCACAGTCTGCAACATGACTCACATTGATAAGAAAAATTAAAATAAATAACTGAACGACTCGGAATCCCGTCCGTTAAAACTGCCGCAAGAGCTAATTTTTTCCAGATTATCAAGGTGATAAAGTAAAAATCCTTGCTTGAAGTTATAGAAGCAGAATTGTGTATATACAAGTTAAAAAAAACAAACCCAAGGACTGGGCGGATCGGAATCTTGTCCGTACCGATTGTCAATATTGAGATATTGAAATTGATAAAATGTAAATAAGTTTGCTTACAATATGAGAAAGGGGCAAAAATGTTGATAGAAGAAGAAGCCAAACGAAAATGTATGAAGAGTTCATAGTACAGAGAGACGAAATACTTGACAGTAGTAATAATAATAATAATTTTGGCGAGTACACTATATAACTCAGTGTTTGGCCGAGCTTCTCCTACCATTTGTGGCGTGCGTCTTTATATTATACCACAAATGGAGGGACCTACAGTTTTGTGCCGAACGGCAGATGTATTTAATGAGAAGCTTTTTCATGGCAGAAATACCCTCGGAGGTTTGACATTGCCTGCCGAGGGGTGACCGCTATTAGAAAAAACCTTTTCTATTATTAAGATTTTGTTTGCCCTGACTGAGATTTGAACCTCGAACTCACCGGCATATCAAGTTATAGCACGCACCGCTACCATCTCGACCACAGCGGCCACAACACACTTGACGGTAGTACCGGAAGAATAAGTTTAGTTCGGGTTCTAGTCCTACACCGACCGTTTGGATTTTGAAGCTTGCTCCTATTGCTCTGGACTGTACTAAAATAGGGGGAAGTTTATATCAATTCGCTTAATTCGTCTTTTAATCGTTCCATCGTCCTGATAAATAATTCTAAGTTGTGATCTAAACATTACGCTGTGTTGAGTCAATTCATTGATATCCCAAAATAAGAAATCAGTTCCGTTGAAATATGACAATAAAAGTTATTACGACTTAGTACTATTTTCCTATTTATTTATTTATTTTTTATTACGGCTTTCTAAGCCTAAAACTTACAACTATACAATCACTTAATTCATTTCATTTGATTTTGATTTGGAGTAAGCCAGCTTCCACTCGGCCTGAACTCGGCTTCCATAATGTGTATCGTCCATACCATAGATTCACAATGAGTACTTCTTAATTGCGTTCTTTTTAATCTACATCCAGTATTTGGAAGATTATTCGGCGATTTAATACAAATTACAATCGTTTGCTAGTCGCTTCGAAGTGGATTTGGCGATAATTCTCACATGCATACTACCTTTGTAGTTCTATAGGTGTATTTACAAAATGATAAGGCCACTTTCGACCTTTTACACCAATTCGACATTCGTTGTTTGATATTAAAATCTAATTCGATCTTATTAGATTTCAGAGTGGTGAAATAAGCCGATATAACTGACACAGACGCCGAACGAGACGCTATGCAACTTCTTTGTTTTGTACGTTCTTCGATAAGATTAGCTTCACTTCGTTGTGATTACGTGAGATGAAGTGAGGAAGGCGAGTTAAGAGTGGTAAAGTGAGTTAAAGTAGGCGGTGGTGAGCTAAGAAGCTTTGTGCTGTGATGAAGAGCGTTGACATGTGAAATGCGGTGTGGATATTAAGGATGGAGCATTTTTTGCGCTTAATTTTGGTATGATGAGATTAGAGGTTGTGAGTTGGGTTATGGTGCATTTAAGTGTGGTGATTTTAGGTGTAAGGAGCTAAGGTATGGATAGTTAAGGGGAGGTATGTTTAGGTGTGGTGACAGTGAATAACGTTGTAGTGCGAAGAGTGCAGGTAATTAGGGTATTGTGTGTTTACGTGCTGAGTTTACAGTAATGGTGATTTTAGATTTAAGAGAGTCCAGGTATGGTTATTAGAAGAAGAACTTGTAGCCGACTGCAACCATTTTCGTCTCAACTTATCCGTCACGTAGATTTTTTAATTTTCGTAAAGACACCTAAAACAGCAAACAATTATATTTATAAAGAGGGTTTCCACCTGTTGAAAAAATTGTATTTATTATAGGCGTTTTAATATTAAAAATAGAGAACGTAAAAGAACTCAGAAAATGACACACTCCGAAACTAGTGTGTCTTGAAACCAAACTTGCCAACGAATGACGGAAAGTAATTCCAATATTTATCAATATTTAAAAAGTAACATTTCAAAATGATTATCAAATAGTATTGCCACTTATTTTAATCGTTGCATTAATTTAAATTAATAAGTTTAAGACAATACTGGAATAATTATTTTTCAAGAGATATTTACGTCGGATACGACACCAAACAAACGAACACGATGAGATATACGCTACGACTATTACGGAACAATATCGTTGTCAGTTCAAGATTATTACGCGGCTTGTTCAACATTAATTCAGAACTTGTTTGGTACTAAGTAGTACAGGCCCACATGGACTAGAGATGGATAACTCAATTCAGAGTTGAGTTATTGAGTTGATTGCCGTCAGTGAGTGGGTAACTCAGACTACCATCTTCAAAACAACTTACCTCAGTTAGTCAAATGAATCATGGTGGCTAAATTTTCTCCATATAACTTTCTCACACAAGCTGCTTCAATGCAACATCGTAACTCAATATAACTTAATTTGCAAAGGACAACAGGAGGAGATAAAAAAGTGATCAACTGTCATTTGCGCTTTAAGACAAATGTAAAAATGAGGTAGACATTAGATGTTGTGTTACCCCTCGATAGTTTCAAATACGAAAGTGTAAACCATTGAAATAAATGAAATAAATATGTATGTTTTTGAGAAGTTTTTGTGGTCTAATTAAATTAATAAAAATTATTTTTAGATACAATTGCATTCAGAAAATCCAAGATGTCTTGCCTATTAAATTTAAAAAAATTATTTACCTATGATGCTATTCATATATTAAACATTCGTTTTTTTACAATTTATATAATTATTTTTCTCCTTCTCTTCCAAAACATAGCAACCACACATTAAATATTATATGTATGTAGATATATAATATGAAATAATAATGTTTATAAATAATTTGCTCGCGGAATATGGATAACTATTTTTTTTTAATATTAAACAATTTGCTTTAATTTTCGATACAAATTGCAACATTGTTATCAAGTTATGTGTCACATTCAAAAAATGTCTATAACTCGAATGAGTGTCAAATAAGTTAGTTGAATCACTCCTTAAATTGAGTTGAAGTAATTGAGTCAACTCCTGTAAATTTGTTGAGTTACCCATCCATAACATGGACATAACCATGGACATAATCAAACGTATACATATTCAACGATTGCGATGACTTGCACATGTCGTTCATATGGATCAAGGAGCTCCGATGAAAATATGCTTTGGATCGGCGGCCATGACTGGGCAACGAAGACGTTTGCGAACATACTGGAAGGATCAAGCGCGGAAGAGTCTGTCCTCATTTGGTACGACTCATTGATGAAACTTCGGAAAGGAGCTAGAAAACTAGCGAAATCTTTTGGTCTCGGAACAAACCGACACGCGGTGGTAGTGCTACATAAAAGGAAGAAGAATAAGTTGAGGACAGTTTGTGACTAGCTCGAGGTCAGTAATTTGCAATCACTTCAAATGTTTATTTCACTTATCAAAATTGAATGCGCCTCGGAGATGCAAATTCGAAAATTTTCTAAGCATTCTGATAAAAAATTAAAAATGTTGAGGAGTATTTGTTGGTTTTATTTCGCAAACTTTATTTTAAGTAGTTTGTATTCGATTTTTATCAAACAATAAATGGTTTGTCATCACTTGCCAGGTGTACATCCGCTACCGCGCCTAAAATGCGACTTCATATTTCAACAATGCAACAGCAAACCCGATAAACTAAAAGATTCTGCTTTGGGCTTCTTTAATGCCTTTAATGAAGTAAGTAAGTCTGCTACATTTTGAGGAGTGTTCAATAAAAGCGTAGAATGAAGACAAAAACCAAATTAACTAATACTTAATGTGTGTCGGCGTGAGCTCTTTTCCTAGTCAACTTTATTTTAATATATTTTTGGGTGCAAGTTATTTTGAAAATTGCTACCCCAAGTATTTTCTATGCCACCGTGCATTGATTTGCCCTACGCTAATTTCCTACAATTATCTGCTGCACCTTTGGCGACACCCTCAATTGCTGTAATAATGCGAAAAATGTTTCCCAGCGCAGAAATTGTGAAATGTGCATCCGTTTTCCTATCCCACTTTGACTATTGCAAATATAAATATGCTCGTATAAGTACGTATGTGGAGCAAACGAAAGAAATCCTAACTATTTGCTATTTGTTGCAGCCACGCGATGGGCGCATCACATCGGACAAACATTAGAGAAATTATTGTAAGGCATACCGCATACCGCGCGCTTCACACCATCAACCAACCGGCAACTGTTGCAAATGTGTTGTAACCTAAGGCTCACCTCAAGACACGACATATGCAAATTCCTGCCGTCTGATTGCATTACTTAGCTTGAAGATACACCCAGATTATTGTCTACTGACCTATATTTAGTTTTTTTTTTTTAATTTTAATTTATTTTTATATTGAAAAAATGGTTTGCAATTTTTGTTGTTTTAACTTTATACATAACACATGTTGCATGCCATGGCGTAGATGTTGTGTTTGTTAATCGGAAATAATAGAGCAGTATTACTGATGATATAGTATTCTTGGTATGTATGTAAGTACATACCTACAGTTTTCTTTATAAGTATGAAATATAATGTGACCCAATTGAACTGCAAATTTGAAGGCCGTTTGGGTTTTAATGCCGGCGCGCGATTGCGCACAAGGGTACAATCGGTTTGTTCAGTTGAATGCTGTTTAAAGAAATGGTAAAATAGATCTCTTCTAAATTATAAAATGGCAGAAGTGAAAGTGCAGGTGAAAGTGATCTTTTCAACATATTGACTTGGATGTTTACCAAGGGGGCAGCAAAAGTTTAAGAAAAAAAAGTACTTTGTTGTTGATTTCGTTACAGCGAATGTCAAATTCAACCAACAAACAAATGATTTTGACATTTGCTGTACCACGGCGATAGAAAAAACAAATCAATCAGCTGCTTACTAAGGTCACCTTACTACATTCGCCTTTAACCTACAATTAAAATGGTCTTACCTGTCAGGGTTATGCGGATGACATAGTACTGTTATTATTTAAATATACAAATCTTAGGTGCCGAGTCGTGACTAAAGAAAGTTTGTTAAGCGTCGAGATCCCAAGCTGCTCAGCTACAGAATAAGAATTCATCAGCCGAATACAAAGTTAGAGAAATGCAAAGTAAGAAAATTGGATCGTTAGCTGTTATTAAGAGAGGATAGAACAGTTCTTTTAATTATAAAAAGTGAGTCCGATACATCAAAGGTGCTGGAATAATTGTTAAATTCTCGTCATAAACCCCGAAACGGTTCATTCAACTCAAAGTTAGTTCTGCATAGTTTCAAGAAAAGTGGTTTAAAGTTTCTCGTTGCACGGGAGGGTACATTAAAATTAATTTGCTCTAGAAGAAATGGACTTGAGATCCATCCATTGACTAATTTTGCCATAAATATTATACCTAACATTTCTCTGCGACTCGAAAGAGTAGGAAGATTAATATGTTTCAAACGACTAGTGTAAGGGGACAGATTGTATGGCGAATACCATCGAAGATTTCTCCAAGCAAAAAGTAAGACTTGTTTTTGTATTGACTCTAGTTGGTCTGAGTGGACCTGATAACGAGGATTTCAAACTATATAACCATACTCCAGTATTGGTCTTACCAATGAAGTAAAAAGTGTTTTAGTTATATACGGGTCATGGAATTCCTTCGACCAACGCTAATTAAACTGCAAAGGCTGGTTTGCGTCAGCATAACAGAGGCTATGAGAACCTGCTCAACGGCAGCGTTGGAAGCCGTATTAGACCTACCACCCCCTCACTTACATATTCAAACACAAGCGAAGAGGGCCATTCTAAGGATGACCGGTACCAAAATCGGGACTGAGGAATTCTTCAGTCGGAGGAAGACTAACACTCTAGGAGAAAGATATCCCGAAGTAGCTATAAGGGGGGAGATACCATGGAAGCCGAGTTAAGCTTCACAATAAAAGATATAAAACTGATTTGAGCAACAAAATGAGTTGGGTGGATTTTTCCAAAACCTATAAAATATACCAACAAATGATGACCTCGTACACAGACGGCTCGCTTACCGCAAAGAGTACCGCAGACGGAGTGTATGGACCGAGAATTGAGTACTCGGAATCAATTGGGACACCGATGTCCATTTTTCAGAAATGAATTTATGCTATAGAAAGGTGTGCGGTGTTTAACCTTGCCAGCGTTTATAGGCGTTTATAGGACAGGAACCTTTTTCAGGGTTAGGAAAAGGGGCATAAACAGCTTCAACAAGGAAAGAGGAGGAATCCCTCAGTAAATCATACTGGGACAATCTACAAGGTCTGGAGCACTTCAAATCTCTTTTAGGTAGCTACAACCAAACAAGATTTAGGGAATACATGGACTTGTCAAAGAATAATCTAAGAATAATCACGGGAATTCTTACAGGACACTGCAGGCTGAATTATTACCTTAATAAACTGGGAATATATTCGCAAGAACGTTGCAGATTCTGTAAGGAAGAGAAAGAAACTTCCAAACACGTCCTGGAGAAGTTCCCCGCATTGATGCACTTACGCCATAAAGGCCTAGGCGAATATCTGATTACGGACGGTGGGATAGCTACCAGAGACTTAGGCTCGATACTAAGATTTATCTCGTAGGTTGAACTAAAGGAAATTCGTTAATCCAAGTAGGGGGCACAATAGATCTGAAGGTCGTAGTGCTATTTCCCCTAACAACAATAATAATAATAACCAATAATTACACATTAGGGAGGAACGACCCAACAAAAATTAGGAATAAACAATTAATTTATATACAAATAAAAAAAGCTAAAACTTTAACAGAGTAAACATTCAAGCTTAGTCCACGAAATGAAAAAACACATAATGTTTTTAAGTTATAATTTTAAGCTTTTCTTTACTTCGGTACAATTTTTTTTCAGCTGTTTAGCCTTTAGATAACTATTCAATTCTTTATTCTAAAGTGTATCCTACACCTGAAAAATAGTTCTTTAGACAAAGCTGATCAATCCAGGTCCATGAGCTTTCGTTAGAGTTTTGTTCAAGAACATTTAATATAAAAGCCAGCCCAATTTTCCAAACCATCTTCATATAGCGAATCCATTTCATCAATTGGGTTGACATTTGAAGTTTTAATTAATTGTAAGTTGCACCACCCTCTGCCTTTGCGTTTGCACTGGGTAAAATCACTGGCGTTGGCTACAATTCAACTTACTATTCAGCGCTTTCTTATCTGACTGATGGTCTTAACTGGCGCTCAGGGTTGTAAAAGAATGCAATCATATGCGATTTAAATCAGTTGAAGTCACAATCAATGACCTAAATTTTTGAATTCAGTCATTGACTAATGTTTTGACTAAAGACTAAAAAATGAAGACAGAAGTCTTTTTCTGAATTCTGACTCATTAGTAATTTGGTAAAGTCACTTAATGACTTCATTTTTCAGTGCAGTCACTAAAATGTTTGTAGCAATTTTATTATTATTTTATTCCAAAAGCTCCTGAATTATTTAGCAAATTACAAACAAATAGGAACTTATAGGGAATTATTTATTTTTTGTAGCAACAACTGTTCGAAGCTGTCATCTGATAGACGTCCTCGACGTGGTGTATTAAGTATTGAGGGAAATGAAAAGAGTCTTTCCACGGCGGCTGAGGAAGGCAGGGGTGCGTTGTATTTAATATACGCTCTTTTAACAGTATGATAGCAGTGCAGCGTGGTTATCACCGAAGACTTATCAACCATGTAGGCTACAAATTCGTCATCAATAGACGAGTGCGATACATCAACCTGTTGGGATGACTCTTCTGAAAAAGATGTTACAAATGTTGGCTAATAATGTTAATTACAATTATGTACTACAAAATTGGTAATAGCTATAAAGGAAAAGTCAAAAAATTTACTACCGCTTTTCTCACATTTGTCATCTGGTCCCATGTCGTTGGAATTGAATTCGTTTACCACGATACTTTTGGCCAAGTCGTTGATCTCGGCTACTTTTTCATTTGTCAATGATGGATTAATTTTACTTCAGGACATAGAACTGAGGCAACAACGGCGTCATATACTTCTTCTAAGCAAAAATATTTCTGGAATCTTTTTTCTAAAGCTTCTTCCAAAAAACTCACTGCTGCATGTAGATACTTCATTGCATGTTTATTAAATAAATATGTATTACTATTTTATTACTTATTCATATAGTACAGGTAAAATGCAGGTTGCTGACCACAGCCGAACTATACCTGATTTCAGATGACTGCAAATGACTTCATTGAGAGACTTCATTCAAATGACTTCAATTGTCTTCAAAAAGAGACTTCATTCAAATGATTGCAATCTAATTACTAACAAAAAAGACTTCAACAATGAATAATTACTTACTTACTTACTTAATTGGCGCATTAACCGCCTAAGCGATTTTGGCCGAGGTCAACAAAGCATGCCAGCTGTCCCTATCTCGTGCTAACTGGCGCCAATTGGAAATCCCAAGTATAGCCAAGTCTTTTTCCACTTGGTCTTTCCAACGCAGAGGAGGTCTTCCTTTACCTCTGCTCCCACCCGCGGGTACCGCGTCAAAAACCTTCAGGGCTGGAGCTATTTCATCAATTCGAACGACGTGACCTAGCCGCTGATTCTTAATCCGCTGCACTATATCTACGTCATTGTACAGCTCGTACAGCTCATCGTTCCATCGAACGCGGTATTCGCCGTCGCAAAGACGCAAAGGTCCATAAATCTTTCGAAGAATCTTTCTCTCGAACACTCCAAGAGCCCTCTCATCTGATGTTGTCATCGTCCATGCTTCTGCGCCATACAATAGGACGGGCATGATGAGATACTTATAGAGTATGGTTTTTGTCCGTCGAGAGAGGACTTTACTGTGCAATTGCCTACTCAGTCCGAAGTAGCACTTGCTGGCAAGAGAGATTCTCCGTTGGATTTCAAGGCTGACGCTGTTATTGGTGTTAATGCTGGTTCCTCAACTTTTCCAAAGTTATAACTGTCAACAGTGATTTGTGATCCCAGTCGTGAATGTGCCGACTGTCTATTTTATGACAGGAGATACTTCGTCTTGCCCTCGTTCACCTCCAGACCCATTCGCTTCGCTTTTGTATCCAGTTTGGAGAAGGCAGAACTAACTGCGCGGTTGTTAAGGCCGATGATGTCAATGTCATCGGCGTACGCCAGCAATTGCACACTCTTATAAAAGATGGTACCTGACCGATTTAGTTCTGCGGCTCGAATTATTTTCTGAAGCATCAGGTCAAAGAAATCGCACGACAGAGAAAAATGAATAATTAGTCACCAAATTAAGTCTGAATAGTGACTTCATTTTTTTAGTCTTAGTCAAAGAATACAAAATTGATTTCAATCATTTGCCACGAAAATCAAGTGACTAATTATTCGCAAATGCATTATTTTACATCTCTGCTGGCGCTTAAAGTTGTGATTATATTTAAAAGTATTTGCTGAAGCTTTATATGTATACATGTACATACATATGTATGTACATGTGTATAATTTTCCACGAAACTTTTTGTTTACCTTTTTTTACTTTTGAACACATTTAGAGGTTAACAATAATATAAGGTTTGACGTTATAAAGCTCTGGAATTCGGACGCAGTCAGTACTTAGCACACTTTGTTTACCAAGTTTGTGAAAAAAAAATAAATTTTGGCGAAGTAAGTTAATGATTACAAAGCAACTGTGTATTTTAATAATAAGTAAAACAATCATATTTTAACCCTTGGTGGCCGTAAGGTCTAAAGGGAGAACTTTCATTTATTTTTTTCGATTTTATTAAAAAAAGTGGAAAGCAGTTTTTCCTGAACATTTGTGGGAAAGGAAAAAATATTGCTTGTCTATGACGACATTTACATATTGGATTTTATTGCAAAATTTTACCAAACCTTACAAATTTATTTTCTTAAAATGGGCACAAATTGTAACTGTAATAGTTAAAAGCAGCAAACATTAAGACTTTAAGGTTGGTGAATTTGTCACTTACTTTTTAGCCATCCTTAATTTCTTTCCAATAAACTGTCTTGAAGAGATCATAGCAAAAAATTAACCACAAAAAACAATGTGATTATTACAAAATAAGCATTATATCAGGGTGAAAAATTTACACACGAAATATTTGTTTTATTTTCAAATTTTCAACAATACTAAATATGTGTTTCTGAACAAAAAAATTAAATTCAGAAAATTTTTATTATTTTGATTAAAAATATATTTTTTTGATAAAACTCATAACCATTACGGTCCTTGTCTTAAACCCTTGCAACACTCCTTTAAAAAAACAGTTTAATTAATTACTCACTTTAATAATACCCCATTCGAAACTCTTTGAAATTGAATTTTTTTTTCAACTACTTTTATTTCAAAGAGACATTTTACTGCTGTAATACCGGCTTATTTTATATATTTTTTTGTTATCAGATATATGGAAGAATCCGTTGAAAATTTCTAATATTAAAAATATATTTTTTAACTTTTTTTTATGACGACTTTAAATCATGGTTTTCAAGACAATGAAATATAACATTCGCATTTAAGTCTAAACCCACCAAAACCGACCTCTCAAATGTAGCCAATTTTAAAATATTTGTTTTGAAAAAAATTTAAAACCAAGAAAGTGTAACATGCGCTGTAGGATATATGAAGCAAAATAGAAATTTTCCTCACAGGTTTTTGCCATAACCTCGACGTCGTCGTCGAAAAATTATTTTATGATAAAATCCTCTACACACCAAACTAGTCACACCGACTTTGAAAAACGGGTCAGTCTAGAAAACTTACTTAGGAGAGTTCCCGGCTTTGATATGAAATAAGTAGTAACCTTTAACTCTTAGAGCGCAGTTACCCACCGACGTTGAACGGCCGTAGATGTCAGCTGACACGACCTATCTTATGAGAGCGCCTTGTTAATGAAAACTCACCCACGTTCACTGTGTACGTGTGCAGCCACTCGTAACGCTGAAATCTGAAACTTTTTGATTTTTGCTCTCAAACACACAGGTTGACATATTGAAAAAGTCAAATAAATATTTAAAATATTCTTAAAATAACTCAAAATCGTTATCGAATTTTGTCGGATATTAATAATTACATTTTTTATAATAAATATGTATACATACATTAGTTTTTTTTTTCTTTAAATCAATAAAAATGACAATTGAATACCTGAATGTACACACAAGCATGTATGTACGTATGTACATATAAAAAATGATGACTGGCAAAATAATACTGACATAAGCAAATGTAACAAGTCGCATACGCGCAAAATTATTATTTTTTAAAGTTATTGAAATGAACGACGAGAAGCTAATTTTCTTGGCGGAAGCTAATACGTTGTTATACAAAAAAAAAAAAAAACAGTCCGTACTATAAGTTTCACGGCAGGAAGAAAGCGCTTGGGAGCAAATTTGCTTTCTCAAAAGAATTCGCAACTAATTTCAAAAGCAACTCAAATTTTGCCGGCGGCATTATAGTTTGCGAAAACACTTCATTAGGCTACAATGTTTTCATTCGCCTGAATACTTGGAGTTGGTAGCTGCTGCTGCCCCAATTTTTGTTTATTGGGCGAACTTCATATCTCCTTTGCCTTTCTGTATAATTCGCACACATTTAAAAACATATCGCAAATTTCTATTTTTTCTGCTTCCATTTTGTCAGCGCTCTCATTTATCACAAATATAAAACTATATTTACATATGTAATATGAATAGAAATAAGATGTTTTCAGCGTTTTACACGGGCACAAGATCTGTCATTTTGATTCATTCTGCGGACAGCGTACACGTCGGAGTGTAACTGCGCTCTTATACATTAAACATAATTTTGACGAACGTCGAATTTTCGCACAGCAGAGCAATCTCCTCAGCGACGCTCGCCCAGAAATTTCGCCCACTAAAACACACTTACGACGACAACGTATACAGTTTGAATTCCAGCTGATAGGTTGACCATATAGATACAACGTTTAGAACATAAAATGAATATATGTAGTACTTAGTAAAAAAAGGCAGTTTAACAAAGTCATAAAATGTTGAAAATAGTATTTACTAAAGTAAAGTTTTTGCAACTCACACAATTAATACTCTTCAAAAAAACATTAATTAATATTTTTTAATTTCGATAGTAAAACCTAAGAATACTCAACATATGGTCACATTGGTTTGTGTTTGGTCTCTGCCGAAAATACGTTTCTTATACGGTAGAGTGTTCTATTTTTGCGTGACGAACATTCGCGACGAAAGATTTGTTATACGCCGGTATTGCGTTTAAGATATTACACCAATTTACGCCTACTTTATTCATGTTTTGGGCATTCATTTATTCATTTTGTTGTAATTTATTCTATACAATTTATGCTTCCGTACTCGTCTTAAACTGCCAGCCCGTTTTTGAAACTTTATCTTAAATATCAAAAAAAACAATAAGCGGAAGATTTTCTTTGCGAAAGGTTATTTTGCAGATATCGACAGTTAAATTTCAGTTTGCAAACTCGAGCTTTCCTTTTGTCTCGCGCTTTTCTATAGGACACATTTTCTCGAATAAATTTTTTAATGGATCGAATTTGCTATGAAATTTACATTTTATGTAAAAACACGTTTTCTGACATCTTATTTTTAAACGTTTACAATTCTATTTTTTTTAGTGTATCAGGAAGAGCGCCTGAAAGTATGCCGCTGCCGTTAGTTATTATAGCTAAATTTTTTAAATATAGTTTAACTTATTGTTTTTAGCAATTCGCCAATTTATTCAGTCCAAGGAATCTCATGCTGCATATGTAAATAAATAAGAAAACGATCAGTCAAGGTGATTGAAAGTAATATTCCAAAGTTAAATTAAAAAAAAAAATTTTAGACTGCTTAGCCACACACAAAAATCATTTTACTGTAATCAATTCTTGTGAAAAATTTATATCTATAAATATAAAAAACTTTTAGTTTTTCATAATTTCTTCTGGAAGCTATCTATAGAGCTTTGTTGCAATTATTCACAATGTGCCGAAGCGATATCAGTAGTTGCAGTAGGAAGTGAAATTTATATACGAGTATGTGATTAGCAACTTATGTTTTTAGAAAAATTGTGAGCAAGCAGTTGTGTAGCCAATTTAATTTCAGTACTGTAATGTGCATCTTTTAAGCTTCAAAAATATAACTTTAGCTTTTAAGGATTTTTTTCGCTGCGCTGAAAGTACAATACGACAAAAACCATTATAGTAAAAATTAAGATTCCATTACATTTTCAAAAAAATTTGCTAAAGAAAATTTACTTTAATATTCCAGCCAATATTTATTTAGAAGTATTACTTCCAAAAGGATAAAAGCATGCCACTTCCAGAACAGCATTTGATGGGATTTTACACAAATCTTCAAAACTGTTATTACAAAAATCCATGATTTATCGAGTTACTTTAATTTAATTTTCGCTGTCAAAAGAGTTTTCTTTTGAGTTAGCTCGTGTTTATAATGTGTGCATAAAAAAATTTAATTTTATTTTCCACAAAAAAAAAAAGTTGCATTCAAAGTGTATTAAAAATGCTTTGAAAATTTGATTGCTCATTTTCTCATAATTTATCAATGAGAAACTCCTTTTTCCTACATGGCACAACAACCTTGTGTCGGCTTGAGCGGAGGTCACGCCTCGCTACCTTCAAGAATAATTAAGTTTTAGGTTAAACAAAATCTTGATTACTCGGGTAACTTAACTTTTGAGTGATAACTTAAGTTAAATCAAAATTTTGAATAATCAACGCAGTCAACTTTATAAAAGAAATTTAGTTAATATAATGAGTGTTTAGGATATACATACTTATATACAATGGAGGGCATGTAGTCTGAGTGCTGTTTTCTGCACGCGTTGTTTCGTGCCTGATTCCAACAAAAAAAAAAAAATGTGTATAAATGTAAGTATTTGTAATGTAATAATTTAATTTATCTTAGCACTTTTTTTTTTTGTTGGAATCAGGCACAAAACAACGCGTGCAGAAAACAGCACTCAGACTACATGCCCTCCATTGTACTGTTTTCATGTTCCTTGTAATCTGTTTTAAATTTGCAGGATTTACCAATAAATCTTAGTAGATTTTGGAGTGTCAAAGAGCTCAGGTGTTCGTCTCTCAACACGTCGCGACCAAATGCCTCATACCTATGTAGTTCTTGCAAAGGCGGGGCAGAAGCACAGAAAGTGTTTCGCCGTTTCTTCCTCTTCATAACAGGATGGGCATATGAAGTTATCATGTACGCCTGTCAATGTCAGGTGTCTATGCCACGTGAAGTGACCGGTCAACAGTCCAACAAGTTGCCTGCAGTCTCCCCAGTTAAGTGAGAGCAAGTGTTTTGATAGTCGTTCTGAGGTTGAAGGTAACATAAGTTTTGCCCATCTGCAACCTCTCGACGCCTCCCAGTCATTGCTGAGCGAAGTATTCACCCAGTTTCTGATGGTGGCATCGATGGCCGAAGGTGGGAGTGCTTAGCTGGCTGCGGGCCAAGGAACACCTGATCCGAGCCAATTCTAGCCAAATGGTCAGATGTCTCATTACCAGGTACTCCCGAGTGACCAGGCACCCAGAGTAAAGCAAGTTATTAGCACTAGAAAGCCGAGCAGAGGCTGGATTCTGTAACTGTGAGAAAACGCAAAATGTACACAGTTTACACATTGTGCTGAATATACACTAAACCTAAAATCTCAGCCGACAGTGAGGAATTATTCATAACAAAATATTAAGCGTAGTAAGAATTTGTATTTATCAAATTGTTGAATATAATAGACAAAATGATTGGAAATAATATTATACTGCGATTCGGGCGGAGGGAAAGGTGAAGGATTTCTTCGGCTTTAAACTTTCCTTGCTTTAGTTATTGCTTATCTTTTTTAAAGCTAAATTCTCCTCCATTATGCATTGTTTTTGCTATCAATAACTTGTCTTCAAATCTTGTCCCTATTCCCTTTTGTTGCTATCCTTCTGTTGGATTTGGATGTGAATGGCCGCGTATCGTTGTCTTGGTCACGTTCTCCAACTTCGCTTGTCATTGGCATCGCTTCCGATGTTATTTAGATATATAAAATAAGAGAGTGTGATGACATTTTCTGTAGGCGCTAACCTCGGTTACGGTAACTCGACCACATTTTCTTGCCTGCTATTTAGTACCGCCATTATATGCTGCAATATTCTCCTCTAAAAATCGGAAGGTTCTTTTTTCCGCACCAAACCATTAACCCCACTTCTGGCAAACTTGACTTTTCTTAGGACTTGTCTATCCTTTACGTGGTTTTTTTATGTATGTAATATTATATCTATACTTTTAATCCGACCAATATTTTTTTTTTAATTTGGAGCATTTTTAACCGCCGCCCTACTCCTACTCCGTTAAGAGTTCCTCCCAATTATTGGCTTTCAAATCGCTTTCAACTGACTTAAATTTTTAACAGTAAAATTCAAATTTCACGTCAGCAATTTTGCTTATATTTAGATACATATCGTATATGAAAGTAAATATATCAAACCTATTATTGGCGAATTTAATATTATTCTCCATGAATTCAATTAAATCATTTTGTTGTTTTGCGGATCTTTTTTTTTACTTTTTGTTTGAGCCGCGAGCTCAATGAAGTTGTCAATTATTAAACATTTAAAATAAGGCCTATAGAAAAAAAAAATAACAAAACCAAAAATTATATTCAGTGAGCAACCTTTCATTACATGACAACAGGTTACTCCTACGCCAGGACAAACAACGTACTGAGGAAATTTAATACACAGATGCATTGGGAAAGGGTAGGTCAATATTGATTTAAAGTAAAATGTTTTTTGCAAGGGGTAGGTCAATATTGACTTAAAGTACAAGTGAAAATATTCTTGCAAATAAAGATTATTTAACAAAACTCCCATTTAAATTTGTACCGTAATTTGTAAGTTTTAAAAATTCTGATCCAAATTCGAATAGCCAAGTTTACTGAATTACGCAACATTCCTAGTCAGATAGTTTTATATTTTTAAAGTAATATTAAAACGTAATATAATAACAATAATAATTTTGGCGCTTACACTATATAGCTCAGTGTTTGGCCGAACTTCTCTTTCCATTTGTAATGTGCGTCCATATATTCTACCACAAATGGAGGGTCCTACAGTTTTGTGCCGACTCCGAATGGCAGATGCATTTTATGAGAAGCTTTTTTAATGGCAGAAATACCCTCGGAGAATAGCCATTGCCTGCCAATAGGTGACCGCTATTAGAAAATAAAAGCTTTTCTTCAATTTAGATTTTACTTGCCTTGGCTGAGATTCGAACCTCGAACTCACCAGCATATTGAGTAATAGCACACACCGCTACCCTTTCGACCACAGTAATAATAGTCGTAAATAACAAAGTAAAAAGTTAAAAACCTACAGTTTTTTGTTAGTTATCATGTGTCAAGATTCCGTAGTAAATTCGCGTTAATGACATTGGGGATTAAAAAAAAAATACTTCAACTTTTTTTTACAAAATGTATTATAAGAGTGGTACACTTACATTGTCATAATCTGAATAACAACGAAAAATATTAATTTAACTTGAATATTATTTAGTCCTTGAATTTGGCAAACTTTACATCAAACTTCAAAATAGTAATAGAACTTAAAGGTACACTTTTCCAGCTTTGATCGCCAAGTCCGTTACGTGTCAATCACTTTATGCGCCATGTATACATTCTCTTTTAAGGTGCCTTTCCATGCTGAGCGACTAGTCGCTTCAACTCCAGAGAAGTCTTTATCGACCGTCAACAATTGTTTCTTCTCTTCATGCTGGCTAAAGAACGTGTAGAAGGTTAAGGAAAATACGATTCTTTGGTGGCAGCCAGTACAGTTGCAATTGCTGAAACGGCTTTTATGCTTAAGGTAGTTCGAGCATGGATTCGATTTTTGGTTGATTTCTTTCCATTTTTGAAAAACATTTCTAACAAGCCTTTTGTGTAGACAAAAATTTTGCCCTGCTTTGCTTCGAATGTAACAAATCCCTTTATTTCTCTAAAGTTTTAAAAATGGTATTGTAATAGTTGATAAAGGTATGAAAAACGGGGCCCGAGCGCCCGATGTTGTAGCTACGCCACTGCACTGACCTCAAAAACTTAACATCCTACCTTGATAATACTTGTATAACTATTATAAAAGTAGATGTCAATGTGTTTTTCCTTAAATGCTTTTTAATAAATAGAAATTTGTTACAATACATATAAACCTGCTTTTGTATTTATCTTGGTCAAGACTTTTTGCATCACATATTTTTATAAACTAACTTAACTGAAAGCTATGTTAGGTTAGGTTAGGTAAGGTAGCAGCCCAAAGAGCTCACTTAAACTTCAGTTTATAGTCCATTATGACACCACTATGAAGTGTGTTAAGAGAAACGTCGAGTGTTCTTTATGAAGAAGCGTAGCCTTTCGATGGATACACCGGAGAGCCCCTCGGGAGTGTCGAAAAAGTATGAGCCAAGGTGTCTGCATCTAAGCCTTGCGAAAGCAGGGCAGCTAAGAAGGTAATGTGGAGATGACTCCACCTCATCATCCTCTATACAGCACCCACATCTTGGATCAGAAATGATGCCCCGCCTAACGGCGTGGGACCCCATCGGGCAGTGCCCTGTCAGAATACCGATCAGGGCCGAGAGTAATGGCCTGGAAGTGTTTAATAGTTCCCCAGACCGTCTGCGGTCTGCACCGGCCAAAAGGATCTTGCAACTTTGCACGTCGGGGTTTCCGCCCAGAGTTTGCTCAGCCGACTGAAGGCCCATTTTTCCAGGAGCAGACCACATGTGGATGGGGGAATTCCAATGCCCTTCCTCCCTGGAGTGATTTCGTCTAAAGTACCCTGGCGAGCTTGCTCGTCGGCGAGGCAGTTTCCCCAGATCGATCGAATACGGAAGATTTCCGAGGCGGCCGATAAGGAGGTCAGGCATTCCCCGACCAGCTTCGACCGCAGCGTCAGCGATCCCGGGGCTCTGATTGCGACTTGACTGTCCGAGTAGATGCTTTCCACCTTCTGTGTATTAGTAGTGCTGCGACGCAAGTGGTCTACTGCTTCCTTGATGGCAGCTATTTCAGCTTGAAAAACGCTGCAAGATCCGGTGGTCTAAACTTACTATGGAGCGACATCGATCCATCCGAGTACATGTTCACTGCGCCTTTGCACCAGAGGTCGTCAGCCTCCCACTCCTCCCTTGATGGGATGTGAGTGGTGAAGGATCCTCTTAGGGCGATCGTTGGTACGTACTGATCGACATCCTCGGGCATGAATTCGAAGTGTTTAAGGATCCCTAAGTGCCCGTACTCCGGGGAGAGGGAGAACCCGGCGCTGTGCAGTCTGATGGCAGAGCGGGCGGCGGCAACTCTGCCCGTCAGATCTACAGGAATGATGCCAAGCTTCACATTTAGAGCAAGCGTGGGAGAGGTGCGAAGTGCTCCGCTGATTCCAATCAAGGCGCTTCTCTGCACCCGTTCCACATTCTTAGCAAGAGTAGATTTATCCAGGGAGATCCACCAGATAAAAATACCTATAGCATAATGGGTTTAATAATAGTTTCGTACAGCCAGAGGACAACTCTGGGTGAGAGACCCCATCTCTTCCCGATGACACCCCTGCAGCAGTATAGGGCGACCGACGCTTTCTTCGCCCTATCTTCGATGTTTGGCCTCCAGTTAAGCTTCCTGTCCAGAATGAACTCCAAGTACCTGGCTCTGCCAGAAAGCACAAGAGGAGTGCCAGCGATCGAGGGTAACTGAGCGTCTGGCACCCTATATTTCTTGGTAAACACAATCAGCTCTGTTTTGTTAGGGTTTATAGCTATGAAAGCTATGTATGTTATTTCTACCAATTATGAAACAAAAAATATGTAATCTAATATGCTAGTCTGAGTGGTAAATGAAATTTTGAAGAAATCTGTGATTTTGTGTATATTAGGTTAAATTGACGTAACCAGCAATAGAAACTTGAAATAAATAAAAATTTGCCTGAATAAAACTTTTGAACCGCAGCACGGAATAACCTGAAAATTTGCACAGTTATTAGTCTCTACCCCGGGACGGTTTACGAAAAATAAATAATATGTGTAAGTGGCGTTACAAGATCTTTAAAAAATAAAAAATAAAATTATTTTTGGTTGAATTACAATTCCATAATTTGTATTAGTTTTGAAGAGGAAAACCATTTATAAAAAAATAAAAAGCAATATAAAATATTGGTAAGAGAGGTGCCACCTTTTCCAATTAATCGAATATGTTAAATCAAGTTATGCAATATGGGTATCAAATAAAAGAGCTTTAAAAAGCTATTCTATCGAAAATATTTTTTATTAGTGTTGCCACCTGTTTATAAGGATAAATTCAATTCAATTGTAAGTCAAGTCAAATATTGCAGTTTGGGTGTCAAATGAAAGAGGTTTAAGAAGTCTAATCTATTTCTGGACGGGTTTCAGCAGTTTAAAAAGTAAAAAAGTGTTGCCACTTTTTGAAAAAAGTTATAAAAGGTGTCTTTAAATCAAATATTAACCTTTATGATATAGCAGTATGGGTATCAAACAAAAAGTTTTTGCAAGAGTTCTACATGATAATTAAGATAGGGTTGCTTGATAATTACAAATATATGTATATAAAAAAAAAAATTAATATTAAATAAATTACCTTCTGCTTTTAATATTAAAATTATAATGAAGTTTCATTTATGTATATGTACTATGTTTGTTTTTTTTTCTACCGAAAAATATTTCACAAAATTATCTTAATATTAGTAAAAGCCAAGAAAAAAACATAAAAGTACATACATACATACATAAAGCAGCTATTAAGTTACTCACAATGATTTCATTATGATGAAAATCCAAATATAAGAAAATCTTAAACATAGCAATCCATGATATTACCGTTACTATAGGAACGTTTGAATTCGAGGGATCTTATATGTGCTTATATCTTTATTCTGTAGGCGCACTTAAAATTGTTCAGTTTATTCGAAGTTTGTCTATTACATAAGAATTGTGTTATTTCAAATAAAAACTATAAAAAAAGTGGTACAAGTGAATTTAAGTCTATTTTTTCGAGTTTGATTTAGTGGTAAACTGAGAGGTGAGTAAGTGTTTTGTTTGTAAGTATACCTAATAATGTTTCTTACTTGAAAATTATTATAATTTACATTAGTTACAAGTATATTTTATGTGCACTCATTTCATGTATTACATTACCATAATATGCCTCGAAAAAGAAAATCGTCATTTGTACCAAGCCAAACACCTCAAGCAAATATATTGAAAGAAGTAAGAAAGGCCGAGACTGAACAACAACGCGAAAAAAGACTTTCAAGCATGCAAAACAGAATGATGGAGTTGCGAAGGTATGAAACAGGTGAACAACGTGAAAATAAATGTAGTGAGAACCTAGAGCGAATACGTGATCTGAGGAATAGAGAAACTATACAAAAAAAATAATTATATGTATATTCATAACATCCAAAAAATTGTACGTGCAACAAAGTATTATCAAATGCTGTGAAATAAAAACGTTTTATTAATGTTATTAATGAATGCAAACAATCGAGTACTTATGATACCAAATTAGTATTCATCTATGTAATGTTTTTGTAAGACAAGTTTCATGTGTATAAAAAACTATTTAACCGTTAGTTGACTATTTGTATTTTTTCCAAAAAACGTATGCTTAGATATATTCTGCTGCCACGCGGGCGGAACCGTGGGTTTAGGCTAGTTCTCTATAACAAAAAAATAAATATTATTGATAGTTTTTAGTTTTTCTATTTTTTCGTTTGTCAAACTTTTTCAAATTTTACAAAAAACGTAATCTTTTTACCCATACCTTTAATAGCGCTTATTAAAACTTTCAATAAAAATCTTCAAAATTTTACATGTGGGACCTCAAATTAAAGGTATTAATGTCTAGTTTAATAATGTAAAATCAAAAAATTGCTATAAAAACATCACACTAACTTTCGCAGACCAATATGATTTTTACAAACTACAAAACATACCAAATCGCAACAGTAATGTCGATGACAAATGTATATAAGCAAAGACAAAATACGCGTACGGCGAAGAAATCAGCGGTTCGTTAACAAAACCTTGCATGGATTCGCCTTGATTTGACAGCTGCGTACGAAAATGGAGAACAAAGAATGCGAGACAGTGTTGTGCTTTAAAGAGATCGGTGTTGCGCAAGAGCCAACTAATTGAGATAACGCACAGCGACTCAACATCCCCCTCTCCGTAAACTTCGTGCATATCGTACGTGGTTTACTTCTTTATATCCAGCTTTGCCAGCTTCACTGCTGGCCTTGTGAGCAACCGATCCGCGGTTCGAATGATGGCGCTGCGCACTGCTCCGTCCTTGGCACGATGTACGTCGACAACCACTCCTTTTTTCCAGGTATTTCTTTTTGCATTTTCGTCCACGATAATTATCACGTCGTTCACCGCTATGGGGTTTGGTGACATATCAAACCATTTAACGCGCCTGGTTAGGCACGGTAAATATTCGCGAATCCACCTTTTCCAAAAGCGATCAGCAATTTGACAGGTTATTCGAAAATTTTTGTTTAGTGTGGTGCCATCGTTTGATTCTGTCCCGCGATCCCGTATCCCACTGGAGTTGCCCATGAGAAAATGATTGGAAGTCAATGCTTCAACGTCTGCGGAGTCTAGTGGGACGTAAGTCAAAGGACGTGAATTAAGAGTTAACTCCACATCAGCCATGGCACCCCTCAGAACCTCCTCGCGTAAAGCCGTATCTGGCAAGATGTCCATAAGCACGGATTTTACTGAGCGGACCAACCGTTCCCAACAGCCACCCATGTGTGGAGACACAGGGGGTATGAAACACCACTTGATCTCTGGGCAGCGACGCTCCAATATATCCGTGGAAAGGCGCTCTATTTCGCTTTGCAGAACACGGCTCGCTCCTCGAAAATTTGTACCATTTTCGGACCAAATGCATCTTGGTGCCCCGCGACGAGCAATAAACTGTTTCAGTATAAGCAAAAATGAATCCGTAGACAATGAGGGCGAAATCTCTAGATGTACTGCACGAACCGTGAGGCAGGTGAACAGTACACCCCATCGCTTCTCTCGACGCCTTCCAACTACAATCTCAAAGGGCCCGAAGTAGTCAACACCAGTATTCGCAAATGGCCTAGAAAAGGTTGCAAGCCTTTCCGGTGGTAGGTTCCCCATTAAAGGTGGGTGCGGAACTGCGCGTCGATTACGGCATTGCTGACATTTTTTGGCAGTTTCTCGAACTAAGGATCTTAGCCCACCGACACAATACAGCTGCCTCATTTCATTTACAACAATTTCATTGTGGTGGTGGTGGAACCTGCGATGATAAAAATCGGTAATTAGATGAGTTACCTGATGGTGGCGCGGCAATATGATTGGGCGCCTAGTATTGTAGCCAACATCCTTCACGGCATCGATCCGCCCCTTCACTCGCAGCATACTAGTTTCGTCTACATACGGTGAGAATTTGTAAATAGCGCTCCTTCGTGACACAGCGTCACCGCTTGCAAGGCGACCGATTTCCTCACCGTAAGATGATGCTTGGCAGTTGCGAATGATGATGTGTTCAACACTTTCGATATCACTCCTGTTTATTAACTCGACAAATTTCGCTGACCGATTGCTATTGCGGGTTAGTACACGTAGAAATCGCAATACAAATCCTTGCGTTCGTCGTAATTTTTCCCATTTGCTGAAACGTTGTGGATCTGGACTGGTCACTGTTGATGTGTATGCAGGGCACAGCGCCATGTCAATATGGCAAATTAACTCGTTGGAACTTTCGATCAAACGGCCAAGATCGGTTGTCGGCCACTGATCTTCCGTTAGGTAAAGAAATTCGGGTCCAGTGAACCACCTGGATTCGTTGTTGAAACGGGGATCAGCAGTCCACTTGGTACCTTCATCAGCCACGTTTTGAAGTGACGGCACCCATCGCCATTCGTTGGCTTGGGAGTCTTCCAGAATTTCTCCAATGCGTACAGCTACAAACTGTTGGAATTTCCTTGCGTCTGACCTTATCCAGTGGAGAACGTTTTTGGAATCTGACCAGAAGATTCGCCGATCTATATGCAAAGACAACTCGTTTATAAGAAACTTTGCCAGGCGCAATCCTAATACGGCTGCCATTAATTCAAGCCTTGGGACGGATATTGGTTTAAGTGGAGCAACGCGAGTTTTTGACATAACTAAACTGCAGGCTATTTCGGTATCCCTTGTCCCTCGCAAATATACAGCTGCGGCGTAGGCGTCGATGCTGGCATCAACGAACGTATGCAGCTCTATTTGTTCTGCCTTACTAACAAGCGGATAACAACGCGCTATTCGCACCTGTGTTATTGAACGTAAGCATCGAGTCCACCGCCACCATTTCTCCAGTTCCTTTGGCTGAATTGGTTCGTCCCACGTGACGCCCGATCGCCATATTTCTTGCATCAAAATCTTTGCATATATTATAAAAAATCCCAACAGTCCAAGTGGATCGAAAACCGTCATTACAACTCGCAGAATTTGTCGTTTCGTCGGAATTTTGCTATTGTCGAAGACGTCCTTTGGAAACTTTTCGAAAAATCGCAACAAATCGGCGCCTGGAGACCACCACATTCCAAGAACCTTTTCGTGGCATTGGTCCGGCTGCTCGATGTAGTTATCCGCTTGGTCCGCCTGACCAATAAGCGCAAGTAAAACCTTGTTGGAGTTGGAAATCCAATTCCGCATTTCAAATCCACCATCAGTGTGGATGTCACGTACAGTAATGGCCAGCTTAATCATTTCGTCTTCCAGAGGTACACTTTGCAACCAATCATCAACAAAGGTGTTGCGTAAAATTGCTTCCACCGCCACTGGATGCGCTCGCTGGAAGCGGCGTGCATTCTCATCCTTAATATAATTTGCAATGGATGGTGAGCATGTCGCACCAAACGTCATAACCTGCATCACATAAACGTCAGGTTCCTTTGATGCATTGCCTCCTCGCCAAAGAAATTTTTGTGCCGTTTGATCTTCCTGAATAACACGAATTTGGTGGTACATTTCACGTATGTCACCGCACAGTGCTACGGGCTGCTCGCGAAAACGAAGCAACACTCCAACTAATGACTTCAAGTTGGTAACTGTGAACATTGGTATGTACCACGACTTTCCGCCAGCCGAGACCTCTTCTTTTGTCAGCTTTTTTATGTAGCCCTTTTGTTCGTATTTGCGGATGGTGGATACCATAAAGTCGTTTAGAATAGGGGTACGCGCCATCTTTGCTTCAAGGCATTGAAGCCGCCGCCGCGCCATCGGAAGAGAATCAGGAAGTTCGATATGGTCATATCTCCAAAGTAGACCCGTCTCCCAGCGCTTCTCCGACTCGAGGTATCTTGTAGTTGATGTCATTATGCGACGGGAGCGCTCATCTTCCTTTGATGTAAGGAGGGCCACAGCACGAACGCCAATGGACTCCAATGAAAAGTTCGACTTCACCAGCTCCTCGAGGTGGTTATCCCGTTGGCAAGGACAAATGTGCATTATCCGATTCGGTGTACATTCGTTAACCTTGTTACGTCCATACACCGACCAGCCTATCTTGCATCGTGCCGCAACTAGTTCGTCATCGGAACTTCTCCTTATTTCTTGAGGTAAGGCGAGCTTCAGATTGTCGAGACCTACAAGTATGCGAGCTTGTGCAGCGCGATACGCAGAGACGGGCAGATTCTTTAAATGGCTGCGAGAAGTAATTGTTTTACTATCTAAAGACTGCACAGGAAGGTTGAGGCGTGCTACGGTGCGCACATTTTCTAGAGAAAACTGCTGTGAGCGCGGGCTCTGAGAAGAAATATATAGGGCGACAAGTTGCGAATTCGGTTCGCATTGTGTAATATCGCCTGTCCATTGCAAGCAGAGCTCTTGAGTCGGCCCTTCTAGACCAAGCTCCGCTGCCAGGTCGTGCTCCATAATTGTGCACGATGATCCTTCGTCAATAAAGGCAAATGTGTTGACCGACCGCCCTTTATTGTGCAATGTAACAGCAATATAGCGAAAGAGTGTATGCTTGTTTTCTTTAGCATGAAAAAGCACAGCTGAATTCTGAACAACTCTACCTTGTCTTTCTATCACGTTGGTACTGGACCCTTGATCCTGATGTGGCGAGTGCAAAAGTGGATTATGTGCCTGCTGGCAACTATCAACTCCGCAACGCTTTTTTGAACTACAGCGGCGGATAAGGTGTTTCCCAAAACAGCGAATACATAGTTTTGCTTCACGAATGAATTGCCATCTCAGGTCTTTTCCTAATGCATGAAATACACTACATTCCGATAAGCGATGACCTTTGCAGCATTTCGGGCACTTATGTCGTTCAGGCTCACTCTCAACTACATCATGCAACATAATTCGCTCCCGTTCTTGCCTGCGACCTGCCCTTCTTTCTTCCCTGGTGTTCGGCGGAGGAGGTGGGAGACCCAGTGGCACCACTTGACTAGCGCAAGTTGCGAGGTTGAAAAGCCATTCGTCAAACACTGTTATATCGACGCGAGGACGCGTTACCCTGTAGCGACCCCAATCTAACTTAAGATCAGAAGGCAATTTCATAATTAATTCATTTATTAACATAGGGTCGTTCAAATAATCGCCTAAGCCAATAGCTTGCATAGTTGCACGATAGTTCTGAACGGCCAAAGAAAAATTAATGAGAGAATCTAGTTTCTCCATCTTAACCGATGGCTGCAGTCTCAATTTCCTTTGAAAGGTTTGATGAATTACATCAGGTCGACCGTACAGCATGCGTAGAGTCTCAATAGCAAATGACACAGTACTCGGCATCATCAATTTTCCACGGACGGCATCCAAGGCAGGACCCCTTAGACACTTCTGGAGACGTATCAAGTTCTCCTGTTCGGTAAATCCACACCTTTCGGTTGACTGGTCATAATTAGTGATAAAAAGTGGCCACTCTTCGGGATTGCCCGAGAAAATGGGCAGATCCTTACTCATGACCTGGCGAGCGGCGACGTGGGAGGCAGACAAAGATATATCTGCCCTTGAATTCTTCGTAAGGTTTGACATATTTGCATGGTAGGTTAAGTTCGAAGGGTGCGATGACGCAGGTGCTGTGCGGTTGAACGAACCATTGATTTGTGCACCAGGCGCGGTCATACCCAGAGACGGTAGTGTGTTAGCGTAATACCCTAACCCTATACTTGGTACGGGTGCGAGTGTCGGCGCAGCTGCATTCGAAAAGATGCACATGTTTGGTGCTTGAGCTGTAATAGGATTATTAAAGGTCGCACTCCCATTGTACGCATTAGCAGCGTGTGGAGCGAAAATGGAAGAAACGTTAGGTGGTACTACATTTTCATTAAAATTAGCCGGCTGGGATTGGACTAAAGCCGCGTCTGTGTTAATACTAGTTTGCTGGGAAACTGTAGTCGAAGGCCAATTGCGTACTCCGAGATTGGCGAAGTTTGTATTCAAATCGTAGGAAGTACCAAGAGGACACGCGTTGGTCCTTGGTGCCAACGTCTGGCGACACTGTGTCACCTGGTTTGTGTCCTCATCTACCTGATTAACTGGAGCAGGTGCGCACGCTAAACGTGCGCGCTTTCGAGTCTTTTCGATGCGTATAACCCCTGAGCGGGTACGTGGTGGCGAAACTCCCACTGCCTTTACTTCTCCTTCCTTAATAGGAGATAGAACTTCCCCGACGTTACATAGGGGTGTCGATGATATTATACGCGGTACCTCTGCAAGCGGGTGCTTCACACTCGAGAGTGCAGCTGTTTGCGTGTTTGCCTCAGTTGGCGAACGCCCAGCAAGCATTGCTGGGGCGCCGATCGGGGCGTGTGCGCTGGTTGCTGCTATCGCATCGTTGGGTGTGAAGACGCTTGGTGGTGCGATACTACCATCGGTCTGTACACGCGTTGCCCCTGAAGAACCAGATGGCTGTGATTCTACTTCTCGATCACTCATTTCTAACCCTCTGGAATATGAGGTTATGAAACTGCACGTGGTATAGCCAAAAAACGCTGGATGTTCTTCTAAGCAGAAGTACTCGGGAGCGTAGAACTGCTCTTGAGTTTCAACCTCAGTAATTTTCCACTTAAAACTGCGAAGCCAAAGTATTTTAGTAATGTGACGGCGGGCCGATAAACAGTATTTTAAGCTGTTCAGATTGTAGATTGCTAAAATCTAGGATTTATTAAAATTCAGATACATTAAATTCCATTCAATTATAATTAGTACAATTCAATATACATATATAGTATAAATTTAGTTTCTTACACTTGTGTTTGGTCGTACAAATGCCCGTTACCATCAACAAGATAAATTCTGGATTTTAGCAATCTACAATCTGAACAGCTTAAAATACTGTTTATCGGCCCGCCGTCACAACCTTCTTACTGATCTTATCATATCTTCTATTTTAATATTTAGTTAAATTCATATACTTGTACTTTTTTTTGAGTTTAAGTTTAAGACAAAATTTTATGTTATGATTAGGTATTTACATACACTGTAAAATAAAACCTCTGGTTATTGTGCATGTACCTTAGTAACTAAAATAAAATTAAAATAAAAACCAAGTAAGATTTCGCTTTTCTTACTCTTTTCGGGCGAAACCGATTTTTATATACCCTCGCGATGTATTTTTGCATGGGTGGTACCCATAATTTCATAAAAACCCCGTTTCTTTGTTTCCAATCGTTGCTAGTAATAAATACTGAAAAACGAAGTTTTTTGCACTTTTCAAAGTTTCCGTTATATGGAAGTTGGGCGTGGTTATGGTCCGATTTCATTTCTACTAACAGTTTTTTCTAAGTGGGCGTGGTTTCAAAATATCATAAAATTCAAGTTTCTTAATTAACTATCTATCCAAATACCGAATTTCACTCAATTTGTGTTAATAGATACCGAAAAAATTAAGTTTTTGCATTTTCCATAAGTTTCAAAAATTTTCTACGATAATAATCGGGATGTCAAGGAAAATATGTGCACCAAGTTTTGTGACGATAACTATTACTGTTATTGAGATACAGAAAATGTTACATAAGTGGGCGTGGCAAAGCCCATTTTTCGAAATTTCTTAAACACTTAATTTCTTAATTCAAAATCGCTCCAAATTTCACTCAATTTGCTTGAATGGATACCGAAAAAACGGAGTTTATGCATTTTTCAAAAACTTCCGTTATATGGGAGGTGGGCGTGGTTATTGACCGATCTTGACCATTTTCAATACCAACCTGTCCAAAGAGCAATCTATGTACCTTCATTTTCATTGAGATATCTCAGAGACAATCACTAATTTTTATAAAAACACAAATAATTCTTCAGCGAAATTCTTCAGCAAAATTCTTCAGCAAAAGCACAAAAAAAATAATCAAAATGGTATTTACAACTTACAAATTAGAACTCTTAGAAAATTTTCCAGGAATAATTTTTGTAGTTCACTAAATTTTTGGTTGACAAAGTCCAAATTTCTAGTGGACTTGAGTTTTAAGAATTCTCTACGACGAGTGTGTTGCACATTTTCCTACATACAACGAAAGCTTTAACTTTTTATTTACATTGGAAAAGCACTGTAGGTATTTAAGAAACTTGTCAAAAATCAATAGTAAACAACTTCAAACTTTCAGTTTGTGGAACTCAAGTGAATTTTATTGTAAAGCTTTCACCATAAAAAGCTTTGGAAGGCACAAAAGCTCTCATTGTTATCATATTTGTTTACAGTATGAGACAATCAAAAAATTAATGAAGTATGAAAATATGTACATGGGCTTTGATTTCAATGAATAATCGTCCATTCGGATTATTAATACCTACATACTTATATTCTTTGTTTGCTACAAAAGGGAATTAAATTGAAGTTCAAAGATGAGGCAAGCCCATTCCAAAATTCACATACAAGACGTACGGAGTGCACTATTATGTCGAAAGGTAATTATATCTTTACTGGAATTAACACTTTTAAAAATTCTTATAATCTTATTGTACTAAAATCAGCGATTATGAAATCGTTGAACAAACATAGAGATTGCGTTTTTTTTTTAATTTTAAATTTGTTACTAATGTAGTTACTCGCTAATATATACAATTCGCTGCCAATGCTCACTCAGCTGCCGCATTTCCGAAAGCATTGAAACCATTGAACTTGGAGCCGCAAAATTAAACTGCAAACGCTGATAGGCGACAAGGAACTCGAGCTGATCCGCAAAGTGCAACAGTGAAGTGAATAAAGTTGTTGCGACAAGGAAGGGCAAAATATCCAAATACCATGTCTCGTGTGGCTTTGTTAACGAGTAGATCATATAGACTAAACCGACATTATACAAATAATGGTCCAAAATGACAAAAGCCACCTGTACACCCAAAATTCTATGCACACGTTCAGTGAATCGCTGCAGTTCCTTGCGTAGCATGAACAATGCTTCCAATTTGTATAACAAATTCAAGCAACGTCTTATATTAAAAGTATTTTCATAATATTTCTTAGCGAGATACCTATGCAAATATTTTAAAGTTTTCAAATACCTTATACATTACATATGTATTATAAAATTATTCTCATAATAATTATGAATGAGAAAAAATTCTTAAGGCTTGGTGGTCTAAGGGGCTCATCCCTTAAGGAAGCAGGAGACCGTTGGTAAAACGGTAGCACCTGTATAATTTCTAAGCTCATGTGGTCGGAGTGGAACGTCAAGCGATCACAAGGTCTTCTCGTGCTGAGCATGGGAGACCAGTCCTTAGTTTTAGGTCATATACTCATTGGTAGACACGCAGAGAGACCAGGTGTCCCCTGCAATGATTTCTGTAGCAGTTGCAGAAATAAGAAACAGCTTGTAACCGTAAGGCATCTTCTATTTAAATGTCCTGCACTATGGAAAAGAAGAAGAAAATTTTTGGGGACAGAGTTCTTCAGTGACCTTAGCGATCTGGCCAAAGTAGAGATACGAAAGCTAGCAAAATTCGTAGATTTCACATGTTGGTTTGAGTAGGGGGATTTTTTCGCGAGGTACCACTTTTATAATATGTATGTATGTAAGACTTTGAATAAACCAACAATCACAATTAATCACTGGAAAGGAGGTGCTGCTATTGTGGTGACTTTAAAGTCTTTTGTCACAAGTCACGAACACATAATAGGAACGTTTCGTCGCAATTGCTTCCATATATCGTATAAGCAACATTTATTTTTCTATGAAATAAAGTCGAAGTATACGAATTTCTTTGTATTTCACTAAGAACCTTAAAACAGAATAATGTAGAACAATGAAATAATTTTTACCTTTTGCGATGGCCTGCATATAAAACTAAAAGGAATGCAAATTTACTGTTGAATTTAATAATTAAACTTTGAAAATATTATCATTAAAATATCTAACGACATGCACGAAAATTAAAAGCGAGATGCCGGACAGTTTTTTTTATTGTCTTTTGGTACTCTTAAATTAAATATTAAGCATTAATTGTTAAAATTTTTTGCGGAAATGATGTTAAATTATTCTCATTTTCTAAGTCAATTTAATGGCAACGTAAGTTTTTTCTAAAAAATATCGAATTTTAGAGGAAACCACTTCGAAGTCATATTCACAAAAATACGCGACTTCAAAGCAATTTATATTTGACGATAGTTATGGCAACTGAAAATATGTAACTTAAAAGTTATATTTGCTATAAAGTACCGAATGGTGTCGCTTTAATGTCGCGGCAAAGATGCCACTACTATAAATTTCGTTTTAAAGTTTCCATTGTCACTTAATAGTTCCATATGTGACCTTAACCTTAATCGGCATAGCAACAGTAAATAAAACGAGTAGAGCCGATGTCACGCTAGGTTTTTAATACGAGAACAGTTTGATAAGACAATGACTTTTTGAATTTCCCGCGTAGTAACTTTAAATTTATCACTGCTGCCCTTAACTGCCATCCGTTAATGGACTACTATCAAATTTTAAGAAAACTGAGTCATTTAGTTTATGCTTTACAGCCCTTCAAAGCAGATAACCTCTTGACTTTTAACACAACTGGAAAAAAGTGAATTTCGTCACAGAAACGAGATAATGTTGAAAAATACAACACCGAAAAAAGTGACTGACTTAACAAACCGCCCTCGTAACTGCTTTAGTTGCTTTTGAATATGTTTAATGAATATTTGCATGAGTTGAGTGAATAGTTTTCGAAGCTGATCGATTTATTTACTTGTTTTGTTTGTGCAAAGGTCTTGGTAGGGCACAATAGACCAATCGGTCGGAGTGCATCCCTGTACTTATATCTATCTAAGGGTCTTGATATTTAAATTATTTTTTGCTATCGATAGTAATATAAGCAGTTTATTCACAACGTCAAAATATAATTCAACACTGGCAATTTTATTTGCCTTTGATGTTTTTAGTTTTATGTGAAAGTTCGTGGAATGTCGGACCTTTTTTCGTTTTTTCCTAAGCGAGTGAAAAGACGTCATAATTTTTGGGAGTCACACTGCCGAATTTTTCACTTTTTCACACACAACGCTGTCCAGCGCGAAAGTTTATTAAAACCGGGAAACTAGATGGTGCAATTTAATTCATGGTGTATTTAAAGGGTGTGACAGGCACTCTGTAGTTGCCACCGATAGTAACGTTTTAGCTCCGAAAGTAATGAAAATCTTCTTTTCACTAACAAATAGTACTCACAAGTTCCACGACTTCAAATCGGCAATTTAGAACCGCAAATGGAAACTGTCAGACCTACATAAAATTAGCTGCAACTTTGAAGTTGTATATCATCATTTGCGATTTTAAAGTTTTGAAAACTGCAAGGTTTTCTAACTATAAAAATAAAGACGTTACTTAATTTTAAAGTAACCAATATTGGTAGAATTTACCACTCAGAGGGTTAGTTATACTCACCAATGTACAACACATTCTTTGGTGATTACGTAATAGTTATTCGCCGAAGGTTCCCGTCTTCGTTACTGCTACTGTGGTTTTCGTTGTAAATAGGTATAGACAACAAGTTATGTGACTATCATAATTATTGCGTGTCTTGAATTCTTTTCTCTTCTAATAGTTAAGCCTTTGCAAAAACTGAATATAGTAAGAAAAAGGCAGTTTAACAGAACGAGTACTGACCGAGTCCTGAAATGGTGTCTTGCTAGTAAGGCCAGTCCCGAACGAGTACCGAAATAATACTGACCTGGTGTTGAACTAGTCCCGAACTGATTTGAAGCTGACCGCCAAGTTGTGCCGAACAGGCCTTGAACAAGTCCCGAAATAGTTCCGAGCTCGTTTTAGGGTAGTCCCGAAGAGTCTCGAAATGATGCCAACTGTTCTTGAATTAGTCTTGGAACTTTTCCCAAACTTAATAATAAGTCCCATCCTTCAAGACAAACAGACTTATCATTGATTCCATCGGAGATCCCGACGTGACAACGTCGTGAAAATGCTACAACCAATTCCGACGTGATCACGAAATTCTTACGAAATTTCGAAATTCGGGCGATCGTCATCATGGCTTCCGAGTGAAACTCAATTTTGACAGTTATTTGTGAAAATATTTATCGGAAGTAGTGAAAATAATAAAGTAAGAACTATAATCTAAGTGGATATTTTACACTGAAGTAATTAAAAATGTGAAAAGTGTTTTTAATCACTGTAGTGTATAAATTTCAATATATTTTCCAACAGTCAAGACCATCCACAAATCGGAGTTAGTATGAAATACTGGTGAATATGATGGCAGCGGGCAGACATTACCCAAGATTTTTCAAAAACCCCTAAAGGAAATGAGCACAGCCTTGGGCCTCCAGTTAAGGGTACGACTTTTGTTATAAACTTATTGAATGCACAAGGAAGTGCTGTTTATTTGAATTGAACATTTCGTATTAAACACAATTATAAAGTGCCAAGGTACATTCAACTATAATATCATATGACATGAAACTTTAACAGCGACCACCTGAAAAAAAGTAAGTAGTGAAAAATGTTTGCTAATTTGTTGAATTATTTGAGGAAGTAAAACGATATTTTGTTTTTGGTATTCTCTTCATTTTATTGGTTTGGTAGGCATATAAAAAGTAAGTATAACGGAAGCTATCTCTAAACAAAACTAAGCCCAGAGCAACAGAAGGAAAAAGCAACCACATACGCACATTTAATAATATTGAACAGACGGTAATAAAGATTTTTGGGTTAGAGTTTACCCTATGAATAAACCAGATACCGCAATGGAACCCATTTAATTATTTTTTGTATTTAAATAACTGTTATAAATTTTAACTGTGGAAAAGTAAACAAAAACCGCTGAATTTCGTGTAAAGATTTGGTAGCACTTATTCGAACTTAGCATAACAGTTGGCAGCACTAACGAAAACGACCGAATTGCTGCTAGCATTTTTCCCGAATTCGTGACGGGAGATTTTTTCACGACGGGAGTTCGTTCGGAATCAGTGGTTGGGCTGTAACCCAATTTATTATGAGAAGACTTTTATAATAAGTCTTTAAATAAAATTTTTGAAGACTTAAAAATATTTAACTCGCTAATAATTATTATGAAAAACTTCGTCGTTGAGTAATAATCATAGATAACTCGAAAAATTTGTATCTTTCTACATATATACTCTTATATTATTGATTGACTTTTATTCTTTACTCTTATTATAGTTATGTCTCTGGTTATATCCTTTCAAAGCAAGCTCACGACTTATCTAGTAGCATTTCAAATTGATTTGTTCCGGATTAGTTCAAGTCGAAAATTTTCGCGAAATGGTCCTGAACTTTCTCCGATTTCATAAAAATTAACTGAAGAATAAAATGTGCGGTGTTTTTTTACCTTAATTTTAACAATATTCCGAGCCACCAGAAAAAGGACACTTTCAAAATGAAGCATTATGCGCTAACAAGGTAAAGATTAATTAGCATTTAAATAGCCGAGCTAGCATTTAACTGGTGTAATTAAGTACGTTGGGGCTCGTTTTGATTGGAATCATCCCGTCAACATTACTACATATGTACATACGATTCTACATTTATAAAATTGGCAACTTGAACATGTCCTTTGCCCAATCCTAACGAAGTCACGAATATTGAAACATTCTGCTGACGCTACACAATTCACAAACTTAGCGCACAGCCAGTAGCGACGGCATCGAAATGCGGCGGACTTTTTGGCATCGAGCAGTACAACACTATGAAATCGCCCGAGTTCATGGGAGTCTCAGCACTTTGCTGTTGCATGCCTACTCCGCCTATAGGTGGCAGGTCATTGCAGTGCTGCTTCCGTATGTACATATATTATAAACAACATTTCACCAACCAGTAGTCGCTGATGGAGGGATCGATATATAAACGACAGTCCGCTCTTTCTATACTCGCATCTATTTTAGCAAGTACCACTGTTTTTATTGACACTAACTTACTTTATTGGACGGCGGACACAACAGCGGTAGCATTTCAACACACCTCCTACATAGTGCGACAGTTCCAAGCTTTGCCGCTGATGGGTGCAACATTTGAACGGCAGATAAATGTTTGATGGAATTTGATAAAATGAAAGCGATTGAACGCGGACTAGCTGATGTTTGGCAGAAATGCCCTCGGAGGTTTGCCAATGCCTGCCGAGGGATTACCGCAATTAGAAAAACACTTTTTGCTGTGATTAAAATTGTACTTGTCCTGGGTGAGATTCGAACCCCGAACTCAACGGTAGGTTGGGTTATAGCACGCCCCGCATCACACTTGACCACAGCGGGCCCTAAAAATATAATAAAATTAAATAAATTAAAAAAAATCAATATATAATAAAGAACATTCCTAAACCTTTTTAATGGAGGACACAAAGGTTACGTAGGGAGTTCTTTCCTCAAAATATATATCTAACCTTGATTACAAATTGTTCCGATGTCTGCGGACTTGCTATTTTTCTCAACAAGGCGAAACTGGTCGTGTTTATTAGGAAATAGAGAAGACCAGTTTTCTAGCTTCCCTCGGTTGTTAAAACTCTTGTTGTGGGTTTCGGACAATGTCAGGTACTTGTAGTTTGTTAAGTAGAGTGAAGAGGGCGTCGTTCGCTCTATACGCAATTAGGTTGGGAAGCTTTGGGTTCTCTGTAATTCCGGAAAATGGACACCCGACGATCTTGAGGCACTTCGAGAAGGAGAAGTAGGAGAGAGATTGCCTCTGTGGTCATAACTGGCTTGGGTGTGCCTGGCCTGGCTGATTTGGTTTCCAGGACACGTTGGTTTGGCAGGGCACAACAAAGTTCAACTCTGCTCGAATCAATGAAGCTACAGTATTCGCACGCTGGTGATTGTCTACACTATTTTGAAACGCAACAAAATCGATCTGATCAACTGCAAAGTGTTGCTGAAGTATCAGAGCCTGAGGAAGGCCTACTTAAATCTTCTTCCGCGTGTAACCATGATTGAAGAACGCATGAATCGCCTTTTCTATGTGAAATATTTGTCGATGATCCTACTGCTTGCGCAAACTGCCATACACTTTTTGTTCATCGAGGTATCTGAGTGGAATTTGAAAACATTCATAGTTTTCCTAATGGTATTGCAGACCGGGGCCATTCTACAGTTGATAATATTCAACTATTTTTGGTTTTTATGGTTGATTTGCTACAGTCTCAAATATGTAAAGTGGCACTTCAAACATTTGCTCTCGGAAGTTGATGAGGCCCTGCGTCAAGGAAAACGTTGGCGTTTGCTATTGCTGGCAATTCATGTTCAGCGCATTTTGGAGGTACACTGGCAATTGGCCAAACTGGCGCGAATTGTAAATCGTAATTATCGCTTCCTGGTCCTAGCTGTACTAATGGATAGAACAATGTCACTTGTGCTACAAATCTACTATGGCGCCATTTTCACTTTCGATCGCAGAGCCGAGACGTATGTTTTGCTCATAGGTTCCGCTTATTTTTACGCGATGGCTTTCGATATGTACTTGATATTTTTGATATGCGACTTGACGGTTTATACGTACCATTCATGTGTATACAAGTTGAGAAGAAGCGCTGAATTGGACTCAGAATTAATGGCACTGAAGCAGGTGGTAAGTGTCGAGTTGTGGTGCTAAAAAGATATTCTCCTCTATTCAGTGTTTATTTCCAGATCGATACATTTTTTCTGCGTATTAACAACAACACGTTCAGTTTGGATTTATGCGGCCTGATGTTGATCAACAAGGAAACGTGGTTGCGCGTAATGAAACACGTTGCCTATGAAAGCCTTACTTTGGTGCAGTTCCACATGATGTTGAATTCTAATAAAAATTTTAATTGAATTTCTTGCGAACTTTTAAGGTTCAGACAGATACGGATATTTTCTCATATTTAAATAAAGAAATAATTCATTTATAAAATATGCCATATAATATCGTAAACTCTTGAAGATTGCAAGGTGAGCCATAGGCTAATCAAGAGTGACGAAAAAGTGAATTCATTTACAGATATTTATACAACTTCGTACAACAAGGATTTTTGCTTTCACTGACTATAAACCTTAAGCAAGATATAAAAAATTCGAAATGGCGGATGACTTCAAAAAATCTTAAGATTATTTTATGAGATTAAAACAAATTGTGTTGCTATATTATGTTGTGATAAATTATTGTTGTGATAAATTTGCTATGAGCTAATTTACAGAAATTGGCATAGTCTCTTTTAAAGTAATATATTTTCGACATCGGTATTGAATTGAAAAAAAAAACTGTTCTACGTGGAAATAGGTGAAGACGGCGATGATGCTGCTTTTTATCAAATTCACTATGTTGAAATATGCAAGACTTAAACTCAGGACATCTTAATGAACGGCGCACGGATCTACCACATTAATTACTCTTCCACCTTAAACCAATATTATTAAACATATAAGCTCTCAGAAACTAACCCACACATTATCTCACTCTATCTTACAATAACTTATCTCACCACATGTTAACTCTCTTCACCTCACCTGTCTTGCGTTCTCCTCAAATTTTGTAATTGCACCTGACTTTCTAAAACCGCGAAGAGATTCCTTCACTACAAAAGCCCCTTGTCGTCGCTTAAAAAAAAACAACAATAAAAAGTGTTATTAGGAGGAAATACCATACATAAAAAGAATACATTAAAATTGAATAGAAAATAACAAAAAGTTTGAATTTAGAAATACAAGTCACAAACATGAACCAATTATACCAAATCACGCAATACAAAGCGAGAGAAAAAAATAATTTTCTGCCATTGACGTAGTGCTTTTGACACCATGTTTGTTTGCTGTCATATGAAGCAAAATTATAATAAAGAGGAGAACAAAACAAAATCACCGAAAAAGTGCTGTGATTGAGTGAATTATTGTTATTATAACAAAATTTATTGAGAAAAATTGATTGGAAATTAGCAAAAAGTGTTTGAGAAATTTGCTTTTCGCAATATAAACTGTTTTACACGCACCCAATTGCGAACAAATCGCCACGATTATGGAAACAAATAATGAAGTGTAAACAAAACGAAAAACTTCAAAAGCGCTACGTCATTCACTTTTTTCTCAAAATCAATTACAAATATACGGTTGCTTGATTGTGTGATCTGTAGTAATTGGTTCATGAGTCACAAAAGTTTCTGCTTACCTTTAAGTTCTCTTAGACTTTGAAACCTTTAAAATGATCCCGAGATCAATAGAATGTGATATAACGGTGAAATTAATGCTTAATCATTCATGAGGTGCAGATTATTTGTTTATGTGGTTGTATTTGCTTTGAGCTTCCAATAATAAAACGGTAACTAGCACTCAATATGGCCTCAAAATCTATACCAGATGTTGAAATAGAGAATAGTTTAATGGAATGGTAAAGTGATTGATTACAAAAAAAATTCCCTAATCGAAGCCAGTGAGGGTTTGCCCTCAGTTTCTTTAGACGGCAATAGAGCTGAAAAGTCAGACAATGTATCGACACACTTTGAAAATAACCTTACCTGAAATCAAATTTGACGGGAAAAGTGTTTCTCAATGTACGTTGTTGAACATCTCCAATGCAAAGGTAATAGGAAAATAAATATATTCATCTCATGAATTAATTTTACAACAATGAAATGCACGATGTTTTTAATATATGTAGCTATATATCACCACTTTTCTGGCCCTAAAATAAATATCACCCTTTTGTGTAAACTTAGCTCGACACAATGAAATGTGGTCACTTTTTTTAGCAAAACAACAATGTAATAGAAAAACATTACAGATATGTATGCAATTTCATGCCTTTTAGTAAAACGCCATTTTGGGATTGGTTGCAGATATGCAACTGTACCACGTAAGGGTTAAATCGTTCATATATTTTTTCTGGCAAGAGAGCACTGTGCTGTAGTTGATAGCTTAACGAATACATAATTTTATAAACAAAAATATCCTACAACACCGAGAAGTTAGTTAAATAACAATTTGTTTATCAGTTGGTTAAATAACAATTATTTATAAAATATTATAAATTTTTACGTTTATTATTTTTCTCTACTATTCGTTATCATACACTCAAATTTTCATATCTATAAGCGGACGCTAGGCGCTGCATATCGCAGGTGAGAACAAACTTTCGCAGCAAATTATTGCGGAGCGTCCCAGATGAAGGCACAAAGCGGACTAGACGTTCGCGATCATTGTGTATAATAACAAGTGAGATATCTTTTCAATAAACGGCAAAATTTGGAACAGCTGAGATCACCTGTTTTTGCAAAGTAAATTCGCAACCCTGGCGTTCCTCGTATATTTTACCCGAATGCAAGGACGGATACAGGGGAGGGGTTCTGGGTGTCTGGATTCCCCCCAAAAAATCGGTAGTCTCAGAAAATTTCAACCGTGTTTTCAAATTCGTAGCACACACAAAAACTCACTCTAGACAAAAAAATTAAAAATTATTACCCAGTAACTGGAATACAAGGAATGCTTTTTTGCCGAAAAGTATATTTTATTCTAAAAGTTTATGACTTATCAAACCGCTTTTGTAATTTGCAATTTTACAAACACATTTACCGAATTTTTCAAATCAGTGTTACGTTTCCAGTCACGGTGGCTCCGAGTGAACGGTCTTTTTCTATTTTACGGAGATTGAAGACGTATCTCGAGATATTGAGGTTACTTTTGACCAAATACTATTATAATATTTTTGCAAAGAAAAAGAGGAGAATCGATGAAGCACTTTAAACCCCTGACGTTTTATGATTCTACTGATTCAAATGATATCATATCCTATCGATGGCTTTATAAAAATGCATTCAACATTTTACCCAATATTATTATATCTATGTTTATAATGGATATTAATCGAATATCTCAAAATATGTAAAATATCCTAAAAAATTTAAAACCCGCCCTCCCCCCTCCAAAATATTTTCAGATCAGCTTTTTCCAACTTCGGACCATTCTTAATTGTCGACATATTGGAGGCCAGCTTAGGTACCCTGTCAAACGCCATCTTAGGTATCCTGTCAAAAGCAATTGTCAAATAAGATATCTCACTTGTTGTTATACACAATGTTCGCGATGCAAGAGTTGAAAGTCGACAATAAGACTGAATATTTCCTGGCGCCGCCACCAATACAACAAGCACACACGCGACAGTGCGCGTCATCGTCATCAACATATACAGAAACTGGTAGAGATCACGCGATTTTGATTTGCGAGAATAGCCGGCAACGTCTAAGCGAAATTGTTTTGGTATCTGTGTCAGAGCCAACAGATTAATCAACAGCGAGTAGAGTGTCGCGCGACGGGTCAGTCGAATGTGGTCGGCACGAACATCGATGTCGATACAAGTTAAACCAAGCGCGAGCGAATAGTAATAATACAAACGGAATGTGTAGTGCGTTAAACGAGACATTTTCAAAGACTTATGACGAGTGAAAGTTGCGCCTTAGTGGACACCGCGACTAAATAGTGAGCACGTGCTGCAGCTCAGTTGTGATAAATATCTCGACGAAAAGTAATGACAGCACTGCGTTAATATACCCGCATAAACAATGAAGGGTTGTTATTTAGAAATCAACATTGTACAACATGATTTAAATATAAAAGGTTGGATACTTATTGACGTTTAAGCTTTCCGACTGCCTTGTAAGGTTGCATTTAGGAAAGACTGATAAAGGGGAAAATATTTTATCCCTTTTCGCGCAAAGGTAGCAGAAAAGTAGGTAAGTAGTAGCGAAATGTGGTTTGTACATATAATGAAAAATATTTGCAGACATTTTATATTTCAATTTAATATAATATATAACAAAAACAATGTAATTTCAACCTTTTTAAGTTTTTACATCCAGAAAATAGAACTATCACAAAATGCTCTTCTATTCGACATTTTACCTGTATAATTTTATGGTTGTTAATATTTATATAAATTCTATTTTTTTTAATTTAATGTTATTTTATATAAAATATACATATACAGAAAAAAATTTAAAAACATAAATTGCGTTCTTTGAAAAAAATATTAAACAAAATGATCTGACCTGGCCGGGTTTGTTTATTCAAAACCTATTTTGACGCTTTTCGTGAAAGTTATTTTGGAATTTTTATCTACAGTATACAAAACTCGTATTAGTACACCTTCTCATAATAACAAGCATCAATAATTTTTTCAAACGTATCTTAAAACAATCCGTGAAATAAATTTATTTCGCTGGGAAATCAATAATAGTAAAATAACAATAGTAAAATAACAAAATAACAAAATATCCAAATTAACTTCATTTACTAGAGGAAAAATTCGTATTAGTAGACATACATACATTTATTTGCTTTTTTTAATTGCTTTATTTAAATAAATAAACAACTGTGGATACTAAAATGGAGTAAAATTTAACCGCAAAGATTATTTTCTATTTAATACAAGGATATGTCATAAAATAATAACAACTGAAAAATTTGCTTATTCTTCACAAATAATCTGAAATATATGTGTTCTTATACGAATTTTGACTTAATAAATGGAGTTAATTTGCTTAATAGGAGGTAATTACTTCTCAGCAAACTTCCCTGATTCTTTAACGAGCCTGCGTAGTCCGCTGAGGGAGAGATAATGTATCTTGTCCATTTTCAGGACATACATACGTATTCAACCTTACTATTATCAATTTTTTGCAAAAAAAATTGATTTTAACAATTTTTTAAAATCACAGTTGTGAGGGAACTTACCAAAAATAAGCAGCGATCCTTGGTTGGTTGTGGCTTAGTGATTCGTGGGTGGCTTCTTGAATAAATTGCTTATATTTGCTTGTGCCTACTTTGGATGCACTTTTAGTTTATTGTTTGTTTGAAATATTGTTATTTAGTGGTTTAAAAAATAAGTTTAATAAATTTGTATGTTTTGTATATATTTTATTTCTGATTGTATAAAATAATATTTTTTTATTTATTTTTTTATGTAAATATTTTTTTTTTGTTTTTTTTTTTTAATATTTTAACAAGAACCAAATGAATAAAAAATATGATTGTACAACTTATTTAAAAAAATTGGTGGTTACCATATTAACTAGTGCAGATGTTACCATTAACTACATGTTAACCAGAATATTAACTTGTCCAGATGTTAACATTAGCTATACGTTTACCAGAATATTAACTAGTGCAGATGTTAACATTAGTTTACGTTTTCCAGAATATTAACTTGTGGAGATGGTAACATTAGCTACAAGCTCATCAAAACATTAACCTGTAACGAAGGTAGCATTAGCTAAAAGTTCACCAAAACATTAACTGGTACAAATGGTAGCATTAACTACATTTTTACCATAATATTAGCCGCATAAGGGGAAATAAGAGTAGTCCAGTGAAATCGAAAATTATTTTAGTGCGAGGGAGACGACGCGTAACACGTATATAAAAAAGTGGTTACTATTTTCACACAGCTAGAACAAAATTAGCTACTATTTTTACCTGTCTACAAGTGAAGGAAACCCACCCGTTAACCACATTTCTAGCTGGTAGCTGTTTGTTTTTTTACAGCTCCTATATACTTATGTACATAATACGTTTCTATATATGTATGTATGTATTTTTTTTATTGTTTCTTTGGTTGAATACAACTGGCAGTATTCTAAGTCAGGAAGCTTGCTTACCACTGCACCTGCCCAGTATTTGTCGAACAATCATACATACATACATACATACTAGTTATATTATAGTTACACACTTGTTTCAATTTGTTACTGTATTTTGTATAAATAATATAAAGCAACTTTGGAAAATAGAAAAAATAGAAATTCAAAACTAAATTGTAAGAACTTCTTTACTCTTAGAAAAAGTTTGCATTTGAAATGTTCGTTCAAAAAATTTATAAAAACTTTATTGGAAAGCGTTCAGTCTTTCTATATTAAAAGATATTACTGGCGACGAGGATGGGATATGAATTGTGAAAAAGGATTCATATCCAGCGATTGAACATTTCGTGTGAAGAAAACCACAGGCTTGAAATACTAATTTTGTGATCCAGTGATTGAACATTTCGTGAGAAGAAAATCTAAAGGATTGAAACGAAAAATGGTTTGAAGAAATTCGGAAGGATGCAGTTAATTTAAAAATCAAAAAGGATACAAATAAAAAATATTTGAAGACAAAATAAAAAAGAAATTAAAAGATTTAAAAAAGAAATTAAAAAGATTTAAAAATTAAAATTAAAAAAGATTTAAAAGAAATTATAAAAATAAGAAAAGATTACAAATAAAAAAAAATTAGCATTGAATTTATTTCAATTATTAAAATTTGAGATGTCAACACATGACGCAGTTACGCAAAATGTTTAGAGGATTTGCCATCAAAGATTTTAATCAATAAAAATATACATGAGTTGCCGTTACTAATGCCCTAATTAAGATATGAACGTATGAGAAGGACTTTTATCATCATTCGAAGCAGAAGAAAGAAGATACAAAATATATATTACAATGGCCTTAACACTAGCAGAAAGTTTACGGGAAGCAAGAAGTTTACCTTCATTCACGGGAGAAAATGACTATTTATTGAGCAATTATTTAAGGGATGTAACAACTATAAATACTTCAGTTGACACCAGCGGAACATCAAGGTACTTTGCAAACAGTTTTAGGTAATAGATTGCAAGGTAAAGCACTTAGGGTAGTAGAATCATTAATAAATCCTACATGGGATAGTGTTATAATGAAACTTAAAGAAGAATTCGGAATTAAGAGGACATTTTTTAATTTAAGAAGTGATGCGTTAAATGTGGATGCAAAAAGTATTGAAGAGTTACATTTTAAATTAAAAAAAATTTTTAGTCAAATGAATACCAAATTTAGTTTAGAACCAGACAATTTGTACACGCCAGAAAATAATGAAAAATTAGTTTTTGATATTTATGTTAATTATTTACCTATTCACATCAAGTCTCTTTTAATTCAAAATCATATAAAATCTATAAATACTGCTTATACTTTTTACTTAGAAAATAATTTCTTAAAAGACATAAGATTAGTCAATAATAGATATGGGTATGGTTTTCCAAAATATAATTTTCAAAATAATAGTAAATTCCCAAACAACAATAACTTTTCAAATAAACATTTTCAAAATAAATATAATTTTTCAAATGGTGATAACACATTTATGATAATAAAAATTTTCAACCAATTCAAAATCAACACAACAGAAATAATGCAGGAAATTTTAATAACGTTAGTCGAAATATAAATGGTCAAGAAAAACAAAATTTTTATAATTCTCATGGAAATAATAGATATCAATATAATCAATATAGTAATTCGGGTAATTTTGGAAGCCCGCAGCAAAATCAAAATAGAAATTATGGTAATATTGTGGCTCAATGAAATTGCAAATGAAAATTTTCGTTTACAACCTCGGACTCAGTATTACCAGTAATAACTCTTACCATTAATAATATTAAAACAAAATGTTTAATTGACAGCGGAGCGGCAACTACGCTAGGCAATTATGAATTCTTTAAAAATATGGGTATTCGTAAAAGTTTAGTTAAACCAACTTTAATGAACACTCTAGTTGGTGATAATATTATTAAAGAGGAAGTAATAGTTAATGTTCCAACTGAATTTAACGAAATTTATAGTACTATGTCAGTAAAACTAATGAAATTTTGGAACAAAAGTTTTGATTGCATAATAGGAATTAATGTTTTAGGACCGATTGGAGCAATATTAGATTTTTAAAATAATAAATTAATAGTTAATATCAATGAAAAACAAATGTTTGATAACGTATTGAATATTTTATTCGAAGATATTAATTATTTAGAAAAGTTTGATATGACTAAATTTAAAGAATTGATATCAACGGATTTAAACAAAGAAGAGAGTAATTTTTTGGAAAAATTTTTACATAAAAATAAAAAAACGTTTTACATTGAAGGTCAAAATTTAACAACTACTAACTGTGTTAAACATAAAATTGTAACAACATCACCTAAACCAATATATTGTAGAAATTATAGGCATCCTCAAATTTTAGAAAAGGAAATCGAATCGCAAATTAGTGACATATTAAAACAGAATATAATTCGGCATAGTAAATCCCCATATAATTCTGCTTTATGGATAGTGAAAAAGAAGTCAGATAATTCGAATAAACAAAAATGGCGTTTAGTTATTGATTTTAGAAAGTTAAATGAGATAACAGTGGATGAAAAATTTCCCCTTCCAAATATTGAGTCGTTATTTGACAAATTGGGAAAAGCGCAATATTTTTCATCGCTAGACCTTGCAAAAGGGTTTCATCAAATTATGATGGATGAAAGTGATGTTGAAAAAACAGCATTTTCGACTTCAAGAGGACATTTTGAGTATATTAGAATGCCTTTTGGCCTTAAAAATGCGCCTGCTACTTTTCAGCGTATGTTAAATTACGTTTTGTCTGATTTTATAAATAAAATCTGTGTGATACACATGGATTTTTCGACATCGTTAATGGAACATATTGAGAGCTTACAAAAAATTTTCTCAAAACTCAATGAATTTAACCTTAAAGTTCAAATTGATAAGTGTAAATTTTTGTCAAACGAGACAAATTTTCTTGGGCATATTATTACAAGCAATGGTATTAAGCCTAACCCAGAAAAAATTAAAATTATCCAAAATTTAGTGTTACCAAAAAATTTAAAAGAAATTAAATCTTTTCTTGGATTAACTGGATACTACAGGAAATTTATAAAAAATTATTCATTATTAGCCAGCCCTATAATAAAATATTTGAAAAAGAATACTAAAATAAATAACAATGATCAATCATATATAGAAGCTTTTGAAAAACTTAAAAAAAATTTAATAAATCCGCCTTTACTTAATTACCCTGATTTTAATAAAAAATTCGTTTTGACTACAGATGCTAGTAATTTAGCCATCGGTGCTGTGTTGAGTCAGGAAGGCAAACCAGTGAGTTTTGCTAGTAGGACATTGAATGGGCATGAGAAGAATTATTCGACTTTAGAAAAAGAATTATTAGCGATAGTTTGGTCAATAAAATATTATCAGCCTTTAAAATGGTTATTTTCGTTAAAGGATCCAAATTCACGTATTATTAGATGGAAAATTTTATTAGAAGAATATCAATTTGAAAATAAAATGGCTGATTTTTTAAGTAGGGTTCAATTAAATCAAAATTCAATAAGTAGTATCCAGAGCCTACAACAAGAATCAAATGCAAATTTTTTAATAACGGACTCAATTGTTAATAAGTATCGTACTCAAATAAGATTGTTTAAAATTAAAACCAAGGAAATTGATTGGTTTTTCAAAAAGTACAAAATAATATACGTTTCAGAAAATGATTTAACTAATGAACATTATTTAAATGATTTATTTAGAAGAGAGATAAGAAAAGGGAAGATAGGAATATATTCTGAATTTGAAGAAAACAAATACAATATAATAAAATCAAAATTAATTGAATTATTTTCTAATGATAACAATTTAAAATTTATAAAATGTTTAAAATTAGCAGAGGATATTGAATCAGAAGAAAATGTATTGAGTATTATTGATGAAATTCATTTAAAAGGAAATCACAGAGGCATTCAAGAGAATTATGCCGAAATAAAAGATACATATTTTAACCCCAAATTGTTTAAATACATAAATCGGTATTGTAACAGTTGCAGAATTTGTACTGAGAATAAATATGATCGAAACCCAATAAATAAAAAGTTTAAACATACCTTTACTCCTAATAAACCAAATGCAATAGTGCATTAAGACATTTTCCAAATTCAAAAAACATAATTTTTAACAACGATTGATAAATTTGCAAAATTAGGAACGGCTCATAAACTTAGTGATAAAAATATGGTAACTGTTAAAACAAAACTTGAAGAACGAATAGCATTTCTAGCAAAACCTGATAAATTAATAATGGATAATGAATTTAATAACGCATTAATAAAACTTTTTTGCCAAGAAAATAATATAGAATCTTATTATACTACACCAAATTCTCACACTGGAAATTCTGATATTGAAAGTATGCACTCAACACTTCTTGAACACATTAGAATATTAAAAAATAACAATAACATTGATGACTCAGAAGAGTTGGTATTGAAATTAATAAATTTTTATAATAATAATATACATAGTTCAAATAAATTAAAACCAATCGATTTTATTAATAGATTAGATTTAAATTTTGAAGAAATAAAATCAAGAACTGAGAATAATAAAAAGAAAACAATTAATAGAATTAATATGAAAAGAGAAAATATAAATTTGGAATTAAATAAACCTAATTTATACACAAAAAACCTTATGACTATTAGACAAAAACCTGCAAAGAGGTTTAATAAATATCATTATAGTAATCCAAATAAAATAGACGTTGTACAGTTTAGAAGACCTTTAAAAACTATAATAATATAAAAGGAAATAATATTAAATGATAAATTAATTAATAATAAGTTAATCATGGAAAACTATATGCATCAATATTTAAATTATAATTTTAAATATTTCATTATATTATGATAATTTTAATTTAAATTTTAACAATTAATAACATTGTTAAGTTTATTTTTTTTGTTAACAATGTTGGTATTTATAAATTTATAATTACATATTATGTAATAATGGTAAATATTCGAAGGGACTCGAATCTTAAGTAGGAGCGAGTTATATTATAGTTACACACTTGTTTCAATTTGTTACTGTATTTTGTATAAATAATATAAAGCACTTTGGAAAATAGAAAAAGTAGAAATTCAAAACTAAATTGTAAGAATTTCTTTACTCTTAAAAAAGTTTGTATTTGAAATGTTCGTACAATAAATTTATAAAAACTTTATTGGAAAGCGTTCAGTCTTTCTATATTAAAAGATATTACTTACTTGTTCACACATATACCTATGTACATATTTACATAGGTATATGATATGCAATTTTCGTATTATTTTAATATGTATGATTATTTGCACAATAGTACCCTTAACTACACTACTTTCTTAAGTATTTTACAAAGTCATATTAGGAATGCCAGCACTTCATTTGCCCCACGTAGATCGGACACAAAATTAAAGCCTTGGATTAATAAGAAACTCATCAAGATAATAAGATTAAAAAATAAACTGGGAAGGAAATGTCGTAAACATCCATCTAATCATAAGCTTCGTACGCTTTATGCCAATCTATGTAAAAAAGTTAAGGTTGACGACAAAGTACACGCTATAAGCGGAGCGAAGATTGAAGCGATAATATTTCTTGCTATAATCAAAGCTATCACATGTCAGAGTGCATGCTAGTTTGCTTAATATAAATGAGTACCTCGACATTCAGTTCCATCTTTTTTACTTTTTACTTTTCACTTTTCATAAACACATAATAATTTAAGCGCGAAACAGCTGTTAAAATGACAGAAAACAAAAAGAATAGCAAAAATTCAAGCGAATTCATGCTATAAAGCAGTTCACAACATACTTTGTAGCTTCACGCTTCATTTATAGCATGAATACACTTTGCTCTTCGCTTACACTCTGACATGCGTCAAGCAAACACATAAGAAAATACTACATAGATGCTATTTATAGCACGATATAGCTTTACTGCTTCGCTCCGCTTATAGCGTGTACTCTGTCGTCAACCTAAGAAAGAAATATGTTTGCAACGCAATAATTTTTATTGAATGGGAAATTATTAATAGCATACTAAATCGGAATTGTAAGACCGAAGACTCATCAATTGTCTTAAGTTATTTCGGAGAAACTATTTCTAGCCTCACTGAGGTAGCGAAACTGTTAAATGATCACTTTTCCTCAATTGGACAAAGCTCTGTTTCCGCCCCCGCGTGCCACTGTCTAGCGTTAGAATACGATGATATAAGTTCTAAGAGCAGTTTTTTCTTTGAGCTCTTTACAGGATCAGAAATTTTGAAAATAACATAAAATAAACAACTCCAAGTCTTATGGCTGTGATGAAATCTCAAATCAGGTTTTTAAAAATGTAATGTTAAATTTAGTTGATATTTTAACTCATCTTTTCAACGCAAGCGTTTTTCTGGGATCTTTCCCAATGCTCTTAAATGTGCAACGGCCATTCCTTTATTTAAAAAAGGTAACAAGAAAGGTACCAATAATTACCGACCGATTTCGTTGCTCTCCTCGATTTCGAAAGATTTCGAGAAACTTTTTAAAAATAGAATTCTCGCGTTCCTTGAACGCAGAGACTTTTTCAGTTCAATGTAATTCGGGTTTAGACCTGGACGGTCAACGGTAGAGGTTCTTTTAAATTTTTGCTATTTTATATACAGTGAATTAGATTGTAAAAAGAACTGCGCAGGTCTATTCGTGTATATCACCAAAGCCTTTGACATGGTGGATTACCAGCTTTTGTTGGATAAATTACGTTGTGCCGGGTTTCGTGATTTTATGTTCAATTGGTTCAAGTCCTACTTAATGGGTAGAACACAGAAAGTTAAAGTCCGCGGTGGTTTAAGTAACTCACTTGCTATTCATTTAGGAGTACCGAAAGGTTCAGTTTTAGGCCCAATAATATTTTTAATTTATTTGAACTCTATTTTCACGCTACCTTTTATTGGTAAAGTTACCGCTTTTGCCAAATCCATTAGATCTGGTAGCCGGTGTTAACCATGACGTTCATATCTTAAGAGCTTGGTTTGCTAAACATAAGCTTATTGTAAGTAGAAAAACCAAGCTGCTGTTTTTCAATCATCATGGTAAAAGTCCACCTGACATTTACATTTTATTTTATTCGACAGAATTAAAACGTTTCACCCTGCACAGTCCGTTTTGTTCTAGAAATCAATCATTCAATTCACGTACTAACTGTAGCAACAAGTGTTTCCCAATCGACAAAGTCAAAGATTTTTAATACCGAGGTATTTCTGTTGACCACAATCTAAGTTGGTTTACATGTACTTCTCGCTTAAAGCATTACTTGCAATCCACTGTTCGATATTTTTATAATCTTAGAAAGTTCTGTTGAAATGCAACCCTCAAGACTGTCCACTATGCTCTAGTCCATTGTAAGCTTCAGTATGCTATTAGCTGCTGGGGTGGTGCATCTTTAAACAAAATTCAACCTCTTCTGACTATTCAGAAATGTCTTATCAGGAAAATTTTGAATGTTAATCGATTTCGTCAATCCATGGAACTGTTTAGAAAGCTCAGAATTCTGCCGGTAAGACATATGTATGTATTATTACAGGGCTTTAAAGATATTTTTTATTCGCTGCGGCTGTCTACATAGCTTTATTTCAGATAAGTATAACATGAGGAAAAACTCGCTTAGTCTTGTTGCCGTTCCAACATTTCGTACTAAACATTTCAAAAACTATTATATTATAGTTTCCTTTAAGCTGTTTAATGCCCTACCTGTCAGTATTCGTGTCATTAGAAATTTTCACATATTCTCAGTTGAAGTTAAATCTTTTTTTTCGAGAGCTATCACATAATGAAACTAAGGCTTTACTGAACCCTTGTATTTAAATATTTCCTTTAAGCCAAGTATCAAACAGTTTTTATTAAGTATTTGATTAGTAATTAGTAAATACTGTTTGATTGTCAGGCTCCCCCACACACCAATGTACATATCCTTGAATTCAATCTATGATGGCATTTTACACTATTATAAATTCATTTTAAAAAATGCCTTACTTTTCTTACATTTATATTTTAATGTTATTAATCTAAGTTATTCTGATTTATGTGAGAAAACTGAATAAATAAATAAAAAAAATAAAAAAAATAAATGTATTAGAAAAATTCGGTTTTAGAAGTTCCCGTAGCCGCAAAAAAGATCAAAATTTGGCTTTATTCAATGCACTTAACGCTGGCCGATCACAATACGGAAGGGGTTTTGATAAGCAGCAAAAGGCCGTGAAGTCTCTGAATATTCACGTGGGGACAGACATCATCACGACCAAGCCCGCTATCAAATATTTGGGGATGATGCTTGCCTCCCAACTAAATTTTAAGCCCCATTTGGGGAACGTTGCTAAAGAAGCATCAATCGTGCAGTCTAGCTTAAATCGCACAATGCCAAATATCGGGGGACCAAGGCACAGCTAACGACTTCTTTACTCTAGGGTTATCATATTGCTTGCGGAAATTAATTAATTAAAATGATAACGAAATTAGACGCGGTCGCGTTTTCTGCACAATTTCAGAAATAAAATTACAAAATTTTTGGGTTTTAAATTTAACGAATAGTGAGATCAAAACAAAATGACAAGCAACCAATTTTAAGTTCACGGTTGTATTTAAAGGGATTTGTGCAAATTTATTCCTATTACTTAATTTGACATATTATGGAAAATTAATAAATGCTATTTGGAAAATTTCATTTTACAAAAGTTTCAAATATATATGAATGCATATGTATGTACACTGTACAAACAATAACTTACATTATTATTACTATTAGGTAATAACACATACGTTTGTACATATAATTATCTAATCAGTCAAGGCTTTGTAAAATCTGATTGCTTTGAAAATCAAATTGCTTCGTATAGTTGATGTGTAAGAGTTCGCTAAAATCCTACGTAATTTAATTTATATGTATGTACGTTTCAAGAAACTATTACGGACCACAACTATGCTATATTGATTAACATAAGATATGATTCTTAAAGCGGTCAGATTTAACATCAGTCCTGATGAATTGATTTAAAATAGCATTGTAGTAATTGACTTCAACTAATTTAGGTGAACTCCCAGTCAAAAAATTAAGATTTTACTTAAAATAAGTTAAAACTTTCTGACACTTCTTAATTGGGATATATTTTTATTAGGGACTCCAGCCATTTATTTGATATTAAATTGCACTAAATAAAAATGATCTCATTTTACTCAAAAATCGATCAGTCAGCGGGCTCTCGCTCATTTTGAAACATCTTTCATTGTGGCAACGTCATATTTGTTAGTGACCTCTCTATCAAAAAGGCCTTGGATAAGTAAAAATGACAAAAGGGAGTGTCGCGAAAGACACGAACCTTCTTACTTGACTGCACATTGCAAATGAAAAAGTATGCCTTCAAATTGCCCAGTGAAGCAGGTAGAGTTGAAAGAATATTGTATTACCAGGAAAGTTATTTATTATAAATCACATTTCGCACATCATTGCATTTACATATGAGTTTAACAAAATTTTTAAACTTACATATTTCGATATCAACAAATTACAATTGCTAAAAAAAAACAATATTTTAAACTTTTAAATGTCTAATGCATCTTGCTCTTTACCTCCGAAGTCAGTACAAATTTTAACTACTATTTGAAGAAAATTAACTTATATTTCAGGCAACTCTGTCAGCACTTAGTAGTTTTAAATACAACCGTGCTCTGAAAGTCAACTCTGAAAATCGAGTGATCTCAGCTGTGTGCTATTTCCGGGAAAACAGCTGATTGTTATCTTACTTATAGACCTGTGCGATGGAAATCAATATTAATAAAAAATAATGGCTGAGTAAAGGGTAACTCATTTTGTGACTTTATTTAAGGGTATGAAATTCTTAAAACTTTGCTTAAAGCGATGCCGTGTTATCTTCTTCTTTTTATTTTATGACGCTACAACGCTTTGTCGGTTTGGGCCGAGAACAAAAAGCTTCGCTTCTGCACGTAGTCTTTGCAGTGTTGCCTTCGTTGTCCACCCATGGGTGCCGATTCGAAGGTTTTCTCACGAAAGACATGGCCAAGCCATCGCAGACGTTGAATTTTTATTCGCTTGACTATATATATACAGCTCATACAGTTCATCAATCCATCTTCTTCGGTACTCGTTGCTAACGCAAACAGGACCATAAATCTAGCGCAGGACATTTCTTTCAAAAGCCCCCATATATGAGGACGGGCATGATGACGAGATTTTCATTCGTCGCGAAAGGGCTTTACTTTTCAATCAAGTCCAAAGTAACACCTATTCGCAAGTGTTATCGCTTGATTTCGAGGCTGGCATTATTGGTGGTGTTAATGCTGCATTTAAGGTGTAAAAATCCGATTACGGATTCCAGCATCAGTTTGAAGGAGTTGCATGAAAGTGAGTCGCCTTGTCTAAAATCTCGTTTGGTCTCGAACGGCTCGGAGAGGTCCTTCCCAATTTAGACATGGCGTCATACTGGCAGCTTCTGATCATGTTGTCAAAAGCGGCTTTATTGTCGATTTGCTTATCTAGGGTCTTTTCCACGATTTAACATGCTGTGAATATCTGGTCAATGGTGGATTTACTAAGCCAAACTGATAAGGCCCAATCAGCGTATGCGAAATTTAGAAGGCCTGTGACACGGTAGTTAGCGCAAACGGCAGGATCACCCTTCTTAAGGATTGGGCAAAGTACACTGAGGTTCCAATCTTCTGGAATGTACTCGTCGGAATAAATTGTGCTTAACAGCTGGTACATGGTTCCGACCAGTTCTTCGTTGCCGGTATACCGTCTGCTACAGGTGCTTTGTTGTTGGTTTTGGAACGAATTTTCGTCATCCCTTGTCAAGTTTGGTTTTAAGACAAACCGGTTTCGGCGATGTGCCATTTTCAGTGTCATTTTTCATTCTGGTTAATTTCATTTATTCGTCCGTATTTATAGTTACGATCCGGTGGAATTCATTGTCTATGTTCGTGTAGGTCAGGTCAGTTGTGGGTCGGTGTGTTACTCTGTTTATTTCAGATACCATTCAGGTCTTTAGGTTCCCGTTTGTTAAGTCGTTATTTATTTGTTGTCTTAAGGTAGATAAAAATCCGTAATTTCCCTTTTTTTGGATTTTGTGTCGTCGATATTTGTTGTGTATTGTTTGTTTGTTGTTTCAACGTTTATTTCCTGGTTTTTGTTTTTTCGTCCGTATAGTAATTTCAACGGTTCGAATATTACGTCTGATCCGGTGTTTATTTGCTCGCTTATTATATTAGCGTTGAAGTTTTTTGTTTGTATATTTCCATGTTTTCCAGTTTATTGAGACGACGTTCTTTATGTTGTACATGTAATACCTTACATCATTTGACAATTCGTTCCAAAACCAAAAAAGTTATCGTTAATGCACAAGAGCTTTGTATGGTAGTGAAAAAAGCTCGAGGGAACGAGCTTTTAGGGAACTCAAACTAACTCTAATATTTGCAGTAACTATAAATAGGAACGCTCGTAAGTTCGAACCTCAAATTAAATTGAATGGAATAAACCTAAATTTCAAAGATAACATAAAATATTTAGGAGTTATAGTAGACAGAAAATTCACTTTCAAAAAACACATAGATTTTGCTCTAGCAAAAGCAAAAAAAAATTTCTTTAGCTATGCTAATCTACTTCGAAGAGTCGGGGGACTCTCCAGTAGTATAAAACTGAATATATATAAGCAAATAGTTAGACCAATAATAACATACGCATACCCAATTTGGTTCAATATCTCGTCAAATCAAATGGAGAGATTACGTATCTTTGAACGTTATATTTTAAGACTATGTAGCGGAATTAACCGACAACGATTTAGTTTTGGTAGCTTTCGGAAAAGAGTCTCCAATAAAGTTTTATATGATAAATGTAAAGTATCACGAATAGACTATTTCTTACTTAAATCATCAATACGTTTTGTTGATAGAATGGTATATTTAGAAAACGAACTAGTCAAAGAATATTTAACAAAGCAAAGAGAAATATCTCTACCTCTTTCAGAACGATTCTTATCACCTCTGTACTTAAAAATACTCAAAGATAATAATATGTTGCATATAAGCAGCAAAGCAATTTATTACCACAGACGATTTAACACATATGATGTTAACCACGAAAATTTAGTGTATAGTACCGAACAGTACGTATTCAGATTACTAGGTACATAATATATAGATTATAAGTATTTTAAATACAGTTATTTTTGTTAAGTACTATCTCTTTTTAGCCCTTTTTGGAGGATCGTTTAATCATTTAAAAGTTTGTTAAAGACATCGTAACTACCTAAAGAAAATGTAATATGGTTATATAACTAGTCAATTAAAGTTAAACTCCTAGATAAATACTTTGTATGTTAGGATAACACTAACTAACCGTAAGGAAAATAATTATAATACTTATTAATGACTTTGGGCAATAAAATGAAATGAAATGATACTAGTTTTCGCAAATTTTTTATTGTTTGTACGCGGAGTGGTTGTGTATTGTGTTGCGGTAGCAGATTGTATGAATATTCGTGACTTTATTCCGATTGGGCGAAGAATACATATGTAAGTGCAAGCTGCCAATTTTATAGATGTAGAAACGTATGTATGTATGGTATGAATGTGTGTACAAGATGATTATAATCGAAATGGTTCCCGAGGTACTTAATTACACCCTGGGACGGATCCAGAAAATATTTTTGGGGGGGGGGGGGGGGGGGGGTGTCCATTTATTTTCAACTTTTTACGATATTTTACATATTTTGAGATATTTGATTATAATCGATTTTAAACATGGATCTAATAATATTGGGTAAAATGTTGAATGTATTTTTATAAAGCCATCGTTAGGCTATGATTATATCATTTGAATCTGTAGAATCATAAAACGTCAGGAATTTAAAGTGCTTCATCGATTCTCCTCACTCTCTTTGCCAAAATATCTAGCATTTGGTCACTCGTAACCTCAATGTCTCGATGAATATTTAGCAGCGCAGATACGTCCTCAATCTCCGTAAAGTAGAAAAGGACCGTTCACTTGAAGCCACCGTGACGGGCAACATGGCACTGATTTGAAGAAATCGGTAAATGTGTTTGTGAAATTGCAAATTACAAAAGCGGTTTGATAAGTCATTAACTTTTTGAATAAAATATCCTTTTTCGGTAAAAAAAACATTGTCTTTATCAACATAATCTCCTTTTAGCTATTCACACTTAGTCCAGCTTTTTTCCAATTATTTTATTTTGACCCAAACCTCTTACCACACAGCCATTTCTTCAGGTTTGGAAATAGAAAATAGTCGCATGGATTTTTGCTATGGTGACAACAGTACATTCGCGCACGCATAGCTTTTTCATATCCAAATATTCGTATAAAATGTGATGTGGCTCCTCAGTTGAGATGCCTACAACCTCAGTCACCTCACGCACTTTCATTCTCCGGTCATCAAATAACATGGATTTTATCGACGACTTTTTGTATAACGACTATAATAGACGCCAGTTAAGAGCATTAGAGTAGCGATATTTATATGTTATTTAATTCATTTATATGCACCACTCAATTAAAGTTAATCAAATATAATAAAAAAATGAATATTGTAATTAATTGACTTAAACTGAGAATTCACAAATAAACACCCCTATGCTGGAATCTGTCATACGTTCGATTACGCTACGAATCGTAAAACCGGTATGCTGAAATCCGCTTTTCGTAGTCGTAAATTCGAAATTCGTAGACTGTTTTCGCAATTCGTAATATCCTGTATGCCAAAATCCGTCGGAGCTGTCAATTGCGGAATTTTTGTACGAACAGTCACTGTATAAACCCAAAAATAAGAAAATATGCATGAATGTATATATGTTTACATTTGTATTTATGTACATACATATGTAATATAAACTATGCAAGAAAAAACTAGCACCCCTATGCTGTAATCCGTCGTACGTTCGATTACGATACGAATCGTAAAATTGGTATGCTGAAATCCGCGTTGTCGGATCGTAATTTCGAAATTCGGAAGCCATCTTCGAAATTCGTAATGTTGGTATGCTTGAATCCGACGGAGCTGTCAATTTTATGTATTTGTCGGAAATTTTATACGAAGAGCAACTGGTGTCGGAACAAAATAAACAACTTAAAAAATATCAATATAATATTAATTAAATAAATTGTGTAAACGCAAAAACATGTAAGTAAAGTGTCGATAACAAAAGAAATATATTAACTATTATTAATTTACAAAATTATCAGGTCGAAGATCACAACAAACCGCTCACAATTTGAAAAAATGGTGGAATGCATGAGCGAAAGACCAGACATTGCACAAGGCTTTGCAAAAGGAGCAAAAGAAGATGTGTTGTTGAGCAAGTTATTCAGTTGACCGGTTTGCGCACATGCACATCCGGCATCAATGGCGCTGCAGCTTTTGGTGCTCCAAAGGTTTTACAGTCTCCTGTGGAAACATCACGTTCCACATCAACGGAGCCGGAAAGCCCAAATGTTTCAAGGCGTCCCAATCCGGCAAAAAAACCCGACACTGCAGCTCTGGTGCAGGAGCAACTCAATTTACAGAGGGACTACTACCAAAAAAGTTTAGCCTTCTTAGAAAGCCAAGCCGAAAGCACAAAAGAACTCAGTCATAATTTACGACGTATCTATCAAGTCCATGAGAATATGCACGATATGAAGGCTGAGAAACTGCGAGAGCTGAAGCGGCACAACAGCGAAATGGAGGCTCTTAAGAGGAGAGAACTTGAATTGCAAGAAAAATTATTGCAGATTCAAAAAAGAAATTGATTTGAATTGTGATAAGTGTAAATATGTACAAACTATTAGATTTAAGAGAAGAACTGATTTTTTATTTATCTAAGTTTAAGCAAAGTTAATTGAATTGTGATACCTGTAAATATGTACAAAGTATTAGATTTAAGAGAAAAACTGATTTTTTTATTTATATAGGTTTAAGCAAAGTGAATTGAATTGTGCTAACTTTTAGATTTTGGAAAAAAATGATTTTTTTATAGGTTTAAGTATAAAAGAGAATTTATTTCAGTTCATTTTACATATTATTTAATTAAATATGAAATGCAAACTAATGCGATTGTTTTCATTGTTATATTAAGTAGGTAGTGATCTCAAAATTCTCATTCTTATTTCGGACGCTGCTCTGGAAATTTCCGATGACGCCTCCTCTTCATTAACATCCGCATACTGATCATCTACACTATTGGGTGTATCATCTTCAACACTGTAGTGAATGCACATGTTATGCAATGCGCATACAACATTAACTATTTGCACAACTTTTTGGGGTGAATAATGCAATTGGCGTGCGCTTAGTAAGCATCGAAATCTATTTTTCAAAACTCCGATAACTCTCTCGACTATATTGCGAGCTTTACTATGAGTTTTGTTGAATGCACTTTCACGACTTCCTGCCACAGGAGAGCGAAACGGTGTTATTAACCACGGCTGCAATGGATATCCACCATCGCCTGTAAAACAAAAAGTTGTTTGTTATAATTAGCATATTTTGCTCTAATTGCACTTATAACATACCTAATATCCAACTGGTTTTGTCTCATTGCCGATATCTCGCTTCGAAGTGAACTTTGGCATCACTTACATTCCACACATGGGAGTCGTGGCTACTTCCTGGAAACTGAGCGTTAACGTACCTTATTCGCATCATATAATCACAAATCTATTAAATAAATTTACAATAAATTGCTTGTACAAAATCAATTTGTTAGTGTACGTTTACTTACGACCATTGCGTTTAAGCTGTAGTACCCTTTTCGGTTATAATACAGATAAGGTTCTTCTGTAGGAGGCAGTATTTTAATGTGCGTTCCGTCTACACACATAACAATGCCAGGAAATTTTGTTTTCCTATAAAACGACATTTTGGATTCTTTGCTCTCCTCTTCCGAAATTGACAACTGAATCCAGGTTGGACATAATCGGCGCTCCAAAATGTTTAACGTTTTTGTTAACGATTTCGAGAACGTTGATAGCGCCAGCCCCACATCGAAATCCTTCCCAACACCGTGTTGGTAGCTTCCTTCAGCGAAGAACCTCAAAACTGCCGCCAATCTACATATAGGAGCCACCGATGATGATTTCACATTTGGTCCAAGCTCTTCCTCCATAATTAGTAAAACACTTTTGAAAGCGTCTTTGTTGAGGCGGAAATTTTTCACAAATCTATAAACATTAAAGCGATTAGTTACCATGTGTGCATAGCTATGATTTATTTATACAACTCACACCTTATCACTTAAGTTAAATGGATTAGAACTATCTCGCAGCATTCTTCTTTGAACATTAATGCAACTGTTAGCTGCAGCATGTTCTGCTTCTTGGGCTAAAAGTGCACCGGCCACTGAATCCATTATTAATTAATAAGTCTTTAAAAACAATACTTTAACACTCTTTTTTTGATTCTTTCATCAATTTATTGACTTTCATTTGTTTCTGTCAAAACAGCTGATTAAAACTTCGAAGTTCAATTTTTCGTTGGCAACGCGGTTGATAGTTACGATCGGATTTTAGCATACCAATTTTCGAATTTGCGGAACGGGGATCCGAATTTGTAACTACGAACATTCGGATTACAGCATAGGGGTGTAGATTTATTACCAGACACATAATATGTACTTATGTACTACATACGTATGTGTGTATATAATTGCGAATACCACAAACAAATCGTATGCTGTATGTTTCTTGTATAAATGCTCCTTTGTTTGAATGCGAAAACTTGTCACAAACCTTTAAACCATTAAACATTAATATATCAGAGCAATGAAATTGACAATATCACACACTTCATCATTTAAGAAATTTGTATTTAGATCATCTCTTAACAATGCACATACATACATACGATGTATATTTATGCAATTCTGCCTTTAATTAACGAAAACTTCTTATCAAATGGCTTATAAATGTTGATTCTTCACTTGCAATAATATCGGCACATGTATATTTCTGCCAATATGCCTAGTTACGAAGTTCGAAATTCCTGATTTTGGTTGGCAACGCGGTTGATAGTTACGATCGGATTTCTGCATACCAAATTTCGAACTATCGGAACGGCGCTACGAATTCGTAACTACGAACATTCGGATTACAGCATAGGGGTGGAAATCAATTCAATTCAATTTGAATAAGGCAATCCATTTGTATTACAGTTACTGGGTAATAATTTTTAATTCTTTTGTCTAGAGTGAGTTTTTGTGTGTGCTATGAATATGAAATGACGATTATTTTGGGGAGGAAAGAGGTTGTTTTGTTGAGTAGTTTCAGACACCCAGGACCCCTACCCTGTATCCGTTCCTTATTACACCAGTTAAATGCGAGCTTGGCTTTTTATAAGCTAATTAACCTTTACCTTGTTGGTGTATAATGGCTCACTTTAGGAATGTCCTCTCCTGGTGGTCCTGCTTTTATTTGAAATGAATGTCTAATTAATAATTGTTCCAAGATTTGAGATATATTCGTAGTTCTATATCGTAAATTAATTGAACCCGGATCAATTACTAAATTGGTATCGAAAGAACATATTCTTGATTAGTTAGTACTGCGAAGATTTCAAGACGATGTTTTTGCGCCGGCCTTAAACGTTAGATTAATAAATGATATCATTTGCTTTAATTTGAAAAATTTATTAATTTATAAAACCTCACAATGTTATAACAATATTTTATTTGGATGAGCTTAATACTCCGATTAATATTATGGCGTTATTGGAATATTTTGGAATCGAAGTAAACTTTAGAGAATGGAATATGCATTAATAATGCTAAGCGAATTGTACTGGACGATTTAGAGGCTAGTTTAGAACATTTTCTAGAATATTTCGGGACCACCGGTTCTGTTTGATACTAGTTGCGCACCGAGCCGATAAATTACCGAAAATCTACCTAAAACTGTTTTTGTAAATTGTACCGAAGAAAACCTTAAATATACCGCAATTGTATTTTGAAAAGTGTTTAAAATGTTATTCACTTGTATTTTAAAGTATAGTAATAGTACCTAAAGTGTACCGAGGAGTACCGACATTTTTTTGAAATGTATCGTAATTGTACCGTAAAAGTACCGCAATTGTACCGAAAAAAATAAAGCAAAAATACTGATAAGTAAAAATAACTTACTCCAAAATACCAAAAACGTGCCTGCAAACACCTAATATGTACCGAACTTATGAATGAAATTAAAGTGTCGGCAGGGGCGGACCCAACAGCAATTTTTAGGAGGGGAAATCTTTTTTCAACATATATCGTGAATAACATACTAAAATAGTATGGAAGCACAAAATAAATATCAGTAAAATGCCATTTACCATAAGCAAACAACTTCAGAAATAAAACAGTACATTTTAAATAATGTAGATTAAGTATAATATAGTATTTCATTACTGTCAAGAATAATTCTGTATGTTGATACGTTTGCTGATAAGAAAAATTTCATAAAACAAGGCGAGGCCTACTTTTGCAAATCTGTTAATGACTTCTTCCTGTCGTGATGCGTATGGTATAAAACAATGGCAAACCGATGAATCTTTCTCGTAGCATAGTCGTCCTGAGCCATGTTTTCTTACGGCGAAGAGTGGAAAAGGAACGTTCAGAACTCGCCGTTTGTCATAGGAAATGTGCAGAATATGCGAAGATAAGTGTGAATTATCGGGTGTAGGTCTACATCGCATTGCTCCAATGTTTCCAATGCAGAGGTCGGCAACTTATTTGTTTTCAACTTTTGCTGGTGCTGCCTGATGGCTTTGCTAGTGATTTAATGCGCATTTGAGCCTTAAACGTTGAACGACTTTGTCATTATTCAGAAGACCACTCAATCTTGTAAGATTTTCAATTTCCTTTGTCTTCAGGATACAGACTTTTCCCGAAAGCAGCAAATTTAATTACTTACAAAATGCTATGTGAATGACCATTGGAAATCATGATAGACCCCCAGAAAAATAGAATAATTCGTATTAAAGCTTTATTATGCCCTGTAAACACGAATCGCGCAAATACTGACCGCATCTGCGTATTCTAAACTAATTGTTTAACTTTCTTCTTAACATAAATGGGAATTATCAATCAATTTCAATTTAGTATTATTTTAGTCAACTGCCAAAAGTCACAAAATGAGATATCAACGAATATTCGGAAAATTTAGTTTATACGAAAAACTATCATAAATTCATGAATATGGAATAGATACTTACCATCGCAGACTGCAGCGTATTTTGCTTACTGGAATTGTTTCTCGATAATAGGCTTCCACAACACAAAACAAATCACAAAATAAAATAAAAATCTACGGTATTTGTAATCAGCTGTAAGTTTCCCATATCTGGGGAAACTTTACGGATAAACTAAGAGAAATGTACTAATTGATTTGAAGGTATGTTGAGAAAGCGCAAGATTTTTGCCATTTCCAACTAAGTTTTCACTTCACAAAAATTAAAAAAACAGTTTTTATCAGATGTCAAACACTAATTTATTGATAACGTGTGATGGTTTGATACACTTAGATCTGGCGATGATTGGCTGTTTCCTTTATTATTTGTGTCTACTTCGATGTATTGCTTGCGTTTACGATCGAATGATTGATCTTTAAAAACATATGCCGATGCACAACTTACCATAAAATTACCTTGTTCTGCAGAGCTGACATTCAAAGACAAATTTATATAATTCCACAATGCACATTCGTTGTAATTTCCAGGTTGGAAGCCAAGGTCAAAAACATAGCCATCAACACTTAGTTGGTCATCCACAGACGTCATATAGGTATGCAGTTATTTCTTTATTAAACAACTTATATTTTCGCCGATTGTCTTCTGAAGACATCAGTTTAGAAACTTTCACCAACTTTGTATCCATTGCTTTACAAAACATAGTTAAAATTTTTAATATAGAAACTAAAATACTGGAGCAATCACTATTTTTCAAAATAATTTATTTAACCGTCTACAGACGATCATAACGGTTAGAGGGTTAAGGTGGTGGTATAGAGCAACACCAACAACTACAAGAAATATGTTTCTGCTCTTGGTGGGACTGCTCCGGCAATTTGTGCTCCACATCATTTGCATTAATTCCTCGCTCGAAACTTGAAATACAACTGTCTCAGAACACACATTTTAAATTAATTTTTTTGTTAATCATGATTTATGTCATAATATATACGTAAACATTAAAAATGAATTGGAAAACAAAACAGTATAAACAAAACAATTTATTTGACAATTGGTCACCAATCACCTGCTCGATTACTACCACTTGGTAATGAATTCGCCTTGGCACTTCCTATGACCAATAAATATATCTCGGCTCTGTAATCGAAAGTGCAAATGGCGGCATAGTAGCTTTGGAGTACAAATAACATAGTCCTATCCATTAGTGCAGCTAGGACCAGGAAGCGATAATTACGATTTACAATTCGCGCCAGTTCGGCCAATTGCCAGTGTACCTCCAAAATGCGCTGAACATGAACTGCCAGCAATCGCAAACGCCAACGTTTTCCTTGACGCAGGGACTCATCAACTTCCGAGAGCAAATGTTTGAAGTGCCACTTTACATATTTGAGACTGTAGCAAATCAACCATAAAAACCAAAAATAGTTGAATATTATCAACTGTAGAATGGCCCCGGTCTGCAATACCATTAGGAAAACTATGAATGTTTTCAAATTCCACTCAGATACCTCGATGAGCAAAAAGTGTATGGCAGTTTGCGCAAGCAGTAGGATCATCGACAAATTTTTCACATAGAAAAGGCGACTCATGCGTTCTTCAATGGTGGTTACAAGCGGGAGAAGATTTAAGTAAGTTTTCCTCAGATTCTTCTACTTTGCCGTCGATGAGGACGAACCTATTGCGATGGCTATGGAGTTAAATAAACGCAAGAAGCTCGCACTCGGTATCGAAGCGCAAGTGTATCCTTTTAAATCGCTTCAGTGAATGTCCATTGAGTTTACACTAAATGGTCTGTATATCTATGTATGAACACGTATGTACGTGGCCGACAGCCAATGACTCTAATGCCTGTTATATTAATGAGCTGAGTGTATTCAATGGGACTGATTAGAATTTGAGTGCAATAGAACTGATAATTATTTTGTTCAATTACTAATTTATGTATTAAACAGATAAAATGAAGATAAATTATTTTTAAAAGTGTGTCATATAAAGAAATTTTGCGCTTCGGGGTTTCTTTCTGTGGAATTTGTTCTGGTGAAAAGGTAATTATATCATAACTTTATTTTAGAAAACTGCACAATTCACGTGAACACCGAGTTCAAACCGTTAAATGTTGGGTATAAGCTTTAAACGAACTTTTCGTATTATCCAAATATTAAATTCGTTCCCATCCTCATGTTATTTGTCTATTGTTTCGTCTATTGTTACAGACTGGCAAAATAAATTCGGTTAAATAGTCTTAGATTAACAACTTTCAGACCTCATTTAAATGGCACGAGATGAAAATCAGTTTTAGCTAATTTGGTATTATAGAGAACAATGCTAAGTATCCGAGTTGCGACGAAAAAGGCATATGGTACAAATGGTATTAAAGAGGAGAAGAATAGGTGGTATAAGACCCCTTAAAGCAGCAAAACTCATTGAAGTATTCAAAGCATGTTCAAGGGCTTCAGTGTTAGAGGTATTTACAACAGAGCCAATCATCGGCTTTATCGCAAAAAGGAGTTAGTATGTAAGTGGATAAAACCACCATAGCCTCAATTCTAAAACAGTAGCGAAGTTCGAGAGTCAGAGGCGAACGAATCATTAAAACGGAAACTACATGACTTAGAATCTAGCCTTTTTTAAACGACAGCGCATTTTTGGACCTTAAAGGAATATCGTCCATTCCGACAGTTTCATAAATGTATTAACGAACCTCCTTGGAAAAATTCCAACAACCACTAAAATACTAGAACTCCTTTGGATGTCAACAAAAATCTGACTTGCTGAAACAATAACATGATGAAAGAAGTCATCCAATAAACCAGACATACCTCAGTTTCCAATGTTTTACTTCCACTTGCAACTTTTATTGACAATGGATTTTATCGAACAATTTCATACGTTAATAGAGTAAAAGTTATTTTCATTCTGTAAAGAACTCTCATACATTCAAGAATTTTAACATTATAGTGTCGCACCATAAAGTTCTCAAAAGGATTTTTTGCAAAATTGTGGAGCCAATGCCAAACGAATCTCATGCAGCTTGTACGATGAGGCGAATATTACCGTTGGCTCAGGAGCACTGGAAAGTAAGGTTATGCTGGTCAATGCGGCAATAATAATGCGCGTTGGAATTTCCTACGGAGTAAGTACGAGAAAGACTCGGTTGCGAGTAACAAAAGGATTTGTAAAGAAGATTTGCGGAATGAAATTCATAGTGGATATGAATATTAAGAAATATACAACGGTGTTAAAAATCTTGCTCGAGAAGCAATTAACTTGCGTAACGACAATAAAGCGTATCAAAAGGTCTTAATGACATCACATCTTGAAAATTTATAATGCTAATTGCAGATCAAGCTCTAGGGAAAATGGTCATTTAAAAAATATATCACACCTTATATGAACTTGAAAATGAATTGAATTGAGGCCGGCATGTTGGTGATATTCAAGAAATCTATACCAATCGGCATATATTCCAATGTCTTCCAAGTGGAGAGCCATGTTATTGGAATTTGCTGCGGAGAATTTCTACGCACATATGTATCATCTAAATAAATCTGAAACAGTTTTGAAACAAAATAACAGTTTTTCTGATATGACAACCGAAACTTGGCGAAACAAAGAGTGAAGGCGGTATTTCATGGTCCAACGCCCTAAGGTAATTGGGTTCATACAATGTTAAAGAAAAGCTATTCTGAATTTCATAGTTAGAAATTCGGAAGAAACAACCCATGGAACTGATTGGTTAACAGTCACATGCAATAGATCTTCAAGCAGGTAACTACCATAATCATAACAATAAAAATTATGAAATATACATATCCTGACACTTTTTATTTAGGGTGGCTGTGCTTATAAAGGTATAATTAATCACATTTTCAAACCTTCTGTTAATTTATTTATCAGCCTGGTTTTTGTCGCAAACGTTATGATAGTAGTGATGTAATTGTTTTTGTGTGTGTTCTAAAATGTTCTCATGCATATTTAATCAGTTCCCAATTATTCCTCTTCCCAGTTCTCACCGAATTGCAATACGCGAATGATATGCTCCAGCACACCACTCGAACGATTTGAATACTTGCGAGCCTCATAGTCGAATTGTACAAGAATGAGTATGTGGCGTACATTGAAAGCCCACATAGCCAACGAAGTGCCACAACTCAGGTGAAACATGCCAGCTATGTTGATATGCATTTTTTGTTGTTTTAGTTGCAACGCAAACGATTCACACTGGAATGAAATAAAATTGTTTTATTTATATAAAAGTTGTTTCAGCGATTCAAAAAATATGCAACGCCATTTCCGCACTTATTGCAACAGCTAGTCCGCGTTCAAGCCCTTCAATATTCTCAAATTTCATCTAACATTTACCTGCCGTTCAAATATTGCACCCATCAGCGGCAAGGCTTGGAACTGTCGCACTATGTAGGAGGTGTGTTGAAATGCTACCGCTGTTGCGTCCGCCGTCCAATAAAGTAAGTTCATGTCAATAAAAACAGTGGTACTTGCTAAAATAGATGCGAGTATAGAAAGTGCGGACTGTCGTTTATATATCGATCCCTCCATTATCACCAACCAGTAGAAGCCATAAGAAATGCTGTTTATTATATACGTCAGCAGCACTGCAATGACCTGCCACCTATAGGCGGAGTTGGCGCGCAACAGCAAAGTGCTGAGTTTCCCATGAACTCGAGCGATTTCGCGCAACTCCTCTGCGGCCAATTCATTTAGACGCTGCAGTGTTGCACTGCTTGATACCAAAATGTTCGCCGCATTTCGATGCAGCCGCTGCTGGCTGTTTAGCAACTCGTCGAGATGGGCATTCAAGAGCCACACACGTTTTCGCACCAGCCACAGCATCAGAAAGAACAAGAACATAACGCCGTGCAGTAGGCCATGTATGAAGCTGGAGTACATGGCCAGCATGATGACATTGTTGTCGACGCGTATCGCTTGCTGAAGCACACCATAACAGGGCACAAACAACACCAGACTGAGGCTGCACATTTTGATGAATAACACCCAATCGGCTCGATTTTGGATGCGCAAATTCGGCGGCAATCGCCTGAAGTAGGAGCGTTCCAATTTGAATAATTCAAGCGAGATTTCTTGGTAAATATTTTCGCGACGGCAGCGACTGACTACCGTAAACACAACAACAATATAGTTGATGAATAAATTGACGGAATCGGTGAAGGCGAGCAAATTATTCTTGAAGCTTGCGGTGATATAATTGATGGATATTGCGTGGGCGAAAGGTAGCAGCAACACGGTAAATAAATTAGCGATCACCACATAGTAGTTGACAAGCTTTGACTTGGATATCTTCTGCAGAGAGCAATCAATGCAGAGACTAGTGAATCCGGCGAAAATGGCAAGGTAATTTAAGAACATCAAAAGGGAAGATACTAGTTTTCGCAAATTGTTCATTGTTTGTACGCGGAAAGGTTGCGAATTGTGTAGCGTTAGCAGACTGTTTGAATATTCGATACTTCGTCGCGATTGGTGAAGAACCTGTTCAGGCTGCCAATTTAATAGATATACATAGGTGTATATGTATGTGTGAATGTGTGCACGAGATGATTATAATCGCAATGGTTCCCGAGGTACTTCATTACATCAGCTAAACGCCAGCTCGGCTATTTAAAAGGTAATTATTTTTTCCTCGTTGGTACGTAATGCATCACGTTATGAGTCATGGTTATAAGTGCTATTTTTTGTGACTCAGAATGTTATTGAAATAAAGGTAAAAAGCAAACGAAACTTGTATAGTATTTTAAAATTTATACAAACATACATATGTAAGTCTCAAAATAAAGGCCTTTAAAAGCTTACAATTATTTACAAGAATGAAAATATTTTAATTTTTTGTATTGATCGATACTTTCGATACTCGGTACCGAAACGCATAGATTTCTAATTAGAATGCACGTATCAAAATCCGAATTCAGTGGTCAATAGAGCTTTTAATGTGGTTAATGCGATGAATGTAGACATTCACTTGTTCAATAAATATACCGAACCAGAAGTTAAATCAAAAAGGATGTAGGTATTATACACCTACTAGTGTGTTCGATTATTCGACTTTTTCTTAAAACCGTTTTTCGAATTATTTGAAAAATTGCAATTTGAAAAAAAAACCGGTTCCTAATTTTTAAGTCAAGAGAAAACCGAGTAAACCAGTTCTTGTTCCAAAGTATATACAAAGTATGTAAATAAATGCAATTAAATGTAAATTAATGCCCGAATTCAGTAAGCAGTCTCAGTAGCTAATAGAGACAAAAGTCACAATTTGAGATCATTTGGTGTTACTTGGTCTCAAACTAAAGCCTCTAGTCTCAAAATTAAGTCTCTTAATTGTAAGCAGCTCAGAAAAAGTTAAAACAAACTTGAAATATAAAAATGAAAAAGCGAGGAAAAGCAATCTCAGACTCAAATTTTGAGTTTATACCAAATTACAGAATACGAGCATTTTTGTCTGTAAGGCGTTATACAAATTTTCAAGGTTTTCCGTTTTTAAACTTTGTGCCGTCGTACGAGCGCAATTATTTTCATGCCACAAATAGTGTTTTATTTAATTTAGCCATCCTTTCTTGTTTTACTTAAATTTCTTTTATTCTAACTTCAACTGCATTATCGTTAACGCAGCGCCACCTAGTTGTGACTGATTATAAAATCGTAGTCACTGATTAAATGTCAGATTGCGATAAAGTACTAGATTGGGAAGATTTACTAAATGACATATGGAAAGTTCGTGTCCAAAATAATTAGCTACAACATCCGTCTAAAAAGATCGGTCTTTTTAGATTCTGGCCAGCAAAGCGTTAAGATGTGTTAAGTATTTCTTCAACTTAAATTAAACTTGCAACAATCGAAAAGAACCGTGCGTCGCAGTTAATTTGTTAAAAGTCGAAACCACATTTGAAAGAAGCAGGAGCATGGAGGTTTTAATAAGCATCAAGCTATTCATAGCTCGAAATTAAGATTACATACTAACAATGTAATAAATCCAAACAATTCTTTTTTTATATATATATGTATGTCGAAATATTTGTCTTCTACATATAAGCATTATAAAATTTTTTTTATTTAAACATGTGACACACCACATATTGCTCTTAATGCATAATTATCTAAGAGAAAATGTTTGATTTAGTTGAGCCAGGAGAAAAATAAAAGAAGTAAATGCAATAGAGAAAAACAAGTAAAGAAGTGCCTAAGTTCGATCGAACTTTATATACCCGGCGTACGCTTTCAGCTAAAATTTTAAATTAATAAAGCAAAGACTAAGTTCGGGCAAAACCGAACTTGATGTAAACCTCTTTTTTCAAAATTTTCATAAATTCGGAAATCTTAATTTAATACAAAATCACATACCAAATTTGAGCAAATTAGCTTCACTAGTTACAGAAGTATCCGATTTTTACGGGTTTCAAAAACTTACTGGATCTGGTCCAATTTTAGTGATTTTAAAAATACAACTTATTTAGACATAATAAAACATCTGTACTAAATTTGGGCAAAATCGATAAAGGCTTTCCCGAGATATATGTATGTATGTACATATGAACTGTAAAGTGGGTGTTACCATTAACCTTTTCCAAAATGTTCGTTTAAATAGATTTGTTGACTTAATTCCAATATTAACTGAAGTATGAAATTTTCATAGTTCTGGAAAATTACCGTCATATGGGAGACGGGTGAAGTTTTCGTCCGATTTCAAGCATTTTTTTTATCTCATCTAACTAGGTACAATCTAACACGTGTGCCAAGTTTAGACGAAATCGATAAAGTAGTTCCAGACATATACACATACATATGTGTGCTTCCACGTGAAAAGGGTCCACTTCGGCGGTATTGGAGTTCTGCATATAGGCGTCTTCCTGGTTGATTTCCGAACATTTTGAGACAAATTAGACCATCCTAACTGAAGAATTGAGGGAAATATAGAACTTTGAAGGTGAATATCCGAAAAATGACTAACTGAGAAAAATCAATTTGAAGTTGAAAGATCGATTTTTTTCATTTCTACTCGGACGTTAAATGGGTTTTCGTTTGAATCGAACAGGAATATAGTCAGCATGAGAGAAAACACTATTAGATCATTTTTCAATCATTATTATATGTGAAAAAACTAATTAATATCAACGCGACAAAGTGGGCCCTTTTCTAAATATTTGCTTTTCCAACTTATTCAACCGATGTTCACAGAAAATTATAAATGAGTTAACGTTTGACCAATGAATCAGGAAGATAGGGAAGTAAAAAAATTTAAATGGACTCAACAGTGAATATTTTCTTATAATTAAAGATGAAACAAAGACAACAAATTAGCAGTAATTCATTCATTACAGTCATTAACAGTAATCAATCCACAGATTTTATCACATCTCATCGCGTTTGCGCTTTGGACATAGTGTATACCATTCCGTACTGAATTTAGGTGGTCTTCTTCATCACAGAATCCACAACGTGGTCTTTTTCTTTTTTTTCTTTTCTTTCAAAAAAAGTCCATAGAACACGGAAATGCTTCATATTTCTCCAATGCGACAAAGTGGGCGGTTTTTTTTTTTTTTTTTTTTTTAATAAAATTAATTACTTCTATTACACCTAGGAAGCTAAATTTGGTGTCATTCGACTACATTTAGTTTCATAATAAACCATAATAAAAAATTACAAAATTCTATCCATGTATTGCAAAATCTATATATCTCGGAAATTAGATGCGACAAAGCGGGCCCTTTTCACGTGGACGCACACATATGATCTCAAAAGTAGGCGGTGACACGCCCCTTTTCCAAAATTTTCTATAGTTGAATTTCTGGCTCCAATACAACACCACATACTAAACTCAAGATATACATATGAACTCATAAGTGGTGCCACGCCCCTGCAAAAAATTTTTATACAGTCGGATTTTCTGCTACAACACTACATACCAACTACGGACGAACGGACGGACGGACAGACAGACATCGTTTAATCGACTTCTCTTTTCATTCTGATTATATATATGCCTATATCGGCTCAGTGAATAAAGGCCTAACGAACTAACGCCTAAAAAAAAAAAAAAATAATGCCTAAAAATTGCATATAGAAATTAGGCGGTTGTTCATAATGAAAGAATGTCTAACATTTTAGGAATTTCTTCATTAAAATTGTTAGGTGATTCTTCATTAAAATTGTTAGGTGATACTTCATAATGAAAGAAAGCCTAACAATCAAAAATGAAGAAACGCCTAATTAGGTATTTATTCATTTTTGATTGTTAGGCTTTCTTTCATTAATGTTAGGCGATTTTTCATTTTGCTAAAAGTGTGATTTTTATTACTATTATGCGTGAATTTGTTGAAGACTAACGGTTGTACTTACGGTTAGACAAATGTTTTAGCATTTTGTTATCAGTTGTCATTCGGTAAACTTCTATCACTACGAGCAAGTCATTCATAAGTGTTGGACATTGAAATTTATATTATAATTAAAAATGGATTACGAAATAATTTCTGGCAAGAGGATTAATTCAAAATTGCTTTATGTAATATCAGAAAAACAATTGTATAAATTTAAAACATTAATAAGAAATAAAAAGTATTATGTATGTATAAATAAAAAATGCAAGGCAAAGGTTGAATTAGTGAATGACGTATGTCAAAAACCAAAAAATGTCATTGAACATAATCATAGTGAGTCGGAAAACCTGGCAAATGAATTAAAGTGTGTAAGTAAAATTAAAAGTGAATGTTTGAATTCGTCCTCAGTTTTGAGTGATATGAATGCGCTAAGTACAATCAAAAGAAGTTTCTGCGATGTTTGTGCAAGGTGAGACGTATATTTATTTAGTTTAATAATATCTAAATTTAATTAAATGCGATATTATTGCAGAAACCAAGAGCAATCTCAACATTTAGATTTTCACAAGATGCAAAGAGGTTTACAATTATTAGTAGCAAAGACATTTGTGAAATCTCCGAAATGTGCGCAAGAAGTAGTAGAGGCATTTCAGTTGGAATCCATTTATACGAACTTTGGTTTAACGAAGCATGGAGATCCGAAACATCAATTTTTTATTGCTTGCATCCAAGGGAATAACGGTTCATTTTGCATATTTGCTTCAAAGAAAATTATGCCAAAAATTGAAGAAAATATTCTTCCTATGAATAGGACATATATAGTAGATGGAACATTTTCAGTTGTTCCAAATGGATGTTTTAAGCAGCTTTTAATAATTTATATTGAATACTTCGAAAAGGTATAAAATAAAAAATGTGATATTATAGATATTTTACATTATAAAATCCTATCATTATTTGTATTCTTCTTTTCAGATCTTTCCAATCTTTTTTATACTTATGGATAAAAAATCGCAAAAAAACTATGAAGATATATTTTCATACATTAATGAAAATGTATTTGAATTAGCGCCAAAAGTTTTCTAACTGATTTCGAAGTCAGTCTTCAAATGGCAAAAAGAAATAAACTCACCGTTGGTGAAATCTATGGTTGTTGGTTTCATTATTTCCAAGCAATAAGGAGAAATATTTCATATAAGTGGAAACAATTGGCTTCTTCAATAAGAAACAATCAAAATGCCTCTACGATATACCATAAAATCCTTGCTCTACCTCTGTTACCAGCTACACAAATAAATGCGGTTTTTGGGAACATAAAAGAAGAATTGATGAATACAAATATGCAAGAATTATTTACACCATTCATGATTTATTATGAAAAGCAATGGTTGCGAAAGGTAAGTTCCCTTTTACAAAATGTTAAAATGAAGGTATTAGTTTTGCCTTTTACAAAATGCATACACCACCTTGTAAACATTCTGTAAAAGGGAAAATTATAAGATTTCAAAATCATAAAAGCAATTTGTTGTTGTTTTTTTCAAGGTGACACCCGAAGTATTTTCGGTTTTCTTAAAAAGAACACGGACTACATCAGCTGTCGAGGCCTATAACGGCGTAATTGGCCGCATCATTCAAAAAAATGGAAATTTTTTCAAATTTGTTAAAGCTCTTATTGATGAAGAGTTTAATAAGAGTAGAGATGTTGATCTTCTTATATGCAGTGGTGGATCCCATGGTACTTCAAAAAAAAAGAAGACCGTATATGAGCAAAAATCAAGTCAGATTGAAGAAGCCAGTCATGAACTCTTGCAGGGAAAAATTACGCCCAAAGAATTTTTGCAAAGAATAGTTTTCAAAAAAACTAAAATTTGTGTTGACCTAGAACCAGATAAGGACATATTTGAAGCCAATGGTCTTCCTTATGACAGTAATAACGAGGATGATAATGATAGCGAGGATGAAAATGATGATGGCGACGAGACTGTTGTTGCAAACATAGCAAGCAATTATTTTGGCGAAAGTAGTGGTGCGATGTGCATGGTGTGTTTGGTTTCAAAGCCAAATATAGTATATTTGCCATGTCGGCATTTAAAAATTTGCTCGAACTGTCATAATGAGCTAAAAGTTAGCGCAGCTGAAAACTTTTTGAAATGTCCTCTATGTAGAGCTATAGTTGTTGAAAATTTAACTGTATTTACATAACTTATAGTTCAATATAATTTAAAAATACATTTTTTTCTTTTCAAAATATATTTTCTTAAAGTTCTAAGCATTTTAATTCGAATTGTTAGGTCTTCTTTCATTAGGGGTTATTACATAATGAAAGAAACCCTAACAATTTAGATTTTCTTTCATTTGTAAAATTAGGCTTTCCTTCATTTTTAAAGTTAGACGTTCTTTCACTTTCTTGTTAGGCGTTCTTGTTTAGGCATTATTTCATTTTTAAAAATTAGGCGTTAGTTCGTTAGGCCTTTATTCACTGTGCCGCCTATATCTAGCTTGATTCCGTTATGCGAACAAAGTTATAATAGCACACGTGCGCGGGTATAAAAAATGTGACATTTCTTTCAGTAGTTAAAGAGCACGCGCTGCGATCGACCCATAGTTTACTTGTAAAATCGTATTTTTTTTTTAAATATATATATTTATTTACTTTTTATATTTTTTTTATTCAATTATGGGTACAAAATTTATATTAAAGTACATATGTATGTATGTATGTGGCAAGCTTGCACTATTTTGCCAGCGTTAAGACACTTGAGATGGCGGCCAACTCAACTCATCAGTTTTTTCGCTCAATTAATATTTGCCCCTTTTGCAACCTCTGCCAGTCTTGGATAAAAATCCCTTTTTTTTCTTTCTTTTTTCTTATTCGATTCTATTTGTTTATCTCACCGTACTTCACCACACTTTGTCGAATCTTCCGAAGTGAGTGTAATGGTTGCATTAGGTACATTTTTTTTGTCGCATAAACCATGCGAGATAAATTGGTCGCATGCGAGAAAATTGAAAAAAAAAAGCTCATACCGTGGTGGCGCTGCTGTCCTATATGTAAATAGAAGGCGAGCTTGATTTAGAGTCGGACAGTGAAGCGCAAATAGCGTCAACCCCAAATTTCCAATACATTAGCGTTATTTTTTTTGGAATCGACAGCTACATAAGGGCCCGCGAGGCAACATTTAGCCTTTTTGCTGTTCTAATCGTCAACATAGTAACTGACTGCGGAAAAGTAAATTTTTTTTAATATATGTTTTTTTATTCGGTGCAGAAACGCTGCGATTAATTTATTAATCAGCCAGTTCGCCAGATTCTGCCAACATTACATTGATCGAAAGGTATGTAGTTTATTAGAAAATGAGTTTGCAAACATTTTGCTTAGGAAATATATTTTTTTAATAGAGCGCCAGCGAAGCCTCAGCCACTCCGGCACGTACCGGACATACCACCCCCATCACCAGAATTTTTGGACAAAATCGTCAAGCCACCACTTGGTGAGGGTGTGGAAATACCTTCTTGCCATTGATTGTCGATTCGGAATTGGGTTAGGATTTGTGTCGACATATGCACGCACTGTGCTTGCGGAGAAGTCCTGCTTACGCAGTTCGAAAACGCTCGACCTACACTGCTCGACTCGACTGCTCAACTTTAGGAATTAATTTATTAAGTTACTACAAAAAAAAAATGCATTAAATTTTACACCTAAAATTACAAGTAAACTCAAAGAAAAAAAAAGCATTAAATTAGAAATAAAATATTGAATGGTGAGAAGGAAAAGGTGAAGTGAGGTTGTCTTTAGTAATGAAACAAAAAAAAAAAATAAAAACAAAAAATAATAAGAAATAGTAAATGAAAGAGAATTGGTGGAAATATTATTTTTGACCAACCAAAAAAAATATAATATACATATAATACCAAAAAAAAAAAAAAAAAAAAAAACGCACCGAACAAAATAAAGTGATCGCGAACAAGAACAAATTTAAAGTTTATATGTAAAGCCGCAGAGGGATTCAACTCGTCGCTGGAAGGCCTTTCATCGGTGAAGCGGAATCATTTGTATGTACCACATCTGTATGTAAGTCATTTGCTAATTTGTTATCATTTACTTTGCTCTTTTTCGCGATAAGCAAAAGCTAGATCGACTGGACATACATACGTACATGCATACATAAACATGCCTACATACCTGTGCGCCAGCATGTGCATATTGTACATTTGTACATTTGTAAGCGCGTTTCTTTTTTACGAAGTATGTACGTATTTATGTCCATCTGGGGATCGCTTACCCTTTTATAATATAACCACCAAAAGAAAAAAAAAAATTAAATAAAAAAAAAAAAAAAAAAAAAAAAACTAAGGGAGAATAACTCCAAACTAGAAGAGGCAACAACCTTACAACCACTTTACCCTTTTTGCTCATTTTTCTATGTATACAAGTAGATTAAAAAAAAAAAAAAAAAAAACCTAATATAATATATGACCTGGTAGGAAAAATTCCGAATCAGAAAACGAATAAAATAAGATATGATTATATAAAATCACAAATGAAGAATTAAGTTTACCTGTTTTACATTTTTTTTAAGCTCATACACTTTTGCACTAATATGCAGCTTTCACTTGAAATAAAGTTGAAACCATTTTGAATTTTGTAATGAAAAAAATGAGGTGTTAATCTTTTTGAATGTTCCTGGGCGACATGATGACGTAGATAGGAGGTAGTGTAAGCAAAAGGGATCTTCAGTAAAATTTTGATATTGAAGATTTTGGAAGGGTAGGGTCAAGACCGCGAGTGTCGAATTTCAACTTAGACCTCGCTTATCTTTAAGCCTTGTAAGCATGACACAACATACCTTTTTTGATTGTTTGCTTTTGTTTACTTTTGCATACTGTAGCTTTGTTGTTGTATTTGCTTCATTGAGTTAGCTCAATTTTATTCCCTTTGTATTCAGATAAGAATCCTATAATTTAAAGTTTATGTGTGATCGGTCGAAGCCTGGCAAACACCCACCCCACGCCGAAAGAGCTAAGGCACAAGAGGATTCTGCCCGCTACGGCACTGTGACCGAGAAAGTGATTGTGGCGATAGTGATCGACCTTAATCTATTTCGCCACCACGTACAAATAACACCATCCACGAAATCATTACATGAGGCAAGTTGTTATGTATTTGCTTAGATTGTGGTTTGAGCAATTTGAAATTGCACTACGTTATGTTACGTCATCTTCTTCAGTATATCGTTACTTAGAATTTTGAGTCAGTATTTTTTAACGATTAAGAAATTAAATAGGAGAAGTTTCATACGACTGTGTGAACACATTAAAAGAAGTTGATTTTTTTTTCATTATAAAGTTTCTGTTTCTCAGTAAAACTTTATTTATTCTTACGATAATTTGTGCTTCTTCGTAACTTTTTACAATTTGATTTTGTTGTTGTTTCTTCCGATGGTTGATTTTGAAACGAATTTTCGTCATCCCTTGTTAAGTTTGGTTTTAAGACAAACCAGTTTAGGCAATGTGCCATCTTTAGTGTCATTTTTCGAGAACAAAAAATATACAAAAACTATATAGATACATACATGTTTTTTTTCAACAATCTGAGTTTTGCGTGAAAATTTAAAACTAACAAACTAAAGCTTGGTAAATTAAAATATTTTGTTTTGTCAAAATTCCTTACAGTATGTAAAAGAGTTTTCGTAGCGCATTTCCTTAAGCTACTTTGCTAAGCTCTTTTTCATTTAACGATCCCTTACATATATTTTATATTCATACATAAAGATGCCTCTCCCAAAAAAATGGAATTTTTCCGGCGGAATTAGAAAATCTATTGAGTTTCTCAAACTCTTGCCAAAGTTTTTGGAAAATATTAAGATTTAAAGGAGCTTGAAAAAAATCCCTCAGATATGGAGCGTTTTTCAATTAATTGATTTTATTAAAAAATATTTTCAAAAAAATTATTTCTGGTGGTAAAATTTTGTATACTTAACACTGCTGTCTAAAAAAAATTTCAGCCGATTGAAATCTTAACACATTTGACATTGCTTTCCGCTTTATTTTGGAGAAATAAGTTTAAGAAAAACTATGGCAAAACTTAACCGTTTTACACTTTTAAGTAATTATTGTTAAGGTACTTTCTCGCTCTTTTTATTTATTACACTGCGTTACAAACACCGCGTTACACACATTCTGTCTTATGAACCAAATATACTTTTTCAGAATGTCAGAATGTATGTATAAAGTATTTTTTCTATATATTCTTTATATAATTTTTATCATTTTAATTCATAGCATATTTGAATTCAGCAGAAATTTTGTAATATTTCAATAAAATACGCATCGTCAAAAAGTAGCCCTTGGACTTTTTTACCTTGAAATCCATCGACCAAAGGGACCGGTACGTAAAGTTACTGCAGCAATAAGTAGTACATAGAAGTAAGTAATCAAGAGGAATTGATATTTGACAGAGTCATCCGTGTCTAGCTTATTAAACCACAACATAACATAACACTACATAATACAACATAGCACAATATAGCATAACATAGCCTCACATTTTGTAATGTTATATAACATAACAGAAAATAACATATCGTTATATTACAGAACATAACATAAAATAACATAACCTTATGTAAAGCAACGCAACATAACTTAACTTAACGCAACGTAAGACAACATATCATGGCAAATCATTTCGCGTTGAAACGTGATTTAACATCAAATAAAATAACTTAACAAAACATATCATATCGTAATGTCACACAACATTGCATAACATAACATATCATAACAAAGCATCACAAAAACATTGTCATTAAAAATCGACTAGTGTCTGTAGAACTATTGATTAGGTGGTTCTTATGGAGCCAAATGGAGACATTGAAACCAGTGATTCGGTAGTACTTTTCAATAATTGGTGTCAACACTTCAATTTTGGTAAAATTAGGTGTTTTATTAAAGAAAAAAATTTATTATATTCATAAAAGTCGAAAAAGTTTTGCAAGCATTACAGTCATTTCGGTATGTGTTACAAGTTTAATTACACGTTGCTTGTTATTAACACAACCATGTAAATAACAGCTAAAACATTTTCATTTTAAAATAAAGCAGGTCATTGCGAACCCTACTTTAAATTTTTCCAGGGTGGCTAAACCTTTCAGTATATAGAGTTGATATTATTGATCTTTCTCAGCAGAGTCGGCTTCGTTTTCATGTTGTTCCATATTTTTGAATTTGTTCTAGTATTTCATTTTCTGTCGTTGAAAAGCTGCTCTCAATGTTTTATCAGAAGATTCGCTGAAAATTGATATACAACGTCTGGATATTGAAAAGAAAATGTTGAAATATTAAAAAAAAAACTACCAAATCCCGGCCTACAGATTTTTACTTATCATATCCGTAAATGCATTGCCGTAATCCCGCATTTGTTTTTTGACAATGTTCATTGTTATACCGTGGCAAAAACCTGACGTAAACTGCGTTCAGCATTGCCACCGACCAGTAAGTTCATTTGCAGTATCTATGAAATATGAAGCAGAAATTTAAGATTTTTTTTTTATTTCGCTTCACGATAAAGTAAATCACTTACGTATGGATATGCTTGCGTTACTAAAAGAGCGTCAAGTTATTTAAATTTTTCCTCTCTAAAATTAGAACTTTCATACCAAATTGTTGACTCGTTTTCGGCCTTTCTATTTATTTACAAAATTGATTGCTTTTTCACTAGTCTTTTGTATTTTCATTTGCTAATGATATATTTTGTTTACATTATACGTTTATTTATTTTTTGAATATGTTTGAATATTAATTTGTTTAATATGTAAAAATTGTATTTTGCTAAAATCGATGTGTATTTTTCAAAAACTAAAACTGAATTAAAAAAAATCAATTTTACCGCTATCAAACATACATATATCTTCTAATCAAACGCGATGTAAAAAGGGTACGCTTTATTGACAATGTCACCCAAAAATAGTCGGCAAAAGTGGTGACTCGGGGACACTTTACCCCAAGTTTCCTTCAGGGATGTTTTACTTCAAAACAAAGAAAAATGAGATACATAAATGTTTGGCAACAAAAATATACTCAGTGCATCATTTCCATTTTAGCAAACTATGTCATTTAAGCTATGGCACAGCAAAAACGCCATTTTAATTGCCTTGTTGCCACCTCTGGTGTGATATTAATCGAAAAATGCATAGAAAATAATAGCCAGCGGACTTATTAACGGCTACGTACTTATGTAGTTACACTGCAGCAAACAAGCGACAATGTTCCCTACTTCGCCTAACCGTCCACAACTTGGGCTGCGCATTATTGGATTTTTAAATATTTTTTTCATATTTTTGGGGCTCACGCGCGTACGCATCGATTTCATAGCACAGCGTGTGATTGAATCGCGCCTCGTTGCCTTTTACGTGATTTGCGCAAATATTGCCTGCATAGTATTCTTGCCGATTTCCTACTATAACTACAACGCCATGCAGTTAGCCTGAAACTCCGAATTGGAAATATTTAGTGACACAATTGATGTGCTCATTTCTTTCGTGGCTCTGGTGTTGACGGTGCTATTGCGTGGTCAAAGGGAGCGCGTTTATTTAAAAATCGCAGAGACGATTATTGCACTCGATCAAAGCTATTTCAATCAAGTAGGCAGCGACAAAGCAAGCCACAAAAATGCCACACATGTGCTGTACTTTAAAGTCTTTACACTCTTCCTGCCATCATTGGTGCCACTCTACAGATTCTTTAATGATTTCGACGGAGTACTACACACCTTCTGCATTGCCTACTTATAAAGTAATCTCGCAGCATCGCTCTTCATCTATTTGTACCTTCTGTGGCTGCTCCGAAATCGCTTCTGTTCGCTAAATATAAAAATGAAGAACTTGCTGCATCGCCTACAGAAAATTTCAACTAAAAGTGAACAAAATAAGCGAGTGGATAACTTAAGGCTGCAGCCTCTTGTTGCGAAGTTAATGGAAATTTCACACATGCACGCAAATCTCAGCCAGCTGCTGGAGCGTCTGAATGCGGCCTACAAAGAGCAAATTCTTGCTGATCTACTCGCATATCTCTTCGACACCATTTCATTTGGCTACCTCCTCACATTGGCCATAGATGTTTCATCCGCGTGGGATTTTGATATTGAAACAATCTTACTTTACTCGTATGCAGGCATTTCATTTATTGATTTAAATTTGTTATATTGGATCGCGGATAAAACTTTTGAGTCGCGTAAGAAAATGGCACAAATATTGCGACGTTTCCAGATACTGCCGCCACTAGGCTATGGCTTCGATCAAGCGGTGAGTTACTGCCGTTACAACTGAGTTTAGTACTAGAACGGTTAACATATTTTCAGTGTGAGCTATTCGCTTTGCAGTTGCAGCAATGGAATGGAGGCATCAAAATCGCTGGCATGTTTCGTTTGAATAGAGAAAGCGCGCTGGCATTGTGGACATTTGCGCTCGCTCACATCATCATTTTGCTACAATTCGATTTATAATCACGTCTAAGCACATCCACAGAAAATCTATTATTGGAGCAATTTAACGAATTTTTTCGAATCCAAGCAGACTATTTGTGAAAGGTTCAGCCGTCTTGGAAGATGTGCTTTAAGGAAGCTTTACTAATTTTAAATAATTATTAATATTTTTCTATGACGTTCTATGGATCCAGTGTCATGAGCGAAAGAGGTTTCAATACATTTGCTCTTAATTTTATTTTAATATTAATATTTTTGCAATGTTTGTTCATTCTTCTGTTGGCCTAGTAAATGTAAATATTTTAGAATTTTTATTGAGCTCAAGGCCAGTTTTTGGAAGATTTTTTTGTGTTTAAGGAAGATGAAATAAACACAACAGCCAACTCGGCTAGCGTAGCACAATAGGTAGCGTATTGGCTCTGCAACTCCGAGCTCTCGGGTTCAAAGCCTGAGAGAAGTGGTTATGAAAAATTAAAATAAAAATTAATTTAATTTAATAATCATAAAGAAGTCTGATGAGGAAATGTGGTGATTTCCGTAATAGTACTATAACTTCAACCATTAAAAACTGTTGTTGTTTTTTCACAAAAAAATCTTCCATAAACTGGCCTTGAGCCCAATAAAAATTCTAAAATATTAATATTTTTGCTCTTAATTTTATTGTAAAATGGACGCTGTAAAAGTATCTTAAACGACAAAAAATCTAAGCAATCAATTGGCACACATTTCGCCATACGTGTGTAGATCGCCTGACTATATACGAGTATAATCATTCAGGGATGTTTCTTGCTGTGTATATGGATGGATTGATGGAAAAGGTGTGATTGGGCGTTAGTGTGATATATCTAAAAAAACAACCTTGACTTTACTTCCACGGATTTGTCTGTAGATTAGCTATAAAAATGCAATACCGGTGGTTAAAAATTAATATTTTTTCGCTGTTCTATATAACTCCTGCTCCGTCATCTGCATCCCTTCCTTCCACAGCTCCCTCACAGGTAGCATCGCTCGGTCAATCGCCTGTTATTTCAGGCATAATGAGAGCCATTGGCTTCTTGCGCTGTGGTAGTATGGTTGCATTGATTTGTTGCTTTGAGAGAGTAAATTCCGAATTCAGCAAGCAGTATCAATATCTAACAGAGACAAAAGGCGCAATTTCGACAATTCATTAGAATTAAAATAAAGCCTTTAGTCTCAAAATAAAGTTTCTAAATTGTGACCTGTTGACGAGCAGGTCACAAAAAAATTAAAATAAAAACAAGTAAGGAAAGCAAGATTCGGGCGAAACTCAATTTTATATAACCTCGCGATGTATTTTTGTGTGGGTGGTGCCACGGTCATTTTTCAAAATATCATAAAAACCCAGTTTCTTCGTTTCAAACCGCAGGAAATATTAAATTTTACCCAACTTACTCCAGTGGATATCGAAAAAACGATGTTTTTGAATTTTTCTAAAGTTTCGTTATATCGCACTAGCACTGTTATTGAGATATAGACATTTTATCATAAGTGGGCGTGGCAACGCCTATTTTTTTAAATATCCAGTTTCTTTGTTTCAAGTCCTTCCAAATATCAAATTTCACTATTTGCCCTAATATATACCGAAAAACGGTTATATGGGAGGTGCGCGTGGTTATTGACCGATCTCGACCTTTTTCAATACCAACCTTCCCTAGCCAAAACGTAAGTTCCATTAAGAAATCTAAATTTTTAATCAAGTTATCGTAACTACGGACAGACAGTCAGGGCTAAATCGATTCCTCTTTTCATTCTGATCATTTTGGAATACATATGTCTATATCTATCTCGATTATTTTTGGCTGTTATAAACAACCGTTATGCAAACAAAGTTATAATATCATTGTGTGCAAGTACGCTCGGGTATAAAAATATGACCACTGGTATATTTAAAGAGCTTCGCAGGCCAAGTTTTTAAGGTTTAAATCAAGTTGCTATTTAAAAATAATGAATTAACCGCCTTAACTGCGTTCCAAAAAGGTTTACAAATTGAAATATTTTGTGGAATATATATTGTGCTTCGAGTTTGTGAACAAAATTTTTTAAAATAGAAAAAAAAACGCCATCTCAATGGATTGTCCTTTTGTTCTCGATTTCTCCTTTATCAAAATTTATTGCCAATGACGTTCCTTTAAAGTCTCTCTTTATGTTTCTAATTTTCATCCAAACTACTTACATTTCATGCTTTTCTATATCATAACTTCACAAAATAATATTTGTTTCGAGACAACTTATTATCATTACATATGTATGTAGCCTTGTTGTACAACAATTAAAAAAAACTTGTGGAACTACAGCACTTATGTCTAATAAAATATTGTTACTCATAAAATTTCACACATTTCATTCACCTTAAGTACTTCAAATTTTTATATACAGGCTCATGGTGTAATAACAAAAAGGTGTTGTCAGTATTCAAATGTGGCGTCTCATTTGACAAAAGTGTCCATCATAGCAAAAAATATTGTATACTTAACATATATTCTTATTTGAATACTTTAAAATAAGTTCTGAGAGAGAAGGAAATACATTTTTTTTTATACTTATAGCTTTTCATCTTTTAATTTTTGTGGAAGTAAACATACTTTCCGATAGTAGGTCAAAACTGTTGCCCGAAGGGAATGAAGTATTATGTTCCACTGGAGAAATTTTGTATGCTCTTGAACTAATGAAGGGGAAAACAAACTGACGAGAATAACACGTGAAAAAACAATTTGTGAATGAGTATTAACACAGCCACGGAGGAGATACGACTACGTGTTGCGAATCCCAGTCAACGACTGTTTAAAAAAATAAATGTATTTGATAATTAAAAATGATACATACAAACACAACTACAAAAGGATAGTCTATATGGCCATGAAATGAAAATAAAACATTTACTCTAACTACTGCTATTAAGAAAATATTTAAAAATTGTGCTATGGCATTCAGCAAAATACTATCAGACATTTACCTTTCTACTACTACTTTAAAATACATGAGAAAATTTTCTGGTAGAGTCTCTTTCTATTTTCCAAGTGAAGTTAACCGATTCGAGTGGATGTGAAATGCTGAACATGTCCGATAGTGAGAAAATTGGCTCGTACGGAAATTTAATTAAATTTGGTTCAATTATCATGATGACGTGAACTGTAAGAATTTTATAAGTTGGAAGCTATTCAATAATTAGGTAAATGCGCAATGGCCTTGCCTTTTAGTTCACATCAATAGCTTCTATTGTAACAATGGGTTGCTGTAAGCTGTTATCCAAAATAGTTTATGCGTTTACAATTTTAGTTCTTCAATTAACGTCAATTAATACCAAATATTACGTTCGCTGATATTAACCCTTAAATAGTTTAAACAACAGCATTAACATTATCACCGCCCGCATCTCTAATAATCCATTTGCAATTCCCTACTCAATACATTTCCTCTTAATAGGCTGCGTTATCGAAGCTACCGCATTAACAAGGCCCAATTGTATAAATATGTATTTATCATTGTAATTGCCTCTGGTATGATATTAATCAATAACAGTGCGTATAGCGTTAAAGCCGACTAGCTTATTGACAGCTATTCAGTAGTTAAATGTCTGTTGCTCTGCATTTAGCAGTACAAACAAATAATTGAGATTTTTAAATAAACCTCCGCACATACAATCATACGTAAAACGGCAATGGATACATCAAAACGATCACAGTTTCGGCTGCGCATTATTGGATTTTTAAATATTTTTTTCATATTTTTGGGTCTAACGCGCGTACGCATTGATTTCATTGCGCAGCGTGTGATTGAATCGCGTCTCGCTGCTGTCTATGTGATTTTCGCGAATATTGCCTCTTTGGTAGGTATCCCTATCACGTATGTCTACGATGCTTATGAGCCCAGTTCAGAGTTTGATGGCATTTTGGAAACTTTTAGTGATAACGTAAATGTTGTCTTCATTTTCGGCGCAATGGCGTTTACGGTGCTATTGCGTGGTCAGAGGGAGGGCATTCATTTGGAAATCGCCGAGAAGATTATTGCACTCGATTGCAGATATTTTAGCAAACTACACAGCAAGAAGGCGACCAAAAATAGTGCCGCCTACCATTTGCTATACTTTAAGTTGTTTGCACTTGCTTTGCAAGTGGTGGTGCCATTTTGCGACACCCTCTGGGGCATTGATGCACTGTACGTCGGTGATGTGTTGCCTATCTGCTACTACAGCTATGTGCAGAGCATTCTTGCAGCATCGCTCTTTTTGTATTTCTACCTGATGTGGCTGCTACGTCAACGTTTCGGTTTGCTAAATATAGAAATGAAGGAATTGCTGCGTCAGTTGCAGCAGTTATCAATTATCGTTGAACAGTTTCCAGTTGAAAATGTATTGCAGAGTTTGTTGGTCGCAGAAGCAACAGCAAATTTAGTGGAAATTTCAGATATACACGCATGCCTTACCCGACTGTTGGTACGCCTAAATGCAGACTATAAAAAACTAGTTGTCGCTGTGCTGCTGTCAAACCTCATCGAAAGCATTTCTTTTGGTTATTACTTGACTTTGGCTATTGATCGATCGGTTGAGTTTCGATTTGATACTGAAGCAATCTTGCTCTTGTCATATGCGGCAATTCTGTTTGTGGATATAAATTTGGTTTATTGGATTTCGGACATGACTATGGACGCACATGGAGAAATGGCACAGGTTCTGCAGCAGTTCCAAATATTGCCGCCAATAGGCAATGGCTTCGAACAACAGGTGGGCGGATAGTATGAAGTGTAAATTTACTAATTTGTTGTTGCGAATATACATTTATATATTTCCAGTGTGAGCTGTTCGCTTTGCAGCTGCAGCAACGAAAGAGGAGCGCTAAAAACGCCAGCGTGTTTCTTTTGAATCGCCAAAGTGCATTGACACTGTGGACTTTTGCGCTCACCCACATAATCGTTTTAATTCAATTCGATTTAGAATCACGTCTAAACGCATCCGCAGGAAATTTGCTATTGAACCGTTTTAATGATTTCTTTCGCATCGAATAATGGACAATTCAAGACGAGTCTGAAGGAAAGCTCCACAAGGAGTTACTTGTTTTCTGATTTCGTGGATAATATTTCATCCGACAAGCTGCTTTCACAGTACGTAGTTATTTCATATTTCAAGTTTTATCTAGATTTTTGTACTGAAACCGTTGGATGTGAGTAAAGTTTCTATTGGAAATTAGTTTTGAGATTTAAATAAACATAGATCAAAATGTAACTATTTCATTTAATTATTTTGTTGTGAAAATTATTATGAAAAAACAACAAAGCTGAAATTAAATATAGCAAGATTGCAAGTTAAAAATTAAATTAAATGTATAAAGTTTACAGTTCAACATGAAATCAAATACTCCTTTTTAGTTTTATGTTAAAATCGACGCTCGTACTTAATTCGACATTACAATCGCTGAAATAACATTTATAAGTAAATTCACTTTTAAATTTATAATTTCCATCTCGCAATTTCCCTGTTGCATTCCGCTATTTCACATGCCAAGCTGTTCGTCGAGAGACTGATTCGGTTTTTATTGCCAGTTTTGAAAACAAGATGAGTCCTTCATTGTTTTCTTCTTTTCCTTGTCCGACAAGGTGGAATGTTGATATTTGTTGAAACGATTTTCCGTCATCCCTTGTCAAGTTTAGTTTGGAGACAAACCGGTTTCGACGTTATGCCATCTTCAGTATCAATTTTCGTTATGTTTAGTTTATGTCTGTTTTCCCCTATTTATTTCGTTTTTTGGTCAAACAGGTATTGGTGCATAATCGTAAATGTTAACAAATGTTAAGTGTCCTGAGTGTAGGTACCAAAAGTCTCGCGGGGTTAGAGTCCAAAAGGATATATATTTTATCTCGAATCTGCCTTTGCGGTAAGAACAGGTAGATAGTCAGTAATTTAAGTCCGTTAAGGTATTGCAGATATGTTTTGTATGTTAATATCTGTCCTTTTACCTACGTTTTTGTTTTGTTTGAGGATGATTTGATGTGTTTTGTATTATGGTGTCTGTAGCCGTTGGTTTTCTGTAAATTTCGAAGTCAAGTTTTTGGGCAATTTTGTCTATCTTAATCGTCAGATCCAGGTAATTTATTGTTCCCTTCTTTTCCATTTCCATCGTAAGCATTATACATCCATGTTGTTTGTTCAGGTACTCCAGTATCCTGCTCTTCATTGTCCTTGGTGATCACGCAGATAATGTTATCCACATACCTTGCACAGAATACTACGCCTAACTCGGCTTCTCGTTCTTCCATATACTGTCCCTCCAGTTTTTGCATAAATACCTCCATGAAGATGGCCGAGGTTGGATTTCCCATTCCGAGTCCGTTTGTTTGTCGGTATATTTTATTATTAAACTTAAAATAATTTTGTCGCAGTGTAGTTCGTAATGTATTTGTGAGTTGGGTTGTTTTTATCTGATCCTTCGTTTTTTCGAGTAATGTTTTCCAGATATGGTCCATCTATTGTTTCTGTTTGTGGGATCGATGGGTATAAGTCCTTAATATCAAATGATACTAGCCTGCTTTGCTTTGTAATTTTCACGATTGCCAGTTTATGGGTGAGTTCCGGCGTGTTTGCTACAATGTGCTCATTGCCCAGTTCCAAGTTATCATTTAACAGCATTTTCAGATGTTTGGACAGTCTATAACCAGGAGCCGACTTATAAATAATAGAGTCCTTCCTTGTCAGCTGAGAGTGAAAGAGCGTAAGCCAGAAAAGCCACAAATGCAAAATTCTACGGCAGGTCAACGGCCTGATCGCTATTTACTGACATTGTCAAAAACCAATTCAATGAATCCCAAATCTTTAAAACTCGCACGAGGGGATCGGGAACAAAAATTATGATTGAAAATAAACTTCCTTCTGCAAAGTTCTCCCAGTTCTAACAATAATTTATAAAAAAAAATGCAGATGAATAAATATTAAATATGTACATGGGCCGCATGTAAAAGAAATGAAGCGATGCAGAAAATTATTAACTAAAAATTGATATATACCCAAAATAGAATCGATCACTTAAATTCAATCTCAACTGGTAGGTGCGCAGTCGAAATATTGGTCTTCAGCAGACGAAATCAGATGCGATATTAAGTTGGAAAAGGTTATTGAGAGAAATATGACAATGATATTCAGTTGATTTATATCATAGTCAATTAATGACCGCATTCTGCAAATTGGTATAAACTCCATTGTCAATATTTGAGATTAATGCCTTTCCTCACTTTTACAATTTTAAGTTTTTGTGGACTGCTTACCACTTGGCCACAATTTAGAAACTTTTTTTGAGACCTGAGGATTTATTTTTAGACAAGTTTATATCAACTGGTCTGGGACTTTTGACTCTAATGGACAGTGAGACTGCTTAAAGACCTCTTACACGGTATGTATTTTACACATGTAAAGCTACTACTTTTCTTTCACATGTAAAGTAACCACCTTTGAAAGATAATATTTCGTAATTGTGTGTCAATTTTCTAATACAGCGTAACCGATAGTACGTTAAAATTTACCTTACATTATCACATTTTCCTCAGTTTAGAAGTAAAACGGTTGTTGTAATTTGAAAAATCCATATTGTGCATGAAATGGAAATTGTGGTGATGGGGATGGTACAAGCGTGACCGAAGCTCGCCAAATCTAAACTTACCATTTCTTTATCTAACACACCTTACCTCACCACACCTTAACTCTCCATTCCAGAAATCGCATGACCTTAACTCTTTACACATTAACTCTTTTCAACACACATGAACTAACCATACCTCCCCCACCATAACACAATTCACATAACCTCACTTTACCACCTTAATAATATTGTCTTATTTTTAGATTCGCTCTCAAAGAGAGAATTATTAAGAAGTGCTAGCACCAAGCCTTGCAGACACTTGAAAATGTTATGTATAACTAAACGAAAGTAGTAATTTACTATCTCTTAATATCAAGCTACTTCTAATATTTCGATAATTTTGAAATTATGTGTCACGGTTTTACGTCGAAAAACAATACACGTACTAGTTCGTGGAGGCCAGATATAATTCCCAAATAGTCCCTATGTGAGCCCGAAGTGGTCCCGAACCGCTCTCGTCCTTTTAGACTAAAATATGGTTTTCTTACTCATAATTATTATGCCAGGTGGTGAGAGCAATAATATTCCTCATTTGTTCCTACACATTTATGTCCACTCTTTTATATACACTCTACGAGTTTATTAAAACAAATTACAAACAAAACGAATTTTCCACATCCCGTCCAAATGAATTGCCATTTTCCGAGCTTACATTTTAGGTAGCAAAGCAGTGCCAATATTCATAATCATCTACTGTGTTTGCGTCGGATTCTTAGACGAACGCATGAATTAAAAATTTTATAAGAACATTACTGACTTTTAAACACTTTTATTCGATTTCGTATTCTAATAAACAATTAGTTATTGAGTAGAGAGCAAATACAAGTTTCATATTTCACAAATAAGTCAATTTTTAATGTGATGTAGTGCCTTGCAAACTAAATTAATTTCCACTAATCGGAATTAAAACGTAAAAGTCTATTAAACTTATCAAGAACGACACTTTCTTCGGAATTCTGAAGAGAAGTCTCGTAATCGAATTGTACCAAAATGAGAACTTGCTGGAAAGTAAACGCAAGAACAGCCAATAAAGCGTGTAGATTTAATGAGAACATTCCGGCAATGCTAATTTCATGGTTCTGGTGTCTCAGTTGCAGAGTAAATAACTCAGACTGAAAAGAAAGTATCACTAAAAATAGACACTTTCCATTTACTCGCATACGTTTGTTTACCTGTCGTTCGAAATCATCATCCAACACTGGCAGCATTTGAAAACGCCTCAACAATTGTGGTGTGCTCCGGTAAGTGCGTGTCGTCGTTTCCGCTATCCAATACAACAAATAGCCGTCGAAGAACATCAACAAAGTGAAAGTGCAGAACAAAATGGTAGTTTGTGTATCTAAGGTGAGGTTGAAGTGACCCTTGTGCAGAGAAATGCCAAAGTAGCAACACGAAATACAATTTATCAACTGTGTCAGCAACCCAGCCAATATTTGCACTTTGAAGTCCTCATTAAGACGCGCAGTCAAAGCGCTTAGCTGTGCATGCACCTTCGCCATTTCCATCAGCCCTTTGGTGGCAAAAGCGCTCGAACGCTGTTGTTGGCTCACCACTGTCCTGCCGTGGCTAACTGACCAAGCATTCAGCAAGCAAAACAAATCTTGCAGCTTTGTATTCAAGAGTGAAAAGCGTTTGCGCAGCAGCCACATCAAATAGAAGTAGATGAAAAGTGTGCCGAAGAGCAAGTTATGGACATAGCCGTAGAACATGCCAGTTAGCCAGCCACGCCAGTCGGAAGGCGGAGTAAATTTTATGCAGCCATAAAAAGGAGCGATCGCTTGCAGTATAACCGTCAGCACTTTACAGAAGAGCAAGTAATCGGAACGTCGCTCCACCGCGTTGTCGATGCACAGTTTGCCAAAGTAGTCAGTGTCCAGCTGGAATATCGCCTTGGCAATGTCCATGTAGAGTGCTTCGTGCTTCCAACGCAACACCACCGATACGATCACAGCGCCCAATGTGATGAACATATTCACACAATCGGTGAAAATGGACAACTTGTGATAGTAACCCACGTCCACCAAGACTATTTGTTGCACATAGATGAACGGTGTGAGTGCCAGTGTTGCCACATTCGCGCAAAGGACATAAATGTGGATGTAGCGCGTCTGGTCTACGCGGTGCTCCTGAAAATTCACACGCAAGTGTGTGATGCCCAAAAGTATGGCGCCGATGTTCATATAACCGATAACTCGCTTACGTAGAGCTGCGCGCTTGAGGGACTGCATGCGGCCGGCTTTCGTGGCTGTTCTTACACAAAATGTGGCTGAAGGGCACTGCGCTCTAATGAAATTGCTTCAGCGAGAAACGATGGCAGCGCGATAGCGTTGACATATCGCATAAATTTGATAGACAAATGAATGCCGCTGAATGCGAATGAAACAAATAAACTGAAGACCAAAAACTATTAGGGTTGGTCAGAAAATACTTTCCAAAAGCATGAATGACAACTCATTACACAAAATATTTGTAGGAAAAAACATCCTACCGACGGAATAAAAGCTTTGAAATATTTTCTAATATAAACACACATACATTCAGTTCACAAATTTGATCATGGCTCATTAGTTTTCCTCTAATTATTGGAAATTATTTATCGATAACAATATCGTTCATTCTCTAACAAACCCCATAAAACTCCCTTTTTTTAAACGTTATACAAAATGTAAAATAATTAGCAAAATTTCATCAATATTTGAAAATTAAAATAAAAAATTTAGGTTTTTTTGTGAAACTTTCCAGTAGCTACAAATACTCGTATTAACTGATTTTTGACAATTTTTTTATTGAAGTCCTTTCCCAAAATATTTTTTGGACTAACGCCTTTCAAAAATATATAAATGCAGAGTAGCATATTTAAAGAGAATCTTTTGATTAAGTAGAGACGAAAATATTTCCCCTTCAAAAGTTATTTCCTATCTTGGAAAAATTGAATAAAATGTTTAATGGGCAATTTAATTGTGCTCGGGGCAAATTTATGAAAGTTTCTATCGCTATTTCGGAGATCACCTCATCTCCTCATCAGACTTCTTATTATTTACTTATTTATTCTTGATCACCACTTCTCAGATTTGAACCAAAACACCTCGGGTTGCAAGGCCACTCGGCAAGTCGTATCACAGAGTGTAGCGTGAATCATGTTGGCTCTTATACGTGATACAAGGAAGCTTATCCGGCGGTAGTCCCCACAAACAACTGAATTACCCTTCGTATGGATTGGGCAAAGTACACTGAGATTCCAAACTTTTGTCATGTCATCACACCAAATTGTGTTTAACAGCGCCATGTACAAGATTAATATATGCAATGTATCAAATTTGCAAAACCCTTTGCGGAGATGTAACATGCAATTTGTTTTGTTTCAAAATATTTTTTTCAAAATTTGCAGACTCTTTAGGGGTTTGAAGCGAGCTCTTAATGTCAAAAAAATATAGGCGCCATATATGTAGATGTGTTTTCAATAAAGCGATGTTTGCTAGAAATTCAAATGAAATTTTTAATGTAAGCATTTCCTAGTTTAAAAAAAAAATGCTGCGCAGATATTAAGAAATTTAAGAAAACAAAACTTATTTTAAAATTCTCATAAATTGTTATTACAAAAGACATGAACATTATACTTTTTTTTAACTTAATAAAGAAAATTGATATTTTTCAATTGTCGTGTATTGCTTTTTTTTTTTGGTTCCATATTGCAGGCCTTGCAAAAATTTCACTTATTAGCTCCTATGTGTTCATATTGATCAAAGCGACTAGAGCGAGGAAAATGTGATCAACGATTTTCTATGCTCTTATTGTTAGTCTTTGTTCTCAGCTCTGCTCCAACATGAACACATATGCGATGCCCATTTATCATTTTATTTGCTATTATCGCAGCTCCTACATAAACGCACTCTAACTCTTGACCTTTTAAATCGCTCCTTCGAACGCATGAAGTCAAATAATCTTTTCGTCGTAGTTTTTCTTACAATGTACTATAATAATAATAAACCCAACGATAACCCTCCTTTCCCTCCCAACCGGCACAAGGGGCGCATCCGCATCACGCACGGATTTTTTATATTTATACCCGCGCACTTGTGCACAAGGGTATTATAACTTTGTTTGCATAACGGTTGCTTGTAACAGCATAACGGAATCAAGATAGATATGGACATATATATACCAAAATGTTCAGAATGCCAGAATGCAAAGAGATGTCGATTTAGCAGAAACTCGGTGGGTAGATTGTCCTTGACCCAGAGCAGGTTGGTATTGAAAATGGGCAAAATCGGACAATAACCACGCCTACCTCCTATATAAGGGCAATTGTCGAAAATGCAAAAATTGCTTTTTTCAGTATCTATGGAAGGTAATTTGCTCAAATTCGGTATGTAGTGGTGTATTCGAGCAGGAAATGCGACTGTATACAAATTTTGACCATAGCCACTAAACACTAAAAATGTTGAAGGGAAATATCTTGAGTTTAGTATGTGGTGTTGTATTGCAGCCAGAAATCCGACTATATGAAAATTCTGGAAAAGGGGCGTGTCACCGCCCACTTTTGAGATCAGATGTATATGTCTGGAACTACTTTATCGATTTCGTCTAAACTTGGCACACATGTTAGATTGCACTTAGTTAGGTGAGATTATGAAAATGCTTGAAATCGGATAAAAATTTCGTCCGTCTCCCACGGGTAATTCCCATAACGGTAATTTCCCAAAACTATGAAAATTTGATACTTCGGTAACTATTAGAATTAAGTCAACAAATCCATTTAAACAAACATTTTGGAAAAGGTACTTTAGAGTTCATATGTACATACATATATCTCGGGAAAGCCTTTATCGATTTTGCCCAAATTTAGTACAATGTTTGTTCATTTTTCTGTTGGCCTAGTAAAATGTTAATTTAGTACAGATATTTGATTACGTCTAAATAAGCAGTATTTTTAAAATCACTAAAATTGGACCAGACCCAGTAAGTTTTTAAAACCCGTAAAAACCGGATACTTCTGTAACTTGTGAAGCTAATTTGCTCAAATTTGGTATGTGGTTTTGTATTAAATCAAGAAATCTGATTATATGAAAATTTTGAAAAAAAAAGTTTACATCAAATTCGGGTTTGCTTTAATAATTTAAAAAGTGCGCCGGGTATATAAAGTTCGATCGAACTTAGCTTCTTCTTTACTTGTTTTAAATATGGTTGTGCCGATTCGAGAATAAGTTTGTTAAGTGTCGAGATCTCAAACTGTTCAGCTACAGAAAAAATTAATTCAACAGCTGACCGAAATGTTGCTATATACTACCGCAAATCAGTTTAAGAGGGAGAGCAGCACATTATTCTTGATGTTAAAGATCAAGTCTGACACATCAAAGGTGTTGGAAATCAAGTTAAAATCCTGACACAAGCACCGGAATGGCTCATTCAGTTCAAAATTTGTTTTACATTGATTCAGAAGAAGGGGTTTAAAGTTAATCGAAACACGAGAAGGGACATTGAAATTAACTTCTGCCAAAAGAAAAGGACTATCAATTGACCCCGTGACCAACTTCACCATAAACAGTATGCCTAACATTTTTCTACGATTTGAAAGAGTAGGAATATTAATAAGTTTCAGCCGACTAGTATATGGTGGCAGTCTGTGAGTAGAATCCCAACTAAAGTGTCATAAGGCAAACAGTAAAAATTTGATTTTGAACCGATTCAATATGGACAGAATGCACCCGATAATGCGGATTACATATTATAGAACCATATTCCAGTATCGGTCTAACTAAAGTAATAAAAAGCGCTTTCGTTATGTATGATTCACTGAATTCTTTCGACCATCTTTTTACAAAAGCAAGAACGCCTATTGCTTTATTGACTGTTATGTTAATATGTAAGTTAAAATTAAGTTTGGGATCCATTGTGACACACAGATCTAAAAAATTATGTACGTGGTCAAGAATATGGCCACAAATACCAAAACCAAAAGAAGCCGGCAGTGTCGCTCTCCGAGAGAAGCACATATATTTATTTACATTTTTTAAGATTTAAAGGCATGCAATTTACGTGACACCACAAAACTATGCTTTCTAAATCATCTTGCACCAAGGATCTCTTATCAACAGAGTTGTATGATCTGACAATTTGAATATCATCAGCATACATTCGAATTTTTGAGAATTTTAATACAGTAGTTATATCATTAATAAAGAGCAGGAACAGAATTGGGCCGAGGTGGCTGCCTTGGGGAACTCCTGAGGACACATGAATCACATCCGATGCAACATTTTTATAAATGACTCTTTGCGTTCTGCAATGCAGGTAGGAAGATATTCAACGAAGTATACAAGGTTGAAAACCAATTAAATCAAGCTTATGAATAAGTAGAGGGTGGCAAATTTTATCGAAGGCTTTACTGAAATCAGCATATATGACATCAGTGGAATTATTTTGACGGAACGACTTTGAGACATGAGTTGTGAGCTCAAGTAAATTTGTAATAATAGATTGGCCTTTACAAAATCCATGTTGAGAATTAGTAATTGTTGAAGAGATTAAAAAAGTTAACTGACTAGTGACGATAGCCTCAAATAATTTTGGAACAGCGGAAATCTTGGCTATGCCACGATAATTTTCGATATTTGACCTATTTCCGCTTTTATGAAGAGAGATTATAAAAGATTGTGTCCATGCGGTAGGAAAAACTTCCTGTTTCAATGACAAATTAAATAAGTTTGATTAAGGTAGGTAGAGGTTTACCGCTCAATTTATAAGAATGCATGTCGGGGTCATGTCAGGACCAGGCTTGGATGAGCCTTTTCTTTAAAGTTTTCAGATAAAGGAATGCTCCAATAACATTTTAAAGAAGTATTTTAATAAAAGACATGTGTTGCCGCAGAAGAACACATTCAAATTTAATTATTTTAAATTTTCTGCTATACATAGGTGCATACTAGCAAAACTCAACACTCTGTTTATGTCATTGAAAAGACGAAGAGTCGTTTCGCATATAAATTCTTGAAAAATTTTTAATATAAAATCATTAAAGCACAATTTTGATTAACTTTTTCGGTTATTAGTTTCAGGTTTTGATATAATAAATAGATACAAACAAAACCGAATTGGCAGGTATTTACGCTGAAATGGAGAATCCTGACTGCAGAATTCTTAAAATAAAATAAAACAAAGTAAATTAGTATATCTTAATGACTGGTAGATGAAAACTTTGCTCTCTTATAAGTTAATCACAAATTTCCTTGCCTTGTTTAAAGAAAAGCAGCCTTGTTTTAAGGTTATGCAGCTACTATTGCTAGAGTTTTCGATTAGTTTCGCCTCCAAAAAAAAAACCGGCTGCACTGTGTAATTTGTGTCCTTTTTAGTGCGAGGACTTGGTGATACGAACTTTATGCAATGCAAAATAAATAAGTGCTTATAAGTTATCATAACATTTTGCACACATCTGCTTTGTACTTTGTCTTCGTTATCTGATGTGGAACAACGAATGGAAAAACGAGCGCACTTAGCTTATTTTTTTTTATTTTTAACTCAGAGGCGCTCCCACAAAAATATGTTGGAACAAATTTAAGATAAGTTTGGGAACCTTTCGTTACTATTTCATGGCCAGTTCGGTTACCGAAAATGTACCGAAAAATTTAAAATATGTTCCTCAGATGTAATGAAAAAGTAGCGAGAGTGTACTGAAAAGATACCGAAAAATTTCTTAGAAATACCCAAAATATGAAATTAAAGTGTAACAAAAATAATCAGAAAGTAACTAAAATGTATCGCAAGGATACAGAAAAATTATCGAAAAACTACCTAAAATATCGCGCAACATTACCGAAAAATACTCAAAATGTGTCGAAAATGTGCCGAATATTAGCTGAAATATACCGAGAAAGTGGCTTCATTGTATCGAAAAAGTACCGGAAATGAACAAAAACGTAGGGAAACTGTACCGAAAAGGTACTAAAAATTTAACGAAAAAATATTCAAAGTGTCCAAAAACATTAGCATAGAATTTAAAAAATGCGCCCAACATGCACCTTAAATGTACCGAAAAACCACGTTTTCTTCGATTTTGTCATCGTATTAGACTTATTAATGTATTGTCAATTCTTTAATCGCCTCAAGTGGCAACTCTGCTGTATATGGTTTAGAAATATATTTTCTTGAAATCCATTTTGTGTGTTAATCCTTAACATTAATTTATGCGCTACTTTTTAAAAATGTGAGAAAATCATTCAGAAACCCAAAAACATTGTAAACGTTCAAGCTGAAGCTTTTAAATAGTTTTTCTATTAACATGCGAATTTTAATATTACTTATCAATTGAATATACAAATGTATGAAGGAATTAAATACAACTTTCCAGGTAGGTGGCATCTCTCTTAAAAATATTTCCAAACTAATGGCTTCTTTAACTTCCATCCCCTTACTACTATGTTGTAATTTACTTTTCAATTTCATAACAAATTAGGTTTAACTTGGTTATCAGAACAGGTGGCAACCCCATTTATAAATATATAGTTTAGAAGTAAAAAACAATATATTCCGAAAAATTGACTTTGTTACAAATACTAACCAAGTTCATTAGTGAAATAGCTTGTAATTAAAATAACGCGATTTGGGTAGACTGCAGTATGTCCACCTTCAATCGTTTGGGATTATGTTACCTTTAAACCTGCGACCGCTGGTTTATTTAATATTTTGATAACTGATGAATCATGTTTTATTTAATTTTAATAATTCACATCTTCTCTCTGTGCATTCACAATGTAATCGAATTGTATGAGTATGAGTGCGTGCATCAACGTATTTCGAAGTGCTGCAAATGTGGCACGATGATTAATGTCGAACATGCCGTAAATATTGATGCTGAATTTCGACAACGCAGCGTGCAAAGCAAAATCCGAGCACTGAAAATTTTTTATATGAAAAAAATATTTAAATTAGTTCTTCATTTCATGCACTTGCCATTCGCTCGTACTCCGCACTCAAATAAATGCGATGCTGGTGATGCTGGAAAATGTGCAATACTTGTCCTTGCCGCACAACCAACACTTCACAGCAGTGAGTTATTAAAAATATATCGAATGATTTAATGGCGAATAGCAGGAAGGACAACACGACGAGTGCATGCTTGTCCGAACAATTGGCCAAACTGATAAAGGCTATGTAAAATGTGGAGGTGTTGCTGAGGAAAAACGTCAGTAGCAAAGCGGTGATGTGAAGGCGACACAAATGATTCAATTGCATAACAATCGCCCGCAAGTGCTCGTGTACGTGCAACACGGTGCGCAATTCCAACAGCTAACCGTCCGACATTGCCACTTACAAACTGTGCCCTGCCGCAGCCAGCTGCCAATGCAAGCGTCGTCGTAGGTACGCGTTCAAAATGTCATAGCGCCTGCTGATGTACAACAGCGTTAAAAAGTATGTGAACACAGTTGACTGAAGATAATTCCAGATAATAAAAAAGTACAAATTCAGCAAATAATCGGTCAAAGTAAGCTGACGCTTTCCGATTACGATCGGACATTCTGAATCATGACATTCTGAAAGCAAAGCGTGAACAATTTGGCGTAGAATAGGCGATCGTAGGCGTTGGGACTCCATTCTCCTTCGACCCATCTATTAAAGTAACTCTCCTCCAAACGCTGCAAATGCTGCACGATTTTAAAGAATTCCTTGTCGTGTAGTCGGCGCATTGTTATTGTGTAGAAAACGACGAGCGTCTGCATTTGTACATTGAATCTGCCTACAGCCTGCAACACTGGTTTCTCCACCAACACGTCCATGTATCGCATACCTTCGACATAGTAGAAGGCAAAAAGAGCAACAGCAGCACTTTCGCGAAGAAGCTATAGCAACGGAGCCAGCGGGGTGAGAGCAAACGCTTCTGCCGAAAATCGCAGTACTGCGAGGAGAAGCCGGTGGCCAGGACGTAGTAGTACCAAACACGAAAAAAAAATACTTTAACGTTGGTCATATTCACTTAAAAGAACACAATTATATGCGCTAGTTGAATATATAAAGCGCTTTACTCGCTGACATTGCAATGTAAAGTAAACTAACCGAGTGTCAGCTCGTTTATGTTCTTCAATGTCAGCCATTTGAATGTTTTTCGAACATCAATCAACGTTCCGGTTTCGTATTTAATTATGTAAGTGTTCATTTAGATAGGTTATCATTGTAAACCTTTAGTTAGTGTGAACAATAAATAGTTAATTTGGTTCATGGTTTAAGTTGGTATTTTTTTCTGAGATGATGGAGGAGAGTCTCAGGAGTGCTTAATATAACGCAGAATTCTCAACTTAAGGCAATGGTTCACATTTTTCTTTTCGCCTTTGTCCCCACTCCTGTAGACAACCACCCGATGATCCTATGTGTAAATTAAGTACGGAGCCGCAACGAAGTCATCCAGTCGCTAGCCGGCAGCACTGGGGCAAAGATAAAGAAACGTTGTTGGCAACATAGAAGACAATTGACCGGATGGTTATTTACTCCATTGCTCAAAAATGGTCGCCTGGTACGAGAGCTAAGTACTCTTCAGACTGACGCCTTGAACAACTCAGCCAGTTTATCATCGACTTCCAACGCTCCGTCATTTTTAGTCTACCTCACTGATGCTCCCACAAGGTCTTGGTTAAGTGGAGAGATTTGAAGTTAAACTCTTAAATTGGTCTTCTCTTCGCCAAACATGCCACCACAGTTGCCGTTTAACTATTCCCACCATATCCAAAGTACGCTTCCAACGTCAGTTGCCAATAGCTTGAGAGATATTTCGATATTGGAATCTGATGCTAATAGGAACCATCGTGCTGCGGCGATGTCCACCTTAGCGCTCAAGCTATTTTGGGGATTGGGGATATTCCTTCACTGAAGGGAGTGAGCTTAGAGACAAATTCCCGGAGTCTCTGCTTAAACACAAAATCCTACATCAACTTAGTTTTACGACAAGAATCAGGACGCTGTTTTAAGTAAAATAAAAACGCTTTGAGCAAACTCCATACAATGTTTTTATTTTTGAAAATACAAACTGAATTCCCAATTTTTCTGTAAAAGCTAACCATCAAATACAATGTTTAATCTCCGTGAAAAAATCGTTTTACATTGGAACTCTTACAAAGTTGTGTATAATATACATATAGCCTGTCAAATCTAAATTGAGTTACGTAAAATATATTAGTATTTAATGAGCAAATGATAAGAAAATAGAAAACCATTGCAAGTTTACGAAATATATATATGAACATGAAAAAAATAATGCAACATATCGGTTATATGCCATTTAAGTGACTAACCGATGTACATTAATTTCTCATTAGAAACTAAGAATTCCATTCAACGTTCAATTTCAGATGAACAAGTTAAACAGCACTTTAGATAAATTTCCGATGTTTAAATGCCATTCAATTTTATTTGTTTACATAAATTCTTATTTAAAAATGACAAACAAGTGGCACTACTGTTGCTGAACATCTGATTGTTGTGTGGTATAAATGCAGGGTTGCATGTATCATATTCAAAAAGCCAATACGGGTGTGAATATGAATTTAAATACATTTTTCTAAATTTGGTTTGCTTCATGAAATTTCGTAAATTTTTTTTTTAATTTCAAGCTTGAATTTTTGTGATATTTATTATGTAATAAAATATATTTTTTATCAAAAACTTGTTCTTTCTAAACTTCGTAAATATTCAATTCAGCCACTACCGATAATTTATTAGTTTTAAAGCAAAGTTCAGCAAAATTATTTAGAACGTGTAAGAAAGATTATTTTAGATTTTCTTTCTGACGAAGGATGTTTTATTGCTTCAATGAATAACTATGAACACATATTACATGAAAAATTCTCTCATAACGACACCATGAGCCACCTGAGCTATTTATCAAGCATTCAATTGAAATTTTTATTGGCGTTGAGAATCATATGAAATTGCACCAGAGTGAAACTTTCGAAAGCAACACGTTGCATTACATGCCTTCACGTTTCCTTATTCAACACAATTATGCCGCATAAGTCCAAATGAAATCCATTATTGTGAATGCGCAGAGAGAACTGTTCCATCTGGAAATTCACAATAAGTATGTAAATTGAAATGGTTACAAAAATTGTCATTTCAAAATTCTTAAGCGCCAATGCTTCTGTTGATGCAGAGTCGCACGCATTTCTAACGTCAAAACACGGAGTTGCCATTTCACATATTTAAGGCTATAGCAAATTACCCACACGATGCTAGAACAGTTGAATATTGTCAGCTGCAGCATGGCCGACGTCTGCAATTCCATTAGGTAGATTAAATAAGTCAATAAATTCCACACGGAATTCTTGGCTAACAAAAAGTTCAGTGCAATTTGAACGAGTATGAAGATCATCACCACAAATTTTACATAGAAAAAGCGATTCATACGACGTTCAATCGCTGCCACACGCGGCAAATTATCCAAGTAGGTCTTCTTTAATTTCTGATATCTGTGCAGCAAATTTAAGTTGATGAGATCGATTTTGGCGCGTTTCAGAATTGTGTAGACAATCACCAGCGTGCGTACATATACTGTAGGTCATGTACTCGTATTGGCTCATCATGGGATTTCACTGTATCGCTGATGTTTGTTCTATAGCGTTGCAGAATATCCAAGGTAGGGACACCAATGTGCACGCATTGATGACGATGGCCAGAGATTGTGTCCAAAGTATCTGCTCATATTCGGCTGTTAAGGCATTGAACTTAAACGATGTTGAACCTATTGCGATGGCGAAGTAGTTGTGGAAGGGAGTTTTATTTAATTATTCTCTGAAAAAGTAATGACATAAAAAATAGTCGCAGCACTCGTAAGTGACTCAAAATACCCTTTGTAGTTATTTGCAAGCCAATAAGCGGCACATTTATCAATTCGATGCCACTCAAAATCTAATCAATCCGATCAAACACACACAGCTCATTACTAAATAATTTATAGGTAGCCATGGGATGTCGGCTAAGCACGAGTGTGGCCGTTTAGTGTGAGCTCTATGGACATTCGTTGAATACATTTGAAAGGATATACCATCATCCATATAATTTAGAGCATGCCGAGTCCGCACTTCTTGCGCTTATATAACTACATGGCCATTGCAATAGGTTCGACGTCATTTAGCTACAGCATAAAGACAGGCGAATACACGAAAAGACTTTGGTCGCAAGTAGTTGCCATTGTGGCCAATATTTGTACAATATTGTCCTTACCTTGGATATTCTGCAACGGAATTGAACGAACATCAAGGATACAGTGGAATCCAATGATGAACTACTCCATGTACGTGAGCTACAGTATTCGTACGCTGGTGATTGTCTACACTATTTTGAAACGCAACAAAATCGACCTCATCAACTGCAAAGTGTTGGTGAAGTATCAGAGCCTGAGGAAAGCCTACTTGGATCATCTGCCGCGTGTGGTCGCCATTAAACGACAAATTAATCGCTTTTTCTACGTGAAATATTTGTTGATGCTCTTGTTGCTCTGTCAAATTGTGCTTAACTTTTTTATGTCAGAGATATCTGTTTGGAATTTAAAAAAGAAGCCGACACGTACGTTTTGCTCATAGGTTCCGCTTATTTTAACGTGATGGCTTTCGATATGTACTTGATATTCTTGATATGCGATTCGACGGTTTATACGCACCATTCATGTGTATACAAGTTGAGAAGAAGTGCTGAATTGGACTCAGAGAATAAGGCACTGAAGCAGGTGGTAAGTAACGTGTTGTGTTGCTGGAAATATATTCTTCTTAATTCAATATTCATTTCTAGATTGAAAATTTTTTTCTGCGTTTTCACAATAATTCATTCAGTTTGGATTTATGCGGTCTGATGCTGATCAACAAGGAAACATGGTTGCGCGTAATGCAAAATGTTGCTTATGAAAGCCTGACATTGGTGCAATTCCACATAATATTGAATACTAACAAGAATTTTAATTGAATTTATTACAAACTCTTAAGGCGAATACGGATCTAGGCACACTAATATTAAGAAGTGTATGGAACAGCGCAGGAAATGAATTGTGCGGACTTTTTTCTCATAATTAAATAAATAAATAATAAATTTATAAAATATGCCAAACATTATTTAGACTGCAAGGTGACTCACAAGTGAATCAAAAAATTACAAAAATAGGGAGCCATTTTATTGAGCATAACGCATTTAGTCGTGAATGTCCAGTTTACGTCCGAAAACTAAAGGTTGCAAAACAGAAGGTAGGTTGTTAGCAACTTAATTCAAAAGTAGATAACCATTTTTATAAAAGTGCGCTTATCTGAATATTAACAGTATAATAGTAGCTAATAAAGTGGAATTGGAAATGTTTGTTGAGACTGTAGATCCAGACATAGCTCTATGCTTCGAAAATGCACTACAGAATATATAAACGATTCAGAACTTATATTTCCTACTTATCAATTAGTTAGGTGTGATTCGCACAGTAGACGTACAGGCGGAATAGTCATTTTATAGCGAGATACTATAAACTTTAAAGTAACATTAAACAAATCCATAGATTAAAACGTTTAGTGTTTAGTTATTCACCTAAAAAACCACTCACCCAGTGATGCGTATTTCCTGACCAATATGTAAGCGCTGTTTTCGGAAATATTCGTAAACTTGGTAAACACCATTGTTAATGGAGACTTTAATATAAATACGAACATGGTATCGACATATAGTAAGAGACTCAATGACATTTTCACTCAACAGGCGATGGAATAGCAAGTAAATTTTAACACACGTGTTACTGAACATTGCGCACAACCAATTGATTTATTATACTCAAATACTAGAGAAGTTTCATGCGAAAAAGCTGAGGAATATAAAATATCAGTTCATGAGACTGTTATTTTCCGATGTAATACACCAAAAAAGTGTCCAATTACGAAGTTCTTAGAAATAACTTCTTGGATTCGTAAGCTACAGCTTAAAAATAAAGGATGACAGAATCGAAGAAGTAAAAGTCTTTAAGTATCTAGGTATATATGTATAGATAATAAGTTAAAATTTGCGGATCACATTGAATACACAGTTAATAAGTTAATAAAATTGCGAAAAATTTGGTCTTATTAAAAGATAGTTTAAGAACTTAGGAAGAAGGTAGGTATAAAACTCTAATATACAGATCTATAATTGAGCCGCACTTTATATATTGTCCAATGATCTTCCTTATAGTTAGCGACACACAAATCGATAAACTCCAAAAAATACAGAAAAGAGCTATGCGATTTATATTTAATAAGCGTTACGATACACCCATACAGGAATTGATTGGAACTTTGAATTGGCGGAGCGTGAAACAGCAAATATTCTTTCACGCCATGAAATTCGTGTTTAGTATAAAACAGGGTAGCCTGCCGGAATATTTAAGTGATAGTCTTCGATACATAAATGAAACGCACTCATATTTACTTAGGGAAAATAATAGTTTCAGGCTTCCACTTAATAAAACATAAGTTGATAAGAAACATATTTTTTACAAAGGATTGAAATGTTTTAACGAACTACCAAGTTTGATAAGAAATTGTAATAACATTCAAGAGGCTACTAGCTAATCACTGCAGGACATTACCTATTAGATAAAAAGCTTCGGCATAGAGACAAGTCCTTTCCATCCGTTACACCAGAGCAATTCTGAAACTAAATCATTAAGAACACCTATGCCAAAGGAACCCAATAAAAGGTAGGCTTGGAAATTAGTCCTTTCCAACCGACCTGTTTAAACACGTAAGTTGCTTGGAATCTCGTCCATTCCGACAGCTTAAATAAGATATTACTCATCAAAAAGCCTGTTATACCTGCGAAATAAACCACCTGCGTCGGAACATGCGATGTTGCTCGGTATCTCATCTATTCCGACAGCTTATATATGGTGTTGCTCGTCAAAAAGCCTGTTACACCTGAGAAATAAACCGCCTGTCGAGAATAGAGCGGTGAAAATGCGATGCTGCATGGAATCTCGTCCATTGCGACAGCAGATTTAATATGTATGTACATAACTCATCAAAAAGTATGTTATAGCTAAAGAAGAATTGTAGAATCAGTATGACTCTGGAACTCTTCAATCCAACTCAGACCACCTGTCGCCGCCATAGGGCAGATACGATGATGCTCGGAATCTCGTCCATTCCGACATCGGCAATAATAAAATACTCATCGACAGAAATTATAAATTATATTGCTATAAAATCAAAATGTGTATAAATGTGTACTATCTCAGTGAATAAGTGATTGTAAAAATACGCTTTGTTTACGTCGGTTTATAAAGAAAAAGGGTCTAAACGGAAACAGCTGGATACGGCAGAAATGCTGTTCTTTCTCAATATACCTTAATTAACCACGATACTAAATTCACCACTCCCAAAATCGCGATGTAGAACTTCATAAGGCTTAAACTCATCACACCTAAATTAACCGCGCACGAATAGACCATACCCATATTCCTCTCACCTATGGTGGGTAGCTAAACTCAGCGCACATAAACTCACTACATTTAATTTCACCGCATAAACTTAACACATAAGCTCTCTACAACTTCATTCACCACATCTAAACTTACTCTATCTATTCCCACAAAAACTTATCTCATCACACGTTTACGCTCTTCACCTCTCCCATACGGACCTATCCTCAAATTGACTTATTTCACCTGACCTGCAATGTTAGACCCTGAGTATTTAAAAAATTGTTAATAGTGGCATAAACTTTATTCGAGTATACTGCTTACTCTAAGCAACAAAATGATCCAATCAAAATATTTCAATTTCATGACATCAGTTTTAATTAAGTGAGTAAAAGTTATTGTGAACGTAGTCAGAAAGCAAAATTTTGAAAACTGATTTGGCATATGAAAGAGCTTGACACAAGGACGTTTTATTTCATGAATTTGATATTTTATTAGAGCCGGTTTCACCCACTCCGGTTAAAGCGCCATCCGTCTGTTAAGTAAGCGCCGAATAGTAAACTGAATTGTAGCTAACCGCCGGTAATTTTAACTAAAGAGGCTGCAAAACGTTCCTTTCTTACGAGAGCTTTTTCTGTTATCGTCAATTATTCGGTGCCATACCATAAGTCAAGTTACTTGAAAGACATATAGAGAGTGACTTTTGTTCGTCAAGAGAGGACTTTACTGTTCAATTGCTTTCTCATTTCGACGTAGCTATTGTTAGCGTGAGAGATTCCCCGCTAGATTCAGTTAGAAATTGTATCGTCAAATAAGAAAGTGCGGTCGCCGGTTTTTACTCATTTTCATTAGATCTCATTTATTTACTTAGAGTGCCTTTAGTCCTGCCAAAACAAGATTCTGGCGCATTTTAAGTTTCAACATTTGTTTACCGAGCCGCTTGATCCAAGACGAAGCCATTTTATAATAAATTAAAAGTTAGAAGCGTTCCTACAATTTTGAAAGAAAAGGCACCAAAGCTTTTGTATTTATAATTAAAATTATAGTTTCATTCACTAAGTGAAGGTTAATTGGTTATGTGGTTATAAATGCGTTCAGACGCCCACAATAAAACAACCAATTTGTTAATGAAAATTCTCATAATCATATTGCACCAAAATAAGTGATTGTGAAATCGTTGAACTAACATTCGTAATCATTGTTAGACAATCCAGCAAGAATAGGCCCAAAATCTTTGGACAATACGGGTAGCACGCTTCATCCAGATAAAATTCTTCAATCTGAAAGAAAGATTTCGCGTTTGTAGATTTTAATTTGAGTACAAATCTAGCTTCACTCAATACTTACACTTCGCTGCCAATGCTCACTCAGCTGCCGCATTTCCAAAAGCATTGAAATCATAGAACTCTGAGCCGCAAAATTAAACTGCAAACGCTGATACGCGACAAGGAACTCGAGCTGATCCGCAAAGTGCAACAGTGAAGTGAATAAAGTTGTTGCGACAAGGAAGGGCGAAATATCCAAATACCATGTCTCGTGTGGTTTTGTTAACGAGTAGATCATATAGACTAAACCGACATTATACAAATAATGGTTCAAAAGGACACAAGCCACCTGTACACCCAAAATTCTATGCACACGTTCAGTGAATCGCTGCAGTTCCTTGCGTAGCATCATCAATGCTTCCAATTTGTATAACAAATTTATGCAACGCCTTCGAAAACTATGCGGATACATTCGATAGTTCGTTTCCAGCTCAGAAGCAGCGCTCATCACACGTCGCATTTCGTCATTTAACGTCTCCAAATAAAGATTTACAACGCACGCAGACAGGAACATATGATTGATGACCTGATTTAGAATGATTAAGAACAAAGCTACTACCGCAACTGTTACACACTGTTGCCAGTCCTGCGTAAACCAAGCGGATGCTAGGCGCTGCATATCGCAGGTGAAGAAGAGAACAAACTTTCGCAGCAAATTATTGCGAAAACGACGCAGCGACCCAGATGAAGGCAAAAAGCGGACGAGACGTTCGCGATGCAAGCGTTGAAAGTCCACAATAAGACTGAATATTTCCTGGCGCCGCCACCAATAAAACACCAGAACAAGCACAGACGCGACAGTACGCGTCATCGTCATCAACATATACAGAAACTGATAGAGATCACGCGCTTTTGATTTGTGAGAATAGCCGGCAACGTCTAACCGAAATTGCTTTGGTATCTGTGTCAGAGTCAACAGGTTAATCAACAGCGAGTAGAGTGTCGAACGACGGGTCAGTCGAATGTGGTCGACACGAAAATCGATGTCGATACGAATTAAACCAAGCGCGAGCGAATAGTAATAATACAAACGGAAAGTATATTTCGTTAAACGAGACATTTTTAAAGACTAACGACGAGTGAAAGTTGCGTCGTAGTTGACACCGCGACTAAATAGTGAACTCGTGCTGCAGCTCATTTGAGATCTTTATCATGATAACACTGCGTTAACATACTCGTAAAATCCCGCTTACATCAACACGCATAAACAATGAGGAGAAATTATTGATGATGAGTCAATATTTATAATAATAAAGATATATTAATGGGCTACCCTTTTGAGGCTTTATTTACGAGCAAGAAATTCTTAACTCTACGTTCTTGACTATGCTTTGTATTCAGGATGTAGGAACTAACGCCATATGGCTTCATTTCCCTTCACATTGTGGGATGTGCATAATGAATTTCGAGAGTTTGTCAGTAGTTATTCAACGGTAAGGCAACATCAGACAATGAACTTCGCCATAATAAAAAAATAAAGTAAATTAACACTTGTCTAATCTATAAGCCATCTAATTTAAATCCATTTTGAATATTTTTAAAATACCACTTTAGATGTCAACAAATTAACTAAAATGATTAACTCATGACTTAGTTTATATATAAATACTAGCAAACCCGGCGAACTCCGTTTCGCCACCAGATGGCTTCGTTTTTTTTAATATTTCGTTTGGGGATTAAAAGATGAAGAAAAATGTTTTTTTTTGTGTTATATTTGAAAAGGAAAAATTTTATTGCATTTCACAACAGTAATGAATTCATTTCTATTACAAAAATGAAGTGTAATTTAGTTGAACTTCTATAAGTAAAAAATGAAAGTGAATCCAAAGTAAATACTGAATCAAAGCGTTATACGTGTCCGCAAATTATCCGTTTCATTGAAGTGCTCTTTAGTAAACCACATTTTTTGTTTTTTTTGTCTGACGTTAACACAAACAAAGCGGATGGTTTCCCAACTCGTGAACACGCAACGTATAGCTGCCCATGTGAAAAACAATGATTTTCTAAATTTATCCCGCAAACACTAAGCGATTGGCCTTGCGACTTGTTAATTGTCATTGCGAACGCAAGGTGAACCGAAAACTGCAATCGTTTGAAGTCAAACGGAAGATCAGTCGGAATCATTGGTATTCGAGGAATACATACATTTTCACCTGCGTACTTTCCGTTAATAATGGTTGCCTCAATCAAATTCGGCATAAGTATTTTCACCGCAAGTCGAGTATCGTTGCAAAGTCGCGGTGGATTCAAATTACGCAATATCATAATAACTGAACCAACTTTGAGTTGCAAGTTATGTGGTGGAAATCCTGGTAACACCAGAGAGTTCAAAAACTCCGTTGCATAATTTACTACATCATCGGGATTTGTTATGGAATCAACGGATTTGTATGTCACCAAATCGCCAGCGATTTTTGATTGAATGGTGAAATTCAGTGCGTGTACATCATTATTCTTTGCGGAGAGAATTGCTCGTTGACTTAACCAAGCATTATTCTGATAATTCTCACTAATGTTTGGGAAAACATTTTCAATAAGAGCTAATTGAGAGTCTACAAATCGGCAAAAGTCGTTGGTAAGAGTAATTAATCCAGTTGTCGCATCAACTGGGACTTTTCCATTTCCAACAGCTAACAATTGTTTTGAAAATTGTGTAGCACTTTGATCATTTTGAAGTTGAACTCTCATAGTAGTTGTTAACGATAATGTTTTTACGTTATTCCATAAAGGTGATGCCTTCAGGCAAGTACTCAATTCATCTGCAGGCGTTCCACGAGGAATTACTGGCAACGTCTGCCTGAAATCGCCTGCCAAAAATATCATCAAGCCGCCAAAGATTTTGTTATTTCGCCGAAGATCCTTCAGTGTGAAGTTAAGTGCTTTAAGTGATTTCTTATGTGCCATTGTGCACCCATCCCGAACAATGAGCTTGCATTGCATCAACAATTTTCCCATTGCAAGAGTCGCCGCAACGCCAAAGCTATGTCACATCTTGATCGAACAATGGCCAAAATCAATGAAAGTACAAACGTTTTCCCTGGTCCTCCGGGTGCGTCCAGGAAGAATAGACCAGAATGTGATGGTGTAAGTAATGGATCCAGTTCGACTTTTCCACTTGCGCAGCACAATCCATCCGTTTCTCTTTTAAACTTTAACGCATTGCAATATCGGCATACAGTCGTCATTGGTCCAATATCTAAATTGTCATCATCACTGTAGTTCGTAGAGGGATCATATTGGAATGCCAAGCGATTGTATGATGCCAATGATCTTCGTGTGCTCACGCGTTGTCTCAATCGGGCATTTTCTCTTATTATATTTTGTCTTTCTTCGCTTAAGTTCTGGGAATACACTTGTTGCTGGCTTGCATGTCTTGTGCGGCGGCCGATGTTCGCACGTCGTCCTCTAGGCATTTTGGACTATGGATAGACTGGTGAATTTAACCTCAAATGCACGATCCACATAGTTTACACAATTCAACATACGACCTTAAGGACAAATGCCTGCTGATCCAATTGATCTGTTAGGAAACGAATAACTTCAACCTCAATTTCGCAGTGAACACAATACCGGTTTTAATTTTGCGTTTAAAAGAACGTGCGCATAATAAAAAATGTCACATAAAATTAACTGAGCAGAGTACAATGAGTAGCTGTCAAACAATGTATCACGCACCAGCGCCACTGCGCCATCTGCTCCACCACCATGCAAAACCATATAGGTTTGTAGTACATGCTATATATCAGAGAAGGCGCTGTATGTGAAAATGATTTCCCCTGTTTTCCTGCTTTACTTTTGAAATTTTTTTGCTATTAACCTCACGGCGCCCGAGACCTTTCCAACGAATGCAAAACCGTGGAAATCGGTTCGTGCGTTCTGGAGTTATAGCGTCAGGAAGGAAAACCCGACTTATTTTTATATTATAGATATTTTTTTAATATATACATTTCAATGGTAGTTGCGCTTAAAATATATTTTTCAAAAAGACAGTTCACAGTCTCATTTCTTCTTCTATATATTTCTTACTAAAGCGACTTTAGTTGTTTTACCTTGTGGCCACATATATGTTTATTCATTTGCTTGTAGGAACTGCAAGTACGAAACCACGAATATTTTCTATGTTTGCGCATACAAACGTACATTCGCACAACTTCGTGAAGAAGCTTGGGAATTGTCAAAAACAATGAATGAGTACATACCGCATTTAAAAAATTTAATTATCACATTTGAATATCGCTAGTTATAAAAAAGAGGAAGATAAGCAAATGTTTTGTCTGTACATATATGTATGTAGAGCTTATAGCTCGACCGCCTGTCGACACAATACTCAACGGTAGTATTGGGAGGGAAATGATACAGAATGATTGAAGGTTCGGTTCAGTTTAAAGTCCCATACTGCCGATGCTTTCTCCTTGTAAAAAATATGTCCAAAAGCACAATTATTTAATAAATGCGATGACTTGCACATTGCCTCGAAGCCGATGGAAGATCCAGTCACGTATAACCAAAGTGTTATGATGCGAGTAATATAATTCCAAGATTAAATTGATATTTCCATATTTGAAATGTAGTTATAATTAATAATTGTTCCAAGTTTTGAGAAATATTCGTAATATTTAAACGAAAATTAATTGAGCCCGATTAAATAACTAATAAAAATTTGATTCGTTCTGCAAAGCTCAGAAATAAATGTTTATAAGTGTGCAGAATTGTAAGAAGATAGATGTCATTTAAGATTTATTCGTTTGTGGTGACCTAAAAGGATTAATTATTAAATCATAGCATTCATCCAAAAGTTGAAGAATTAAAAAATTTGAAAAATTTCACAGCATTATTTGTAAAACACGATTGCTTTCATGTTCCGATTAATATTATGACGTAATTGAGATATTGTTGACTTAAATTTATCATTAGAGAAAAGAATATGCATGAAATAATGCAGGGGGAATTATAAAAGACGATTTAGAAGCTAGTTTAGAACTTCCGCAAATATATCGCAGTTGAAACAGAAAATATTTTAAATGTAATGCAATTCTACATTTATGTGTAGAAATGATACCCAAAATTTACCGAAGATTACTAAAAATTTTCTGAAGCGTATCGAAATTATACCGAAAACTTACCACCTTGTAATGAAAAAGATATTGAAAATATACTTCACTGATTAGATACAAAAAACGAATCTTAAGGTAACGGAAATGTACCTCAAAATACCAAAAATATACCGAACTAATATCGAAATGAACCTGAGCAAGTTCCGTCTTTTATGTAAGCGAATCTGGCAGCGCTGGATTGAGAAATAAAGACGGTAGTCATGTGACAACATCAGGGTTAGGAGTCGTGGCGTTACCCCGAAAAGACGATGTTGAGTGAATGAAAAACTTGGATAATATTTGTAATTAACTAAAATCTTTTATTTCTGTAAATATTTTCTTTTGTGAATAATTTGAGTTAATAACTTTGAATTAAATAATTTAAATGAACATTCTGATGGTTTGATATTTATTTCATGAAAGTCCAAACTGTGACTCTCACTCATTATTTTTTTTTTTTAAATACTTAAAATTCTTTTTAGACTAAAAATTACTTTGAGTAACTACTTAATAATTACACTATGCAACAAAGTAAAAAAAAATTTTTCACTGGGTTCACAATACTCGTATGTAATTATCATGGCCACTTTAAAACTATTTGAAATATTGAAATAGATAACTCCAATAGCCTTGCGAATTAAACTATGCAACAAAGTAAACATTTTTTTTCACTGGGTTCACAGTACGTAATTATGATTCGCCATCTTAGAACTTTTTTGAAATATTGAAATAAAATTGTTCTATCACGTCAAGTTTAGTAGTGGAACGCATTTATTGATTTTACTGAAAATTATATAAAGCGGTGACATAATTTGTTATTCTACATTAATAAAACATTTATTTTTAACGATTGGCTTTCCTCTTATAGTCAGTAGTGGAAGTATCCTTCTGGAGGCTCCATCAATAGTCTGCAAGCATGTCTGGCTCCCATCTAACCTGATAGAGTTTCTCGTACTCTGCAATTTCTTGTTGAAATCTTTCACCGGTGTTCATCACTTACTGAACCCATGTTTTCCGAAAAGAAACTTAAATGGGAGTGTAAGAAATGAATTTTCAACAACATATTGCATCCTATTTTGTCATACGCATCCTAGTTTTTCAATAAGCTGTAATTTTACCTCCAGTTTGCAATAGATTCAATTTTTTTAATCACGAGCCTAATATTTCGGGTTTTTCTTTGGTCAAATCTAAATCACTAACAAGGTCATTTAGTTCTGATTAACTAATCAAATGTGGTTCTGTATTTTTTCATCTTTAAATACCTGTTCGCTATTAGAAGGGACTGCTTCATCTTCTTCTTCAATAGGACTCGATAAGCTTGACGAAATACAAAATCTTTGCGTTACTGGAATGTCTGGAGAATGTGGTAGCGACATTGACACTGATGGCACAGTAGCATACTTCACCGGGTATTTTGATTGTTTTGAAAAACCGTTCACAGTTGTTAAACAGAAGTAACAGTCGTCTATGTGATTTTTGGGTTCACGCCATTGCATTGGTACACCAAAAGGCATCTGTTTAATATTACCTATGTACCAACCCGTCAAAAATTTACAAAATTTTAAACAAGACACTTTCGGCACCCATAATTTGTCTTGATTTCTAATGGCAATTTTAAAATAAGCTTCATAACATTTTTCAAAAGGCGAAAGTAACTTTTTTAACTTTTGTGAGTAAATTGACCACAAACGTAACAAAATAAGCTAGAAGAATTTACATAAACACGCAGCATTTTGAAGATTTATGAATAATATAAATATTTTGATGACTTTTGCACACATCAATGATATAATTTTATAGCTACCCTCAACTGAGTGTAACGAAAAGTAAATAAAGTAAGATTACCGTTATTTACGTTAGGAAACACCACTAGACTCTTTTGATGTTGCATAGTGTTATCTCAAAATTTAATTTGAAGAGAATAGTCAATCATCATTTTTTCGAAAGTTTGCCAAGCTTCCACATGAAGTTATGCGAATTTCCATATTTAAATACCCGTACTTAGAAAGTCATCGTGGCACTTTATAGCAAGTGAAAATATTACAAATAGTTTGATTTCCTTAAAAGCTCACCCCGTCGAGCTTTTTTTTCTCTAACATATAAAAGCTATTGTTACCTACATAACTACATTTGTTTAAACATATCTGTAGTGTCAGGTAAAATTGCTTTAACTCCAAATTTAACTTTTTCATGTTTTCTTCTCGTATTTAATTTTAAAAAATATACGATCTAGAGAGATAACCAGCATTTTCAATATATTTATTATATAATAAATTCGGCCAAAATCGCTTTGACGGTTAACCCGCCAATTAAGTAAGTAAGTATATAATAATTTCTAATTTTAATATTTATAATTAATTTTTGGTACTTCAATGATCTTTTTGAAACTGAATAAAGAATAATATTAGCGGAACCCTTCAACCTTTTCAGTAATCAGTGCCAGAATATTTGGATAATTATTATAAAATAAATATTGTTGCAGAACCCCTGCCTTTCGTGTCTACGCATAATATATGTATATTTATTGTTTACTATACTGATGTAATACGGATGTATGTATGTACATATGTATGTTTGTAAATTTGCGCTTATTTGCTTGTGCTTATATTAAATCATGAATTTCCCGTAATGCTAAATTTCAATGTCTTTATGCGCAAGCAGGTAGGTTAGAATTAGAATTTGGCTGAATATATTTATGTACATATGTGCTTATTTACTTCATTATGTACATTCATATAACCGTTTCGTCTAGTTTTCTTTGGTTGTCAACTGCAGTGCGCAATGCACTTTCCTGGCTGCGCAGATCCATAAACGGTAAATGCAGATTCTTAAGTCTTTAGCGCATATGCGTATAAATATGCTTGCGGTTCAGCGTGATGTCATATTTGCCGATCAGCCAGGAAAGTGGGCATACGTACTGCGGTAAGTGATGCATCGTTTAATTCATTATATAGCTTAGATTAATATGCCAATTATTGTGTGTATGTAATTATCCTTTGTTCAAATGTTTTAGAAATAAACGTAACCCAAGCCAGAAGGTTATTGTTAAATTCGCTCCACTGGATCGGCAACATTGATTTATTTCGCATTACAATTTAACTTCGATTAATGCGCTTATTTGTCACGTCAATAAATTGAGTATTTCAATGTTCAAGTCACCCCGCCGCAAGACGTCAGCCCCAGCCATGGAAGGTAGTGCTCCCGCACCAAATGTTGCGGCATCAAAGTCCAGCCAGGGTAACGATGCACCAGCAACTACCAATACAGTCACCGACTTGCCAAACGCTTCTATTTCCACCGGAGCCACCACTCGAGCTTCTGCAGCTGCACGTCAAGACAGTGTGGTTGCGGCTTTGCAGAAACGTATAGCGATCTTAGAGAATAGTTTGTCTGCTGCACATGCCGTAATAAAGGAACATCAAACGCGCAGCGAAGAGACTAACATAGATGCACCAAACGACTCAAGTGTACCCAACACTAGTACCGCCGCCACGGTTCCGGTCCCGCTGCCAAAGAGACCAACCATAATGCAGTCGCGAGATGTACAGTCGTCGTCGCGAGCATTTCCTAGCGGTATAGTTGCTTTGTCGCAAAATACCGATGCTCGCCATTCGCCGCCGTTTTTTGTACAGAGTGTAGGTGCCGCAAACATGCCAACCGTAACATCGAATGTTTCCGTGCCCAATCAAATGTACGGTATGTTTACTCCGGCAGATGATACTACTTCGCTAACTTCAAACCCAACGACGGTACCGAATCTTGCCAATACCAGTTCTACACACACTTATTTGTCGAGTTTACCTAGGAAAATGCAAGACTTACCGGATTTCTGTGGCAAGCCAGAAGATTGGCCAATATTTTATACGGCTTTCACAGAATCCACTGCGATGTATGGGTACAACAATTACGAGAATAACCAACGGTTGCAGAAGAGTCTAAAGGGTGATGCGCGCGAAGCAGTCAAATCACTGCTCATCCATCCCAATAATGTGGGTAGTATAATTGAGCAATTAAAATTTAGGTTTGGTCGTCCTGAGCAGTTGATACGCTGCCAGCTGTCAAAGGTGAAGGAAATACCTTCCATATCCGAGAACGCGATGATGAAGCTTATACCCTTTGCAACAAAGGTTTGTAATATTTGTGTTTTTTTGCAATCTGCTCATGGAGGTGAATTGCACTTGCTTAATCCTACACTGCTTGATGAGCTTGTATCAAAATTGCCTATGAGCAAGCGCATTGAGTGGGCCAGTTTCGCAGCGCAAGTTCAGCCGTATGCAACGGTGAAGCACTTTAGTGATTGGTTGTCTAAGCTAGCTAATGTCTTATGTACCATTTGCGTTGAAGACACTCAAAGGGAGGCAAGGTGTCGCACGGTTTTGCATGCAGTCGAACCATCACCATCATCGAAGTGCCCTATATGCCAGGGCCAACATAAGTGTATAGAATGCGCGCGTTTCTTAGGATCAACAGTTTCCAGCAGATGGTCTATGGCGAAACGATACCGTTTATGTTTTTCTTGTCTGGATTTCGGCCATAGCACACGCAATTGTCAAAGGCGTAAGCCATGCGCCGTTGAAGGTTGCCGTAGGGTGCATAACAAAGTTCTACACGAATCTGTAGCCAATTCCAACAGTTTGCCAAAACATTCCACAGTATCAAAATTATACAAGGGATCTACCTCTGCAGCGGACGTACGCTCCAATCGGAGGGTTGCATCCACACAATCGTCACCATACAGTCAGCAGAACTCGCCGGAAGCGGGTTCATCAGTTTTAAGCTGTAGTTCATCTGACAGCAAGTTACTGTTTCGTATTTTGCCAGTCACGCTGTATGGAAACCAAAGGCGCGTAGATACATATGCGCTTTTAGATGAGGGTTCGTCGATCACGATGATTGACAACACCCTAATTCGAGACCTGGGTTTAAATGGGCGCGAGCAGCATTTGAACATACAGTGGTTTGGAGGGCGAGCAGCGCAGGAGCCAGCAGTCGTTGTCGATCTTCTTATAAGCGGTGCCGGAATGGAAAAACGACACAAACTTTCTAATGTGTATTCGGTGTCGAACTTACAACTACCCTTGCAGAGCTTGAGCAAGAACGATTTAAATGGCGATGTCAAATACATTCGCAAATTGCCAGTGCGGCCGTACACTCTAGTCAGGCCGAAGCTATTAATTGGTCTGGACCATTGCCATTTGGGTTTGCCGTCGTGTACAATGAAGGTGCAGAAGAGTGGTCCTTTCGTCGCTAATACGGAGTTGGGTTGGGTGGTATTCGGCCCAACATCAACGACATTGCCATCGCTGCCATCATGTTTATTAATAAATTGCCGGACTGAGCAGTCACTGCACGATCTCGTAGCCGACTTTTTTGATATTGAGAGTTTTGGTGTAAGAGCTGCACCACCCATAGAAAGCGAAGCAGACAAACGGGCCAGAGCGATCCTAAAGTGCACTACAAGACGCGTCGTTGGGGGTTTCGAAACTGGACTATTATGGCGAAATGACAACGTAATATTCCCGGATAGCTACAATATGGCGTTGAAACGTTTAGTCAGTGTGGAGAAAAGGATGAGTCGTGACGCAGTTTTTGCAACCGAATACAATCGTTTAATGGACTCTTACGTAGCGAAACAGTACGCACGAAAATTACTACCAGATGAAGCTGCCGTGTCTACACCTACCACATGGTATTTGCCGCATTTCGCTGTGGCAAACCCAAACAAACCGGATAAGTTGCGAATGGTTTTCGACGCCGCCGCCGAGGTAAGTGGCATATCCCTCAATTCGCAACTGTTGAAAGGTCCACAAGAATATCGATCATTGCCATCCATTTTGTTTCATTTTCGTGAGGGGGCTGTAGCCGTGTGTGGGGATATTAAAGAAATGTTCCACCAGGTGATTATACAGCAAGTTGATAGATGTGCACAGCGTTTCCTTTGGCGTGGTGGTGATACCACAAAAACTCCAGATACTTACGAGATGTGTGTTATGACGTTCGGAGCTGCCTGCTCGCCGTGCGCTGCCAATTATATCAAAACAACTAACGCGTTGGAGCACCGAAGGGAAGACGGAAGCAAATCCCGTGCGGTGGAGGCAATACTAGATCACCACTACGTCGATGATTTCGTCGACAGCTTTAGTTCGGAAGAAGAAGCAATCAATGTATCGCAACAGGTGCGAGATATTCACATGAATGCCGGGTTTGAACTACGGAATTTTGCATCTAACTCATTGAACGTGGTGTCTGCACTTGGTGGTACTGATATTACACTCCCAATTGCAAAGAAGGAAGGCGTGCTTGTTGAGCGAGTACTTGGTTTATTTTGGCAATCGTCATCAGATTGTTTTGGTTTCAAGTTGAAGTTTCATAACGTTGACTCTTCGGTGGTGGATGGAGCTAGACGCCCTACGAAAAGAGAGCTGTTAAGTATCGTAATGTCCATCTTTGACCCTTTAGGACTGCTGAGCAACTTCGTTATTGGAGCCAAGCTACTTATGCGTGAAGTATGGAAGTACGATACCAGTTGGGACGAGCTACTACCAGAAAGTGTTAACGCTATGTGGGAGAAGTGGCGTAAGCAACTACCAGCAGTTGCCAAATACAATGTACCTCGCTTCTATTTTCGGAATGGTGTACCACAAAAACTACAGCTCCACATATTTGTCGACGCCAGCGAAGACGCATTCGCCGCAGTTGCCTACTGGCGTTCGCAAAATTCGTCAGGTCAAATTGAATTAACCTTTGTATGTGCTAAATCAAAATGCGCACCGATAAAGGCACTTACTATACCTCGCCTCGAACTTCAGGCAGCTGTTTTAGGAGCTCGCCTGATGCACTGCATCCGTGATGAACACTCCCTTAACATCGACAGCTGCACCTTGTGGAGTGATTCAAAAACGGTAATCAATTGGATCCACAGTGAGCATCGCCGCTATAAGCCCTTTGTGCAGCACAGAGTAGCAGAGATTTTAGCGGTTACGAACATATACAATTGGAGGTGGCTACCCACATCCCTCAACGTAGCCGACGAGGCAACGCGTACAAATGACTGCGTTATATTTAACCAAACAACACGTTGGCTATGCGGACCAAAGTTTCTTCAGCAGGAGGAAAATACTTGGCCCTTTGTGGACACCGATGCTATTAGATGCGAAAATGCTGATGAAGAACTTCGCCCAAAATTTGCGCTTGTCATCGTAAGTAGCAACCAATTGGACATTAAACGTTTTTCTTCATTTAATAGGTTGGTTAGAACGACTGGTTGGATCCTGCGTTTCATTGAGAATTGTCGTAAACGCGTTCAGCCTGACCAACGCTATGGGTTGACCGCTAGAGAAGTAGAAAACGCCACAATAGTTTTATGCCGTATAGTGCAACGTGAAGTGTATGCCGCTGAGCTCCAGGCGATTGAAGGAGGCCATAAAATCGCTCGTAACAGTAGAATTTTACAACTGTCGCCATACGTAGATGAGGAAGGCGTTCTCCGCGTGCAGGGACGCATTGACGTGGCTAGCTGGCTCCCAATCAGCGCACGCCGCCCCATAATCTTACCGTCTGAGCACGCCTTTACAAAACTTCTGGTGCTGCAATATCACAGCGTCATGTTCCATCAGAATTTGGAGGCTACAATTTCTAAAATTCGCCAAAAATATTGGGTGCCACGTCTAAGAAGCCTGTTGCGCAGCGTAATAGCAAGTTGCGCTGTATGCCGCTTAAAAAGAATCAAACCAGTAGCCCCAATAATGGGACCGCTCCCTAAGGATAGGATCACTCCCTTCGTGCGCCCGTTCTACTACACAGGCCTTGACTATTTTGGGCCTGTAACTATCACCGTTCGAAGAAGCACTGAAAAGAGATGGGTAGCGCTCTTTACCTGCTTGACAGTGCGGGCTGTGCACCTGGAGCTGGCCCATGACTTAAGCACAGATGCATGTATTGTCGCTATACGCAATTTTGTAAATCGCCGTGGTTTGCCAATGCGTATTCGATCTGATAATGGGAAAAATTTTGTTGGAGCCGATCGAGAAGCAAAACGATTCACCGAAGTGTTCGACTGCGTTCGCCTGCAAAACGAGTTTTCACAGAAGGGTGTCGAATGGCTGTTCAACTCACCATTCAACCCAGCGGAAGGCGGCGCCTGGGAGAGAATGGTGCAATGCGTTAAGCGCGTGCTACGCCAAACTTTGAAAACAGCCTCGCCTAGAGAACACACACTACAAAGTTTCCTAATAGAAGCTGAAAATGTCGTTAACTCCCGGCCATTGACGCATTTACCAATCAGCGTCAACCAGGAGCAACCGCTAACTCCAAACGATTTTTTATTGGGAGCAACAAATACGGCACAAACGCCAATAGCAAGCACTGAGTTGGAGAAAACGTGTGTTCTTCGGCAGCAGTGGCGCATCGCACGTCAATTGCGAGACCATTTCTGGAGAAGGTGGATAAGAGAATACCTTCCCACATTAACTCGCCGAACAAAATGGTGCCAACGTACTAAGCCTGTGCAAGAAGGAGATTTAGTGTTTTTATGCGACCCCAATGTTCCACGTCGAGAATGGTGCCGCGGCAAGGTTGAGCGAGTGTATCCTGGGCCGGATGGTGAAGTTCGACGCGCAGACATACGAACGCCTGCTGGCGTAAAGCGACGTGCAGTTTCAAAACTAGCTGTTCTGGACATTGATGATGGTGAATCGGGTTGATTCACGGGGGTGAGGATGTTGCAGAACCCCTGCCTTTCGTGTCTACGCATAATATATGTATATTTATTGTTTACTATACTGATGTAATACGGATGTATGTATGTACATATGTATGTTTGTAAATTTGCGCTTATTTGCTTGTGCTTATATTAAATCATGAATTTCCCGTAATGCTAAATTTCAATGTCTTTATGCGCAAGCAGGTAGGTTAGAATTAGAATTTGGCTGAATATATTTATGTACATATGTGCTTATTTACTTCATTATGTACATTCATATAACCGTTTCGTCTAGTTTTCTTTGGTTGTCAACTGCAGTGCGCAATGCACTTTCCTGGCTGCGCAGATCCATAAACGGTAAATGCAGATTCTTAAGTCTTTAGCGCATATGCGTATAAATATGCTTGCGGTTCAGCGTGATGTCATATTTGCCGATCAGCCAGGAAAGTGGGCATACGTACTGCGGTAAGTGATGCATCGTTTAATTCATTATATAGCTTAGATTAATATGCCAATTATTGTGTGTATGTAATTATCCTTTGTTCAAATGTTTTAGAAATAAACGTAACCCAAGCCAGAAGGTTATTGTTAAATTCGCTCCACTGGATCGGCAACAAATATACATTTACAAACTCCAAAGGCTTCTTTGGTAGTTGAACATTTACTGCTGTAAAGTCTTGGTAAAAATTACTTCTAGGATTTTTGAAAATCGTGGATATGTGAAAGTTAATAGATTTGACAAAAGCATTTTCGTCACAAATTTCCACCCTTTTTTGGAAGGAGAGGATCTTTTAGTAATTTGTTTGTGCGTCTCGCCACAAATCTCATAAAGCGAGTTTATTCAACATCTCTCTGATTTGCGCACTCGCACTGACGGAAGAGAAGGAAAATGGGACCAAAGATCGCTTCTACGATCTCCTTGGCCGCACGTATGGGCGGTGCTCCCACAACGATATAAAAACAGTGCTTGGCGATTTCAATTCCAAGGTGGGCAACGAGGGCATCTTTGGTTCCAGAGTCGAAAAATTCAGTCTACACGACGAAACGTCTGGTAACGGACTGAGACTGATCGACTCCAACAGGCAACGTGGCTGTCTCCAGATGGTAAGAAACGAAATTAAATTCATCATGATGTGATAGGCATGCTTCCAGTGACCTAGATGTGCGCACGATTCGAGGAGCCAACATCGACTCGGACCCTTATCTTGTCGCAGCCAAGATACGCACGCGCCTCTGTGCGTCGAAAAGGGTGCGGAAAGGCACACAAGGAAAGCTCGACGTCGGAAAGTTGCAATCACAACAGACAGCCACCCATTTCGCCACTCGACTTGCGCTCCTGCTCTCTGAGAGCAATAATCAACAGAACGATATTTCCGAGCAGTGGAAGCATATTTCTCGCTGTCTACAACCGCCGCTGGGAATCCATCGGATTTCAGCAAGCCCGAAAAAAAAATTGGTATGACGAGGAATGTCGTGTCGCTACGGAACGTAAAGACGCTGCCTACAGGGCCACACTGCGATCGGGCGCAACGCGAGCTGTGCGGGAGAGTTATCGTGAGTTGAAAACGGAAGCAAGATGCATTTTTCGTGAGAAACAGAGAGAGTCCAAAATGCGTGAGTGCAAAAAGCTTGAGAAGCCGGCAGACAGGAAAAGCGCCCGAATTTTATTTAGAAAGTACGACAGCTAACAGAAGGTTTCAAGTCCGGGCGAATTCCTGTAAGAGTGACAACGGCGACTGATGTCCACAGCATTCTTAAATTATGGAAGGAGCACTTCTCCACACTGGAGAAGATGTTGAACCCGAATCCCCGATCAATGATGATTGACGTGATGTACCATCACCCGACTATGACGAAATTCGGAAAGCGATAGCACGGCTGAAGAACAACAACGCCCCCGGGGCCGATGGGTTACCAGTTGAGTTACTCAAGTACGGCGGAGACGAGCTGATTAAGTGCATACACGAGCTCATTTGTAGAATTTTCCGATAAGAATACATCGCGGGATTAGTCTTCTTAATATCACGTATAAAGTTCTGCCGAGAGTGTTTTGTGAGAGACTAAAGCACACCGTCAATGAATTGATTGGAACTTATAAGTGTAGCTTTAAACCTGTTAAATCTGCTATCGACCAGACATTCACAGTGCGCCAGATCTTGGAAAACACCCAAAAAAGAAGTATCAACACACACCATCTTTTTGTCGACTTCAAAGCCGCCTTCGACAATACGAAAAGAAGTTTCCTATATGCCGCAATGTCTGAATTTGGGATCCCGGCAAAACTTATACGGCTATGTAAAATGACGTTGAGCAACACCACCAGCTCCGTCAGGATTGGGAAGGACCTCTCCGAGCCGTTTGATGCCAAACGAGGTTTCAGACAGGGTGACTCTTTGTCGTGCGATTTCTTTAACCTGATGCTGCAGAAGATAATTCGAGCCGCAAAAGTAAATCAGTCGGACACCATATTTTATAAGAGTGTGCAGCTGCTGACATGCACCGATGACAGTGACATCATCGGCCTTAACAACCGCGCACGACTTTGATCTAACATCACTGTTGACAGTTATATCTTTGAAAAAGTACAGCACTTCGTTTACTTAGGAACCAGCATTAACATTAATAACAGCGTCTGCCTTAAAATCCAACAGAGAATCTCTCTTGCCAACAAGTGCAACTATGGACTGAGTAGGCAACTGAGCAGTTAAGTCCCCTCTCGACGGACAAAAAACACGCTCTATAAGTCTCTCATTATGCCTGACGATAAAAATATCTGATGAGAAGGCTCTAGGAGTGTTCGAGAGAAAGATTCTCCGAAAGATTTATGGATGGAAAGATGAGCTCCTCTGGCTAGGCCACGTCGTTCAAAAGGTTGAAATAGCTCCAGCCCTTAAGGTTTTCGACGCGGTGCCCACTGGTGGTTGCAGAGCAAAAGGAAGGCCTCCTCTGCGTTGGAAAGGCCAAGTGGAAAAAGACTTGGCTGTTCTTTTGATTTTCACTAGGCGCCAGTTAGCAAGAGATAGGGACAGCTGGCGTGCTTTGTAAACGTCGGCCAAAATATTTTACACGGTTGATGCACCAATTAAATAAGTAAGAAATCGTTAGTTCCTGCATCCTGAAAACAAAGCATCGTCAAGAACGTAGAGTTAAGAATTTCCTGCTCGTAAATAAAGCCTCAAAAGGGTAACCCTTTAATATACCATTATTATTAATAATATTGACTCATCACCAATAATTTCTCCTCATTGTTTATGCGTGTTGATGTAAGCGGGATTATACGAGTATGCTAACGCTGTGTTATCATGATAAAGATCTCAAATGAGCTCCAGCACGTGCTCACTATTTAGTCGCGGTGTCAACTACGACGCAACTTTCACTCGTCGTTAGTCTTTGAAAATGTCTCGTTTAACGCACTACACTTTCCGTTTGTATTATTACTATTCGCTCGCGCTTGGTTTAATTCGTATCGACATCGATTTTCGTGTCGACCACATTCGACTGACCCGTCGTGCGATACTCGCTGTTGATTATCCTGTTGGCTCTGACACAGATACCAAAGCAATTTCGGTTAGACGTTGCCGGCTATTCTCGCAAATCAAAAGCGCGTGATCTCTATCAGTTTCTGTATATGTTGATGACGATGACGCGCACTGTCGCGTGTGTGCTTGTTCTGGTGTTGTATTGGTGGCGGCGCCAGGAAATATTCAGTCTTATTGTGGACTTTCAACGCTTGCATCGCGAACGTCTAGTCCGCTTTGTGCCTTCATCTGGGTTGCTGCGTCGTTTTCGCAATAATTTGCTGCGAAAGTTTGCTCTCTTCTTCACCTGCGATATGCAGCGCCTAGCATCCGCTTGATACACGCAGGACTGGCAACAGTGTGTGACAGTTGCGGATGTAGCTTTGTTCTTAATCATTCTAAATCAGGTCATCAATCATATGTTCCTGTCTGCGTGCGTTGTAAATCTTTATTTGGAGACGTTAAATGACGAAATGCGACGTGTGATGAGTGCTGCTTCTGAGCTGGAAACGAACTATCGAATGTATCCGCATAGTTTTCGTAGGCGTTGCATGAATTTGTTATACAAATTGGAAGCATTGATGATGCTACGCAAGGAACTGCAGCGATTCACTGAACGTGTGCATAGAATTTTGGGTGTACAGGTGGCTTGTGTCCTTTTGAACCATTATTTGTATAATGTCGGTTTAGTCTATATGATCTACTCGTTAACAAAACCACACGAGACATGGTATTTGGATATTTCGCCCTTCCTTGTCGCAACAACTTTATTCACTTCACTGTTGCAATTTGCGGATCAGCTCGAGTTTCTTGTCGCGTATCAGCGTTTGCAGTTTAATTTTGCGGCTCAAAGTTCTATGATTTCAATGCTTTCGGAAATGCGGCAGCTGAGTAAGCATTGGCAGCGAATTGTTAATATTGAGTGGAGCTAGATTTGTACTCAAATTAAAATCTACAAACGCGAAATCTCTCTTTCAGATTGAAGAGTTTTATTTGGATGAAGCGTGCTACCCGTATTGTCCAAGGATTTTGGGCCTGTTCTCGCTGGATTGTCTAACAATGATTACGAATGTTAGTTCAACGATTTCACAATCACTTATTTTGGTGCATTATGATTATGACAACTTTCAATAACAAATTGGTTGTTTTATTGTTGGCGTCTGAACGCATTTATAACCACATAATCAATTAACCTTCACTTAGTGAATGAAACTATAATTTTAATTATAAATACAAAAGCTTTTTTGTAGAAACGTTTCCAACTTTTAATTTATTATAAAATGTTGAAATTTAAAATGCGCCAGAATCTTGTTTTGGCAGGACTAAGGGCACTCCAAGAAAATATATGAGATCCAACATAGAAGAGTAAGAACCCTCCAGAAACCAATCCTCATAATTTGGCAAAAGAAGTTTTGTTTTTTATGAACTATCAACTCTTTTGTTCGTCATAATCATGGTTATGAAGGCATAGCATTATTATTTACTATTATTAAGTGTAAAATAGTAATACAATTATTATTTTACATTTGGTTTGGACAATTCCCAAGCTTCTAGCTACTGAGGCTTTCGGCTTACCTAAGGCTTTAAAATATAGTTATTATTTTAAATTATTTATACTTTATTAGTGGTAATTGAATTAGGGTAAAGTATACATGTTGCTGTTTAAATTGTATGAGATGTGTAATTTTACATTTTAATAGGAATTGATTTATAAGTTTTAGATTAGAAGCTTTGGTATTATTTAGTGTTTGCTTAGGATCTATTCTGCCCAAGTTCAGGGCAGCTTAGCGAAATGTGGTTCACTGATTTAGCGTTTGCATTGCGTATAAGGCATGGTGGTGGATTCGTACCCTTGAGGAGGTGCTCGTGTGTCAAAACTGTGTGTCCGATGCGAAGACGGGTGAAAGTTTGGGCATCGTGGTATAAGCACGCAATAGAAAAGGTTGGTTTAATATCTGCTGGATTGATGGTCGCGTAATATATGTAGTGATTTTGAGGTTGTATCGTGGATTTCATTGCTTTGAGGAGATCTTGAACTGAGCGGAGTATGTGCGATTTATCCAAATAAGGGTATAAGTTAAGAGGTTCTTTTGTGGCTAATCTGGCTCTGGCATCTGCTTCTTCGTTGCCAGGTAATCCGACGTGGCGTTGTACCCACATAATTTGGCGTTCCTTTTTTATTAACAAAATATTGTTTTTGAGATAATTATGTTGTGATTATTTACATTTTGAATTACTGAGACTACCGACTTGCTATCTGTACAAATAAGGTATTTGCTTCAAGAATTGCATCTGTGCCATTGCATTAGGTAGGTTTCTGTCGGTAATAGTCAGGAGAGAAACGTCAGCGAACAATTTTACCTTTCAATGTTTTAGTACCGTGTTTATGTCATTAATATAAACGTTAAATAAAATTATAATAAATAAATAAAATCATTCGACTTATTCCTAATTTAAATGCTAGATTGCGTTTGAAAAGTTAACTAATTCATGATAGACATCAGACAACGGTCAATGTGTTATAGGATTCGATCAGTACTCAAACTATTAAGGACCTTGAAGTTATATTGCCTTAAGTAATGTATAAGGTTTTCGGCGATGTACCCAATCCAAGAAGTTATTTCTAAGAACTTCGTAATTGGACACTTTTTTGGTGTATTACATCGGAAAATAACAGTCTCATGAACTGATATTCTATATTCCTCAGCTTTTTCGCATGAAACTTCTCTAGTATTTGAGTATAATAAGTCAATTGGTTGTGCGTAATGTTCAGTAACACGTGTATTAAAATTTACTAGCTGTTTTATTTAGTGAAAATGTCATTGAGTCTCTTACTATATGTCGATACCATGTTCATATTTATATTAAAGTCTCCATTAACAATGGTGTTTACCAAGTTTTCGAATATTTCCGAAAACAGCGCTTCCATATTGGTCAGGAAATACGCATCACTTGAACTGGGTGAGTGGTTTTTTAGGTGAATAACTAAACACCAAAAGTTTTAATCTATGGATTTGTTTAATATTACTTAAAAGTTTATAGTATCTCGCAATATAATGACTACTCCGCCTGTATGTCTACTGTGCGAATCACACCTAACTAATTGATAAGTAGGAAATATAAGTTCTGAATCGTTTATATATTCTGTAGTGCATTTTCGAAGCATAGAGCTATGTCTGGCTCTACAGTCTCAACAAACATTTCCAATTCCACTTTATTAGCTACTATTATACTGTTAATATTCAGATAAGCGCACTTTTATAAAAATGGTTATCTACTTTTGAATTAAGTTGCTAACAACCTACCTTCTGTTTTGCAACCTTTAGTTTTCGGACGTAAACTGGACGACTAAATGCGTTATGCTCAATTAAACGGCTCCCTATTTTTGTAATTTTTTGATTCACTTGTGACTCACCTTGCAGTCTAAATAATGTTTGGCATATTTTATAAATTTATTATTTATTTATTTAATTATGAGAAAAAGTCCGCACAATTCATTCCCTGCGCTGTTTCATACACTTTTTAATATTAGTGTGCCTAGATCCGTATTCGCCTTAAGAGTTTGCAATAAATTCCAGGGACTGTAACTGTTATGAGTCTTTTCCATAAAGTTATCTTCAGAATGTTATTTTCATACTTCTTTACCATAATGTCAAAAGAAAACAATTCTTTTTTAACCTATATAATTAAATGCAACTGAATGTGTTAATTTGTGACTTTTATTTTTTGAGCCAGAAATAAAAGTCTTTTCATGACAGACATTTTTTCTGCTTGTCGAAACAGTTATACTTGGACTTTTATTTTTCTGTCCTAAAATAAAAATCCATATATGACAGAAAGCTTAGTTATCGTTGAAAAAAGTCACCTTAAGACTTTTATGTATAGGAAAAAATAGTAAAAGTCCTGTATTTTAATTTGTAGTAAATCAACATTACAAAGACCCATAAATGTGTATATCTTAAATTCTGGATAAGGTTAATTTTGGGTCACCGATTGCCAACGACTGCATTCTTTGAAAATATGTGACCTACTTACAAATTATATGCTTCAAATGTTCATGGTCAAGTATCTGAAGTCATTCACCCCAAATCAGTTAACATTTGTATTGCACCTTTTACACACATATTTGTTTGCTTGCATTTGCTTACGTACATATGTATGCATATGCTCCCGCTATGATTCCCTGCAAAAAGTGGGACCAGTACCGATTATTAACGAAAGAACTAAGAAACAAAGATCGACGTGCGCTTGACATGGTCATATGCTGCATAACATGTAACCAGGATGTAACCAGGTCCCTTCGAAGCTACTTTAAAATATTGTCCCATTAGAGAACATGGTCCTCAAATTTTTGCAGGGGTTGTTCTCGCAATTATACATACGTATGTACGTTTGTTTGTGCATGCATTAGCTAGTCCCATTTGACTTGTACTTAGCTTAGCATGTAAGCATGCCTACTGCAATGCTGCATGCCCTTTTTTTGGTAATACCTTTTATTACTAGCATATATAATAATTAGAAATAGCTTTAAGCAGGTACCAACCCTTTTTGAATTGTTAAAGGTACATAACATACATATGTATGTACATTAGGGTGGTCTTTATAATTAAATGAACGTTTTTCTTCAGTCTCACCACCTGAATCGGTAATACTACAGCCAAAGACATCACAGATAAATTTTGGGCCCGATTGGACACGGTTAAGGGGTGTCGCACAGGAGTCAAAGTTCAGAATCCACTATGGAGACGAGAAAAATTTAAATTATATTTGCTTTCATTTAATACCCAAACTCGATACTATTATTAGTCGTAGATATCACAAATAAATTGTGGTTCCGATTGGAGACGGTTAAGGCGTTATATTTGATTTATTTATATTTAATTTTAATAAACTCATTTTATGCAGTGGAATCTGAACATTTACCTCGGTACGACACGCCTTAACCGCCTCTGATCGGGATCAAAATTTATATGGGATATCTTCGACTATAGCAGCAGCAGTAGAAAAAAAAAATTTTAATTTTTCGAGCCTCCTTGGGGAAATCGATGCAGGGGTTGCGGTTTAGGGAATCTGATGCTATATTTGAACTCTAGTCTGTAGTAATAGTAAAACTGGCACTCGTAACCCTTTAAAACCACTTAGTATTTTAAAACCGAAACCAAAACACTTTGCAAATGTGAAACCACAACAGGAACGGTGTCTGGAATCGGTTTCATTCCTTGGTTTTTATTATATTGGACATTGCGTATATTTGTGCATACATTTTTTTTTTCTATCTTCTCAATAGACGACCCAGCTGCTCCTGACGAATGTTTGCCAAGTACAAGTGCAAACACTGCAAGTGTTCCTTTCTCTCCCCCTGCGTTTGAGGAAAGTGTTTCGCAAAGTTCACTGCTAGGACAATACTTAGGTTCTTTAAATGTATTGGATGAAGACAGCAGTGACGAAGATATAGAGGATGAACTTAAAAAAAGAGCGTTTTTTTCAAATCGACAATTATTCGCCAAAACCATTTCCCGCCGATAAAAATATTATGCAGTATTGAGAGAATAAAAAGTTTTTATATCCGAACTTATTTGCTTTAACGAAAATAATTCATTGTGTACCTGCCACTCAAGTTGGTGTGGAAAGAGCGTTTTCAGCATTAAAGTTAGTTTTAAGTGATTTGAGAACAAATTTATCGGCTGACAATTTGAAAACAATTATGTTTTTATAAACAAACACACCATTATAAAAACGTTTATGAATAATATTAAAATTTGGTTACCGAAATAAAAACAAATCAAAAGTACTTTATTTTGTCTGGAAACTATTGTTTTTGTTTCTAGAAAAAATATAAATAAAAAATACAAGATGTAACATAAAGCTATGAACTTTCCATTAAATATACTACTAATTTAAAACTCTACAGAAAATATCATTAAACAAAAGACTTTTATTTTTTTTTCCTACAAATAAAAGTTTTATGGTGACTTTTTTCAAGGATAACTAAGTCTTCTGTCATATATGGACTTTTATTTTAGGACAGAAAACTAAAAGTCCAAGTATAACTGTTTCGACAAGCAGAAAAAATATCTGTCATGAAAGGACTTTTATTTCTGGTTAAATAAAATGATTTTTTAGTCTAAAATTTTTTGCATAACAGTTATTTACGGTCCCTGATAAATTCAATTAAAATTCTTGTTAGTATTCAATATCATGTGGAATTGCACCAAAGTCAGGCTTTCATAAGCAACATTTTGCATTACGCGCAACCATGTTTCCTTGTTGATCAGCATCACACCGCATAAATCCAAACTGAATGAATTATTGTGAATACGCAGAAAAAATCTAGAAATGAAAATTGAATTAAGAAGAATATATTTCCAACAAGACAACACGTTACTTACCACTTGCTTCAGTGCCTTATTCTCTGAGTCCAATTCAGCACTTCTTCTCAACTTGTATACACATGAATGGTGCGTATAAACCGTCGAATCGCATATCAAGAATATCAAGTACATATCGAAAGCCATTACGTAAAAATAAGCGGAACCTATGAGCAAAACATACGTGTCGGCTTTGCGATCGAAAGTGAAAATGGCGCCATAATAGATTTGTAGCACAAGTGACATAGTCCTATCCATTAGTACAGCTAGGACCAGGAAGTGATAGTTCCGATTTACAATTCGCGCCAGTTCGGCCAACTGCCAGTGCACCTCCAAAATGCGCTGAACATGGACTGTCAGCAATCGCAAACGCCAATGCTTCCCTTGTCTCAGGGCCTCATCTATTTCCAATAGCAAATGTTTGAAGTGGAATTTAACATATTTGAGACTGTAGCAAATCAACCATAACAACCAAAAATAGTTGAATAATGTCCACTGAAGGTAGGCTACAGAATGCAATACCATCAGGAAAATATAAATCTTTTTTAAATTCCAAACAGATATCTCAGTTATAAAAAAGTTGAGCGCAATTTGACAGAGCAACAAGAGCATCAACAAATATTTCACGTAGAAAAAGCGATTAATTTGTCGTTCAATGGCGACCACACGCGGCAGATGATCCAAGTAGGCTTTGCTCAGGCTCTGATACTTCAGCAACACTTTGCAGTTGATGAGGTCGATTTTGTTGCGTTTCAAAATAGTGTAGACAATCACCAGCGTGCGAATACTGTAGCTCACGTACATGGAGTAGTTCATCATTGGATTCCACTGTATCGCTAATGTCCGTTCTAATGCGTTCCAAAATATCCAAGGTAAGGACAATATTGTACACATATTGGCCACAATGGCAACTACTTGCGACCAAAGTCTTTGCGTGTATTCGCCTGTCTTTATGCTGTAGCTAAATGACGTCGAACCTATTGCAATGGCCATGTAGTTATATAAGCGCAAGAAGTTCTGACTCGGCATGCTCTAAATTAAATTAATGATGGTGTATCCTTTGAAATTTATTCAACGAATGTCCATAGAGGTCACACAAAACGGTCAAACTCGTTCTTAGCCGACAGCCCATGGCTACCTATAAATTATTTAGTAATGAACTGTGTGTGTTTGATCGGATTGATTAGATTTTGAGTGGAATCGAATTGATAAATGTACCGCTTATTGGCTTGCAAATAACTATAAAGGGTATTTTGTGTCACTTACGTGTGCTGCGACTATCATTTATGTCATTTACGCAACCGGAAGGATAAATGGTTCTCAGATCTTACGTATTCAGCTATTATTCGCTGGCCATATTTTTGCTAAATATTTACGCTACTGTACCCTCTGTTTTTTTCGTTTATCTCCCAGGTAAGTCACTGTAGCAGAACCACGCGCAACTGAGATAACTGGTATGGGAAGCTTAATTTGAGCTGGGCATTAGACTATTATATTATCCTAATTATTAGAAAACTTGGCTTGGACTTTAATTATGATCCAAATAAGATTTACATTAGATACTTTAAACTAAGCACGTAAACTTTTCAATGATCGGTACACAAGGTGTTTCTGGGAAAATCACTTTCTATATCGACAAATTTTCTCGCCGTATTCACAATAATACACCCCGTTTGGATCTTTGCGATATATTTCTGATCAACAGGGGAACGTGGTTGCACTTAATTCAAGGTGTTGCTTTGAAAGCATTATTTTGTGGTGATTTCATATGATATTTTTTTACAAATAAGACTTTCAACTGAATTGCTTGCAAACTTTTAAGGCTGGTAGGCAAGTAAGCAGAGCTACATTTATAAAAAAGTTAAAGAAACAGATCAAAAAAAAGTGTGTGAATTTTCTTCTATGTTTTTTCTCAGTTTGAGTATGCAATTTTACAGCTTCAATATTTTAGTGTAATAATGCGTAAGTAAGATTTTAAAAATATTTTTTATATCAATGTTCTTTTTGCGAGTTTCTTCCATTTACTAAATAGTTGTCTTGGACTTAGACTACGTGGCGCTGAAGTCCAAGATATTCAAAAAACAAACGCCCCTACGAGCATCTTTCAAGTTTTCTAAAATTATAAATTTGTACCCCAATGAAATATCGTTGCGCTAGGTGGCGCTGAAGTCGGAATATTAAGAAAATCGATAATATTGTTCATATTCAGTTGAAATTTTTTTTAATGTGTTATCCAATTCACAGAGAACTATTTCCACGAAAAATTTACCTGCTGGATGGCGCTATAGTTTGCCTTTTAGAAAAAATTAAAATGAAGTACCTTATATATTAAAAGAAATTCTACATTTTAAAATTTTGGCGCTATGTGGCACTTAAGTCGAAGATTTTCCAAAAAAAAAAATACTTTTAGGAAACATGGATCAGATTGTTTCCACTGAAATCGAGTTTGTTGCATTAAAACATTACTGGGTTAAAATGATCAAAATGAATGTGTTCAAATTAAAACCTGCCAAAGTCAATTAAGCTCATTAGTTAAAACTCCATATGTAAGTATTCACTAATTCAGAATCACTACGGCTGATCGTTTCTCACTCCATAATAATAAATAATAAACCCAACGATAATAACCCTCCTGCCCTCCTGTGTTTGATATGTGCCGCTATAGACGTTTACGCTACGGCTGCGTATACGTCGCTCTTATTCGAAATAAAGGAAAACGAGTCAGTCGCTAAGTTAAACTTGATAAAGTTGGTTGTTCTAAACCTTTCTGTAGTGACATTAGAGTTAATAAAAGAAAAAGAAATTGGCAAATCTGCTCAAAGTTAAAAAAAAATGCAGGTTAATTTTGGTTAATTTTCAAATTGATAATAGTAAAAATTTTTTTATAAAATCATAGAAATTTTTCTAAAATTTTTTTAAACTTTTCAGAGGATGATTCTCACATTAATTTAAGGTATTTTTATCGTTTACATCGGGACTGGTTCAATACTTTTCAGTATCAATTCAGACGATAATTTGTGAATGGTCCCTGAAAATTTCTGATGTAGACCTGTGTGGGAACTCGTTGTCAATTTGTCCCAAAAAAGTTTGGAAATAGTTTCGAATTGGTCCCGAAAAATTTCTGAATTAGTCCCACCTATGAAGAATACTATTTTTTACTCTTTAAATACTTAAATATATTTATTTATCTTGCTGATAATTATTATGAAAAGGTTTTATTAATATAGCCGCAAAATAATAAAATATTATTAAAAACCTTATCTTTGGGTGACTATAATAAAAACTAGTTGACTCTTTTTATAGTCCTCTATTAAAGATTTGTTCGAGGTTCGAATCTCAGCCAGGGCAAGTGAAATCTTTATTATAGAAAAAGCTTTTTTCTAATAAATGGCGTGAGCGCCAAATTAATAATAAATAAAAGATAAGCCTTTGATTTAAAGATTTAAGGACTAAGAGGTATTTCGTATCTGCTATTGTGAAAGGATTAAGGAGTTAGAAATCGTAGACCTGAGGAAGAAAATTAATTCAATGAAAATTAGCTACTGGTTATTATTTTATTTAACATAGGAAAGATTAGCAGGTTAATCGATCGGGTAAGGGGAGCTAGACCAATCGATAAATGCTCAAAGTTCCAAAAGAAAAGGAAGTTGGAAAATGCTACTGAAACTAACACTTACAATTGAACACAAAGAAATACAAAATATTAAAACTTTGCCTAAAAAGTTGGGACTTTGCCACAATTTATTCTCTCACACTTCGTTTCGATTTTTGACAATTTTTTTGCCGATTCTTTTCCGCAATTTATTCCATACAGAAACATTCTCGCGTGTGCGTTATATGGATGTTATTGTGGAAGATCGACAATTGAAAAAATACAAAAATTTACGCAAAGACTAAACCAGTTTCGAGTTTCACTTTATTATCGCAAAACTGAATGAGCTAAAAAAACTTCGTACACAAAAATCTTCTAAACCCTTTTTCAGAGAATAATTAAGTAAAAACCCCTTTCTTTTAAGGCAAAGTTTTGATTTGAAAATAGGTAAAACATCGTTTAAGTTCAATGCCTTAACAGCTGAATATGAGCGTTGCACGTTGGTGTCCCTACCTTGGATATTCTGCAACGCTATAGAACAAACATCAGCGATACAGTGGAATCCCATGATGAGCCAATACGTGTACATGACCTACAGTATATGTACGTACGCTGGTGATTGTCTACACAATTCTGAAACGCGCCAAAATCGATCTCATCAACTTAAATGTGCTGCACAGATATCAGAAATTAAAGAAGACCTACTTGGATAATTCGCCGCGTGTGGCTGAGATTGAACGTCGTACGAGTATGAATCGCTTTTTCTATGTAAAATTTGTGGTGATGATCTTCATACTCGTTCAAATTGCACTGAACTTTTTGTTAGCCAAGAATTCCATGTAAAATTCATTGACTTATTTAATATACCTAATGGAATTACAGACGTCCGAAATTCTGCAGCTGACAATATTCAACTATTCTAGCTATATGTGAAATGGCAACTCCGTGTTTGGATGTTAAAGATTCGTGCGACTCTGCGTCAACAGAAGCATTGGCGCTTTAGAATTTTGAAATGGTGGGTCAGGCTAGCAATTTTTGTAACCATTTCAATTTACGTACTTATTGTGAATTTCTTAATGGATCAGTTCTCTCTGCGCATTTACAATAATGGATTTCATTTGGACTTATGCGGCATAATTGTGTTGAATAAGGAAACGTGAAGGCATGTAATGCAACGTGTTGCTTTCGAAAGTTTCACTCTGGTGCAATTTCATATGATTCTCAACGCTAATAAAAATTTCAATTGAATGCTTGATAAATAGCTCAGGTGGCTCATGGTGTCGTTATGAGAGAATTTTTCATGTAATATGTGCTCATCTTTTTTTTTGATAAAAAAAATAAATATCACAAAAATTCAAGCTTGAAATTAAAAAAAAAAATTTATGAAATTTCATTAAACAAACCAACTTTAGAAACATTTATTTAAATTCTTATTCACACCAGTATTTCCTTTTTAAATATGATACATGCAACCCTGCAATTATACCACACAACAATCACCAGTTCAGCAACAGTGGTGCCACTTGTTTGTAATTTTTAAATAAGAATTTATGTAAACAAATAAAATTGAATGGCATTTAAACATCGGGAATTTATCTAAAGAGCTGTTTAACTTGTTCATCTGAAATTGAACGTTGAATGGAATTCATAGTTTCTAATGAGAAATTAATGTACATCGGTTAGTCAACTAAATGGCATATAACCGATGTTTTGCATTATTTTTTTCATGTTCATATATATATTTCGTAAACTTGCAATACTTTTCTATTTTCTTATCAATGTAAAACGATTTTTTCACGGAGATTAAACATTGTGTTTGATGGTTAGATTTTACAGAAAAATTGGGAATTCAGTTTGTATTTTCCAAAATAAAAACATTGTATGGAGTTTGCTCAAAGCGTTTTTATTTTACTTAAAACAGCGTCCTGATTCTTGTCGTAAAACTAAATTGATGTAGGATTTTGTGTTTAAGCAGAGACTCCGGGAATTTGTCTTTAAGCTCACTCCCTTCAGTGAACGAATATCCCCAATCCCCAAAATAGCTTGATTTGTGCGCACGCACCGACAGAGGAGAAAGATGAGCGCTTAGGTGGACATCGCCGCAGCACGAAGCATGGTTCCTATTAGCATCAGATTCCAATATCGAAATATCTCTCAAGCTATTGGCAATTGATGTTCAGAGCGTACTTGGGATATGGTGAGAATAGTTAAACGACAACTGTGGTGGCATGTTTGGCGAAGAGAAGACCAATTTAAGAGTTTAACTTCAAATCTCTCCACTTAACCAAGACCTTGTGAGAGCATCAGTGAGGAAGACTAAAAATGACGGAGCGTTGGAAGTCGATGATAAACTGGCTGAGTTGTTCAAGCCGTCAGTCTGAAGAGTACTTAGCTCTCGTACCAGGCGACAATTTACCAACTTAAACCATGAACCGAATTAACTATTTATTGTTCACACTAACTAAAGGTTTACAATGATAACTCATCTAAATGAACACTTTCATAATTAAATACGAAACCGGAACGTTGATTGATGTTCGATAAACATTCAAATGGCTGACATTGTAGAACATAAACGAGCTGGCACTCGGTTAGTTTACTTTACATTGGAATGTCAGCGAGTTAAGCGCTTTATATATTCAACTAGTGCATGTTATTGTATTCTATTAAGTAAATATGACCTACGTTAAACTATTTTTTTTTTCGTGTTTGGTACTTCTACGTCCTGGCCACCGGCTTCTCTTCGCAGTACTACGATTTTTGCCAGAAGCGTTTGCTTTCACCCCGCCGTTGCTATAGCTTCATCGCGAAAGTGCTGCTGTTGCTCTTTTTGCCTTTCTACTATGTCGAAGGTATGCGATACATGGATGTGTTGGTGGAGAAACCAGTGTTGCAGGCCGTGGGCAGATTCAATGTACAAATGCAGACGCTCGTCGTTTTCTACACAATAACAATGCGCCGACTACACGACAAGGAATTCTTTAAAATCGTGCAGTATTTGCAGCGTTTGGAGGAGAGTTACTTTAATAGATGGGTCGAAGGAGAATGGAGTCCCAACGCCTACGATCGCCTATTCTACGCCAAATTGTTCACGCTTTGCTTTCAGAATGTCATGATTGTGATGGGATGTGCGTTCGTAATCGGAAAGCGTCAGCTTACTTTGGCCGATTATTTGCTGAATTTGTACGTTTTTATTATCTGGAATTATTTACAGTCAACTGTGTTCACCTACTTCTTAACGCTGTTGCACATCAGCCGGCGCTATGACATTTTGAACGCGTACCTACGACGACGCTTGCATTGGCAGCTGGCTGCGGCAGGGCACAGTTTGTAAGTGGCAATGTCGGACGGTTAGCTGTTGGAATTGCGCACCGTGTTGCACGTACACGAGCACTTGCGGGCGATTGTTGTGCAATTGAATCATTTGTGTCGCCTTCACATCACCGCTTTGCTACTGACGTTTTTCCTCAGCAACACCTCCACATTTTACATAGCCTTTATCAGTTTGGCCAATTGGTCGGACAAGCTTGCACTCGTCCTGTTGTCCTGCCTGCTATTCGCCATTAAATCATTCGATATATTTTTAATAACTCATTGCTGTGAAGTGTTGGTTGTGCGGCAAGGACAAGTATTGCACATTTTCCAGCATCACCAGCATCGCATTTATTTGAGTGCGGAGTACGAGCGAATGGCAAGTGCATGAAATGAAGAACTAATTTAAATATTTTGTTTTCATATAGAAGATTGTATATCTTTAACTCATTTTCAGTGCTCGGATTTTGCTTTGCACGCTGCGTTGTCGAAATTCAGTATCAACATTTACGGCATGTTCGACATTAATCATCGTGCCACATTTGCAGCACTTCGAAATACGTTGATGCACGCACTCATACTCATACAATTCGATTACATTGTGAATGCACAGAGAGAAGATGTGAATTATTAAAATTAAATAAAACATGATTCATCAGTTATCAAAATATTAAATAAACCAGCGGTCACAGGTTCAAAGGTAACATAATGCCGAACGATTGAAGGTGGACATACTGCAATCAGTCGGTGAAAATTGTGAATGGAAATAAACATTTTTGCTTGATTTCGAACAACAAGTTATCATTTTCTAAGCACTTGGATGCAAAACTTTTAACGTTAAAAGACAATTAACTTGACATGACTACATTCCATAAACAGCCAAAAGATGCATTTGTCGAAAAAGCTTAAAATTGTTAATACGGCTTCCATATCGATAATCTTTTATGGGTCTGAAGTACGGGGGTTTGTTAAGTCTTGCGCCTTAGAGGATGAACTATGTGTAATAAACAATTGGTTAAAATCCTGCGCCCCTACGTGTTCTATTTAGCTGGATGTCTGAATCTTGAAAACACGAGGTTGCCTCGAGTACTGGCGAAAGATACTATCCGGGACTCTGGGTAGTGGTAAAAGGATTGGAAGGATATTACTCATAAGACAAACGGCAATCGCGAATGCGCTAAGATACTCCTTTTCAAATGTGCGAAGCAAAATCAACTTCTCCCGACCGCTACCCAAATCCTGTTATTTTAATTACAAGTTATTTCGCTGATGAACTTGGTTAGTGTCTGTAACAAAGTCAATTTTTCGGAATATATTTTTTTTTTATTTCTAAACTATGTCTTTATAAGGGGGGTTGCCACCTGTTCTGATAACAAAGTTAAACCTAATTTGTTAGGAAATTGAAAAGTAAATTACAACATAGTAGTAAGGGGATGGAAGTTAAAGAAGCCATTAGTTAGGAAATATTTTTAAGAGAAAGTTGTATTTAATTCCTTCATTCATTTGTATATTCAATTGATAAGTAATATTTAAATGTGCATGTCAATAGAAAGGCAATTAAAAAGCATCAGCTTGAACGTTTACAATGTTTTAACGTTTCTGAATGAATTTGCCACATTTTTTAAAAGTAGCGCATAAATTAAAGTTAAGGATAATCTAGAGGCGACTAACGAATTAACAATACTTTAATAAGTCCAATACGATGACAAAATCGAAGAAAACGTGGTTTTTCGGTACATTTAAGGTAAATGTTGGGCGCATTTGTTAAATTCTATGCTAATGTTTTGGGACACTTTGAATATTTTTTCGTTAAATTTTAAGTATCGGTACAGTTTCCCTACTTTTTTGTTCATTTTCGGTACTTTTTCGATACAATTAAAAGTGGCTTAATATATTTGGCTCGGTATATTTTAGCTAATATTCGACACATTTTGGACACATTTTGAGTATTTTTCGGTTATGTTGCGGGATATTTTAGGTAGTTTTTCGATAATTTTTCTGTATCCTTGCGATACATTTTAGTTGCTTTCTGATTATTTTTGTTACACTTCATTTCATATTTTGTGTATTTCTAAGAAATTTTTTGGTATCTTTTCAGTACACTCTCGCTACTTTTTCGGTACATCTGAGGAACATATTTTTTATTTTTCGGTACATTTTCGATAACTTTTCGATACTAGTACCGAGCTGGCCATGAAATTGTAACGAAAGGTTCCCAAATTTATCTTAAATTTGTCTCAACATATTTTTGTGGGAGCGCCTCTGATTTAAATAAAAAAAAAACAACCTAAGTGCGCTCGCTGTTCCATTCGTTATTCCACATCAGATAACGAAGACAAAGTACAAAGCAGATGAGTGCAAAATGTTATGATATCTAATAAGCACTTATTTATTTTGCATTGCATTAAGTTCGTATCACCAAGTCCTCGCACTAAAAAGGACACAAATTACACAGTGTAGCCGTTTTTTTTTTGAGGCGGAACTAATCGAAAACTCTAGCAATAGTAGCTGCATAACCTTAAAACAAGGCTGATTTTCTTTAAAACAAGGCAAGGAAATTTGTGATTAACTTATAAGAGAGCAAAGTTTTCATCTACCAGTCATTAAGATATACTAATTTACTTTGTTTTATTCTATTTTAATAATTCTGCAGTCAGGATTCTCCATTTCAGCGTAAAAACCTGCCAATTCGGTTTTGTTTGTATCTATTTATTATATCAAAACCTAAAACTGCATGCGTTCGAAGAAGCGATTTAAAAGTTGAAAAGCTAGACGACGTCGTAAGCGTTCGTCAAGTTTGTATTACTTGTAGTTTATTAATTTCTGTGGAAATTACTTCAAAGTTTACCAGCAATTTTGTTTGAATAAAGCACAACAAACGTTTTGGATTGCAAAATAACGATTCATGAGAAATGTAACAAAGTTTTGTTTTCTTATATTTCTTAGTATCTGCGCAGGAGTTTTTTGAAAAAGTTATGAAAGCTTGTGTACATAAAAAAATTCATTTGAATTTCAAGCAACGCCATGATGGGCAATCAATTTTCCAACAGCTAAACTTACCTACATACATTTATGCACATTTGTACGAGTATTTTAAGAAATTTGTGAACGTGATATATGTTTTTTCTATTATTTTTTTACATGGAAACTATTTACCTCCGTGATTTCGTTGCGCTCCTGCCACATGGAATATCAGAAAGCTTCTCCATATGTCGGCGAATTGTATTACCACATATTAACTCAATGTGTGGCTAGCAAATGGTAACAGGAACTCACTGAAATTTTCCTCTTGGCCTTAAAGTATAAAGCAGTGTTCTTTTTGGACATAGAACACCGATCGGTTTGAAAATAGTACCTATCTATCTGTCGGAAAAAAATTTAAGTTACCTTTATTTTTGTGAGATTTGCATAAAAAAGTTAAAAAACTAAAATAAGGTCATGTAAAGTTTTTGATTGGCTTTGAATATATTAAGGTTAGATTTTGATACGATAGCTAGATATGAAAATTTTTAATGCACACATGATCGAATGCCATTGAAAAACCTCAAAAAGTCAACTATAGAATTTTAATTTTTTATGTTAATAACACAAGTGCTCTTATATAGTGCTGTTAATAAAATATTTTAGCAATTGCTCGAATACTAAGTTAACATTTTCAATGATATTAACTGATTTTTATTTAAAAAATTAAATTTTTTCTTCGCAAAAGTAACTTAAATTTAAAACAATTTAATCGGAAACAGACAAATTCCTTGACCAAATTGTTGGATTTTTTGTAGAAACGACCATTTTTATTTTAATTTAATTTAATTTTTTTAAATGCTCCAAAGTCCCAAAGAGGATATATGAAAAAATTTAATTAGTACGACACGACTTTCAGGCAATAAGACTTTTGACCTAAACGATCGCTTCAGCATCGTCCATGTTGAAGAGTTTATTTCGGATATTTTATCCTTCACGCTATGATCAGAAGAGAGATTATCAAAAAATGAAATTAGAATTTAAAGAACTGATGAATGATGAAAAAATACCTATTTTATATATCAATATATGACGAAATATTTACAAAAGCGACGACAAAACTGAAATTTTGTTATTTTAAAGATTTTTTTGATTTTTCGAGATGCATATATGCTTATTGATGCCTCCAGAGGATTGTGCTTGCTGAGGACGTTTGAAAACGTGGATGGGACTTTTCGCAGATAATTTTGAATTGTCTGACCAACATGTGCAATGATGGGAATATATATCTCATGTTATTGTTCCCTCAAACGCAGTTTTTATTAAACATAATACTAATACCCGAATTCTGTAACTCAGTCTCATCTCAAGTCTCAAAATGAGTCAGAGAATATTGCTTTTCCTCGCTTTCACGTTTTTTTCTTTTGTTCTTATTTAAATTTTTTCATAATTTTTTCATCACCAGGTCTTTATTTAGAGACTTTACTTGGAGACTAGAGGCTTTATTTTGAAACTTATGAATGTCAACTGGTCGAAAATTTTGACTTTTGTCTCTATTAGAGACTGAGACTGCTTATTGAATTTGGGGGTAAGTCTAATGGAGAATACTTTTTTAATGCGATATTTATGAGATATATTGGTAGGTTTTGTATAAATCGGAATTCGAAAAGAAGACGGGGAATGAATTCACCATTTTCTCAATTAGGTATTCTTAGTTGCTAAGTAGTAGATTCAAAGTTTTACACCGCAATAATGTCATAGTGAAAAGCTTCCTGCTGACATTTTAATGACACATTGTAATATTTTGGCATTTTAAAGAACAAATTTTAATGATCTTATTGGCTATGCAAATTCAGAAAAATAAAGAAAAATTAACTTTTTTCGAATATAAAGGGTGTTTTTTTGACATGTTCTTTTTAAGAAGAAATGGAACGTATATAATTTAATGCTATGGCCAAGAATTTAGCTTTATTATAAATATAAGGGTTTGCCAATATGTTTTAAAAATGATTTCGAATAAATTCCAAACGAGAGGCCCAATTTTCTAACACTTTTAGCAGCAATTCTCTTTCAAGTCGTCAGGAAATGGCAAACCAAACTGAGTATAAATCAAGTAAAAGATGGCAAAAAGACCAAATCCAAAAAAAGTATTGTCTCATTAAAAAAAAACACGTCTAAAAAACACCCTTTATTTGCCGCATTTGCATGAATAAAATAAATGTTTAAAGTGCAAGAAGAACGAAAAGTCATCATCGAAAATAATTATAATCAACGGCACCCTTTATCTACTTGAAACTTGCTCTTTGTTATACTAAAATTGAAATAATTATAAAACTGTGTACTCAAAAAATTATAAATTTGATGAATATACATTCATCATTACAAATGTACTATTCTATTATTTAATATCATATTTTGATTGAAGTCACCTACTAACAAAAATCAGAAGTTCCAATTTTTAACACGCTTTTTGGATTGTTTTTTACTAGCAATTTTCTCCATATTTTACAAGCCAGTGATAATGCTTTACTAGGTAAGGAATTGCGGAAGGACGTCAATAAAAAATATTCAAATGTTTCCTTATTTGTAGCCACTGGAAAGTTTCACAAAAAAATTTTATTTTTTTTAATTTCGAAATTTCGATGAAATTTTACTAATTATTTTACATTTTGTATAACGTTTAAAAAAAGGTAGTTTTATGGGGTTTGTTAGAGAATGAACGATATTGTTATCGATAAGTAATTTCTAATAATTAGAAGAAAACTATTGGGCCATGATCAAATTTGTGAACAGAATGTATGTGTGTTTATACTAGAAAATATTTTTAAGCTTTTATTCCGTCGGCAGGAAGGCTTTCCCTATTATTATTTTGTGTAATGAGTTGTCATTCATGCTTTTGGAAAGCACTCTCTGACCAACCCTAGTAGTTTTTGGCCTTCAGTTTTATTTTTTCATTCACATTCAGCGGCATTCATTTGTCTATCAAATTTATGCGATATGTAAACGCTATCGCGCTGCCATCGTTTCTCGCTGAAGCAAATTCATTAGAGCGCAGTGCCCTTCAGCCACATTTTGTGTAAGAACAGCCACGAAAGCCGGCCGCATGCAGTCCGTCAAGCGGGCAGCTCTACATAAGCGAGTTATCGGTTACATGAACATCGGCGCTATACTTTTGGGCATCATATACTTGCGTGTGAATTTCCAGGAGCACCGCGTAGACCGGACGCGCTACATCCACATTTATGTGCTTTGCGCGAATGTGGCAACACTGGCACTCATACCGTTCGCTTATGTGCAACGAATTGTCTTGGTGGACGCGGGTTACTATCACAAGTTGTCCAATTTCACCGATTGTGTGAATATGTTCATCACATTAGGCGCTGTGATGGTATCGGTGGTGTTGCGTTGGAAGCACGAATCACTCTACATGGACATAGCCAAGGCGATATTCCAGCTGGACACTGACTACTTTGGCAAACTGTGCATCGACAACGCGGTGGAGCGACGTTCCGATTACTTGCTCTTCTGTAAAGTGCTGACGGTTATACTGCAAGCGATCGCTCCTTTTATGGCTGCATAAAATTTTCGCCGCCATTCGGCTGGCGTGGCTGGCTAACTTGCATGTTCTACGGCTATGTCCATAACTTACTCTTCGGCACACTTTTCATCTACTTCTATTTGATGTGGCTGCTGCGCAAACGCTTTTCACTCTTGAATACAAAGCTGCAAGATTTGTTTTGCTTGCTGAATGCTTGGTCAGTTAGCCACGGCAGGACAGTGGTGACCCAACAACAGCCTTCGAGCGCTTTTGTCACCAAAGGGCTGATGGAAATGGCGAAGGTGCATGCACAGCTAAGCGTTTTAACTGCGCGTCTGAATGAGGACTTCAAAGTGCAAATATTGGCTGGGTTGCTGACACAATTGAAAAATTGTATTTCGTATAGCTACTTTGGCATTTCTATGCACAAAGGCCACTTCAACCTCACCTTAGATACACAAACTACCATTTTGTGTTCCGCATTCACTTTGTTGATGTTCTTCGACGGCTATTTGTTGTATTGGATAGCGGAAACGACGACACGCACTTACCGGAGCACACCACAATTGTTGAGGCGGTTTCAAGTGCTGCCTGTGTTGGATGATGATTTCGAACGACAGGTAAATGTATAGTAAATGGAAAGTGTCCATTTTTAGTAATGCTTTCTTTTCAGTCTGAGTTATTTACTTTGCAACTGAGACACCAGAACCATGAAATTAGCATTGCCGGAATGTTCTCATTAAATCTACACGCTTCATTGGCTGTTCTTGCGTTTACTTTCCAGCAAGTTCTCATTTTGGTACAATTCGATTACGAGACTTCTCTTCAGAATTCCGAAGAAAGTGTTGTTCTTGATAAGTTTAATAGACTTTTACGTTTTAATTCCGATTAGTGGAAATTAATTTAGTTTGCAAGGCACTACATCACATTAAAAATTTACTTATTTGTGAAATATGAAATTTCTATTTGCTCTCTACTTAATAACTAATCGTTGATTGGTATACGAAAATGAATAAAAGTAATTAAAAGTCAGTAATGTTCTTATAAAATTTCTTATTCATGCGTTCGTCTAAGAATCCGACGCAAACACAGTAGATGATTATGAATATTGGCACTGCTTTGCTACCTAAAATGTAAGCTCGGAAAATGGCAATTCATTTGGACGGGATGTGGAAAATTCGTTTTGTTTGTAATTTGTTTTAATAAACTCGTAGAGTGTATATAAAAGAGTGGACATAAATGTGTAGGAACAAATGAGGAATATTATTGCTCTCACCACCTGGCATAATAATTATGAGTGAGAAAACCATATTTTAGTCTAAAAGGACGGGAGCGGTTCGGGACCCCTTCGGGATCACATCGGGACTATTTGGGAATTATATCTTTTTTTTTATGGGTGCTCTACCCTCAAGTGGCCCTTTGAAAGCAGGATAAGCCTGTTTTCAGTCGAATTCTACTCCAAACGGGACTTCCGTTAAGCATAACATCATGGGGGGAAGGGCGGTAGTCGCCACTGCTACGCCATTATTGCTTCTGTTTTGCAACACAAGCTGTCTTTCATATTTTTTTTGCATATGTTTGTAGCATATTCGCTCAAAGGGAGAGATAGCCCAGTTTTTTGCGTCTGTAGCTCTTGACGGTTGGAACAGCCTGGGTTTGAATCCACTCCAACGCTTTAGATTCTTGATTCTTCGACTGCATTTATATCTGAAAAATATTAAATTTACTATAGCCTTTGACGGTTGGAACGACCTGGATTCCAATCCGCCCCAATGCTTTACATTCTTGATTCATTTATATCTGAAAAATAATAAACTTTTATAATTACTATAGCTTTTCGTTGCGTAATTTTGCGGTAGGAACGTCCTAGGTTCCAATCCGCGTTGACGGCTGAATTTGAATGTTTTGGCACCGCTCGTGAGCCTAGAAAATGAGCTTAAATATCGCATACGCAGTCGGAAAGTTCGAGATTCCGATCTGCCCATTTTGTTGAGCCAGGCGAGCAATCTGAGAGCGCTATTTGGCAGTTGGAGGGGCCAAAGTTCCATTCCGCTTAGATGCTTAGAACCTTTTTCGTAAGCTAAGTGCAGTCGGGAAGGCCTAGATTCCAATCTAACACTTACTACCACGATATATCCTCTAGCTTTTTTTTACTTGAGATAAGAACTGTCTCTGTCTTCTGTTCCGCTAGGGCGAGCCAGTGGTTGTCGAGCCATTCTTTAATCAGAAGCCGTAGCTGTTTCGGATATTTGTTGAAGTTGTTTGGACGTTATCACAAGCGGTAGCTGCATGCGTAGAATACCGTCGTACATGATGTTCCACAGTAATGGGCCTAGGACTGAACCTTGTGGTACGCCGCCCGTAATTTCCAACTTATTTCTTCTTTGCTCAGTGTCGTACCACAGTATGCGATCTTGGAAGTAAATCCTCATTAGCCGTCGCAAGTAGTATGATACTCCTATGCGCTTTAAGGTGTCCAAAATTCGGGGCCAGGCGCTTTTTTTACGTTAATTATTTTTGCGGCTTGAGAGACATCGTCAGCCGTTACCTTGTCAAATAGGTGCAGGTTTAGTTCATGTACTGGAGATACGAGCCGTCTTTGTTTGGGAAACAGAATATCTACTTCTGTTTGTAGAAACAGTGGGCATGTTGGAACTGCAGCTTTGTTGGTTTTGAGCTTCTTCATTACAACTTTGTATGCCGTTCCCTAAGGATTTTCTTCCGCATCATAGCACAGCTCCAGGAAATAATTCGGCATTCTAGAAAATTAATCCTTCCTCTTGCACGTTGAAAGGATCGCCTAGCTTGCAAGCAGTTCTTTCTCAAAGCTTCGATGCGGTCATTCCACCAATAGACGGCGTTGGAGTGTTTATAAGAGGAGTTTCTCTTCATCGACGCGTCGCAAGCAGCCCTGACGTCTGTTATCAGCTTCTTCGACATGTTTTCGGCCGACCCCGGGTACTGTGATGTGGAAAAGGCTTCAGCGAATAGGTCGGCATCGAAGGATGTTAATTTCTAGCCCCGGAAGTTTTCTGCCCGATCTATGCGTCGCGATTTTTCAGTACCACGATTTATTTGGCAGATAGTTGCGGCGTGATCGCTTTGTGTATAACAGTCACTCACTTCCCATTCCGTTGTTCGAAACATACTCCTGCTAACGAACGTGAGGTCGATAATTGACCCAAATCCGTTTCGGTTAAAAGTGTATTGAGTACCCGTCTTTAACAAGGCAACGTCTGGACATGCCAGCGCCTCCAAAAGAGCTTTGCCTCTTGGAGACGTTCTAGGGCAGCCCCATTCCTGCGCCCAATCGTTAAAGTCACGCAGCAATTGCCATGCTGGGTGGGATATAACAGCTATAAATACATACGTTTTCTTCCTTTGCGCACTCGAAGCCGACCTCTACTGAGACGCATTGCATATGTTTTGGTTCGTTGCCACACATCCATATTGCAGCCTTGCCATCAGCATTCTTAAGCCATGTAGCGTCATCCTTATGTTTGTAAGGCTCGCTAATGATTGCAACATCTATGTTGAGATCCTTCACGGTTTGCGCCAACAAGTCTTGGGCACACTGGCAATGGTTTAAGTTTAGCTGAAGTAGTCTCATAGCTTTTTCATTTTTCGTAGGGCTTCCTTATAAATTGCACATTTTACGCCACCGGTGTTGTGGTCAATACGATCCGTGCCTTTCTTAGCGCAAAGCAGGCATTTAGGCGTATTGTTGCAGCCTTTAGCGGTATGCTCTGTTTGTCCACACCTAAAGCAAATACCCCTGCGGTCCTCCGTGCTAGCGCAGTTCCTCGCGATGTGGCCAATGTCAAGAAATTTATAGCACCGCATAGGTTGTAGCATTTCTCTTATTCTACATACTACCCAGCCAATTCGAACTTTCCCCTTCTCGAGTAAAATCTTGGCCGCATTAATTAGGATAAGTAGCGAAGCAACTTGCGTGCCTCCATATGCCCTTCTTAGAAAGCGGATGTTGTTTGCCTTAATATCAAGGTCGCTATCTAATGAGTTTAGGGCTAGGCATATCTCATCACTCGAGGTAATTTTGTCTATGCCGTGAATTACCACACGTACTTGCTTCGTGAGCGCCTTTACCTCGGCCTTACCAGTCAACAACTTTCCGAAGCCAGAGTGCAAGTTCACAGTGTTTGTGCCTTACCTGTCAGATGCCTTACCTAACTGGAAAAGCAAATCACCACTCACCGTTTTCCTTATTTTTCGGAATTATATCTGACCTCCACGAAAAGTACGTGTATTGTTTTTTGACGTAAAACCATGACATCGAATTTCAAAATTATCGGAATCTTAGAAAGAACTTAATATTAAGGGAGAGTGATTTGGATAGAGTGCCGAATTCATGCTAAAAAAGTTCCAAACTATTCCTGAACTAACCTCGTACTAGTCGTAAACTGGTCCTGAAATAGTTCCGAACTAGACTTGAACAAGTATAGAACAAATGCCGAAATGATATCAAAAAAGTCCCGAACCGGTCCCGAGTTGATCCCGAACTCATCCCGAAATAGTCCACCAAGATATTTTTTTTACGGGTCTCTGCTAATTAGTCATGCTAGAAGCAATTAATTATTCCATTGGTTAAGTGTTAAGTGAAAAGCTTACGAAAAATCTCTTTCAATTTGCTATACATAACAGTCTGCAAGTCTTGGTGATGATAAAGTGAGGTTATGTGAATTGTGTTATGGTGGCGGAGGTATGTTTAGTTCATGTATGGTGAAAAGAGTTAGGGTCATGCGATTTCTGGAATGGAGAGTTAAGGTGTGGTGAGGTAAGTTGTGTTAGATAAAGGAATGGTGAGTTTAGATTTGGCGAGCTTCGGTCACGCTTGTACCATCCCCATCACCACCATTTCTAAACTGAGGAAAATTTGATAATGTAAGGTACATTTAATGCTGTATTAGAAAATTTACACACAATTAAGAAATATTATCTTTCAAAGGTGGTTACTTTACGTGTGAAAGAAAAGTAGTAGCATTACATGTGTAAAATACATACCGTGTAAGAGGCCTTTAAGCAGTCTCACAGTGCGTTAGAGTTAAAAGTCACAATGTCAGACCAGTTGGTATTAAATTGTCTCAAAAGAAATCGTCAGGTCTCTAAAACAAGTCTCTTAAACACAAAAAAAACTTAAAATTGTAAAAGTGAGAAAAGGCATTAATCTCCAATATTGACAATGGAGTTTATACCAATTTGCAGAATGCGGTCATTAATTGACTATGATATAAATCCATCGAATACCATTGTCATGTTTCTCTCAATCACCTTTTCCAACTCAATATCGCATCTGATTTCGTCTGCTGAAGTCCAATATTTCGACTGCGCACCTATCAGTTGAGATTGAATTTAAGTGATCGATTTTAAAAATTGAAAAATCTATTTTGGGTATATATCAATTTTTAGTTAATAATTTTCTGCATCGCTTCATTGCTTTTACATGCGGCCCATGTACATATTTAATATTTATTCTTCTAATTTTTTTTTTTTATAAATTATTGTTAGAACTGTGAGAACTTTGCAGAAAGAAGTTTATTTTCAATCATAATTTCTGTTCCCGATCCCCTCGTGCCAGTTTTAAAGATTTTGGATTCATTGAATTGGTTTTTGACAATGTCAGTAAATAGCGATCAGGCCGTTGACCTGCCATAGAATTTTGCATTTGTGGCTTTTCTGGCTTACGCTCTTTCACTCTCAGCTGACAAAGAAGAACTCATCTTGTTTTTGAGAGTGGCAATAAAAACCGAATCAGTCTCTCGACGAACAGCTTGGAATGTGAAATAGCGGAATGCAACAGGGAAATTGCGAGGTGGAAAACATTGTAAATTTTAAACGTGAATTTACTTATAAATGTTATTTCAGCGATTGTAATGTCGAATTAAGTACGAGCGTCGATTTCAACATAAAACTAAAAAGGAGTATTTGATTTCATGTTGAACTGTAAACTTTATACATTTAATTTAGTTGTTAACTTGCAATCTTGTTATATTTAATTTCATCTATATTTATTTAAATCTCAAAACTAATTTCCAATAGAAAGTTAACTTACATCCGGCGGTCAGAGTACAAAAATTTAGATAAAACTTGGAATGCAAATAAACTACGTACTGAGAAAGCGGATCTAAATGAATCTACTATGAAAACACCTCATGCAACAAATTGTCGGATGAAATATTATCCACGAAATCAGAAAACAAGTAACTCCTTGTTGAGCTTTCCTTCAGACTCATCTTGAATTGTCCATTATTCGATGCGAAAGAAATCATTAAAACGGTTCAATAGCAAATTTCCTGCGGATGCGTTTAGACGTGATTCTAAATCGAATTGAATTAAAACGATTATGTGGGTGAGCGCAAAAGTCCACAGTGCCAATGCACTTTGGCGATTCAAAAGAAACACGCTGGCGTTTTTAGCGCTCCTTTTCCGTTGTTGCAGCTGCAGAGCGAACAGCTCACACTGAAAATATATAAACAACAACAAATTTTAAATTTACACTTCATACTACCCGCCCACCTGTTGTTCGAAGCCATTGCCTATTGGCGGCAATATTTGGAACTGCTGCAGAACCTGCGCCATTTTTCCATGTGCGTCCATAGTTATGTCCGAAATTCAATAAACCAAATTTATATCCACAAACAGAATTGCCGCATATGACAAGAGCAAGATTGCTTCAGTATCAAATCGAAACTCAACCGAACGATCAATAGCCAAAGTCAAATAATAACCAAAAGAAATGCTTTCGATGAGGTTTGACAGCAGCACAGCGACAACTAGTTGTTTATAGTCTGCATTTAGGCGTACCAACAGTCGGGTAAGGCATGCGTGTATATCTGAAATTTCCACTAAATTTGCTGTTGCTTTTGCGACCAACAAACTCTGCAATACATTTTTAACTGGAAACTGTTCAACGATAATTGATAAATGCTGCAACTGACGCAGCAATTCCTTCATATCTTTATTTAGCAAACCAAAACGTTTACGCAGCAGCCACATCAGGTAGAAATACAAAAAGAGCGATGCTGCAAGAATGCTCTGCACATAGCTGTAGTAGCAGATAGGCAACACATCACCGACGTACAGTGCATCAAAGCCCCAGAGGGTGTCGCAAAATGGCACCACCACTTGCAAGGCAAGTGCAAACAACTTAAAGTATAGCAAATGGTAGGCGGCACTATTTTGGGTCGCCTTCTTGCTGCGTAATTTGCTAAAATATCTGCGATCGAGTGCAATAATCTTCTCGGCGATTTCCAAATGAATGCCCTCCCTCTGACCACGCAATAGCACCGTAAACGCCATTGCGCCGAAAATGAAGACAACATTTACGTTATCACTAAAAGTTTCCAAAATGCCATCAAACTCTGAACTGGGCTCATAAGCATCGTAGACATACGTGATAGGCATAACTACCAAAGAGGCAATATTCGTGAAAATCACATAGACAGCAGCGAGACGCGATTCAATCACACGCTGCGCAATGAAATCGATGCGTACACGCGTTAGACCCAAAAATATGAAAAAAATATTTAAAAATCCAATAATGCGCAGCCGAAACTGTGAACGTTTTGCTGGATCCATTGCCGTTTTACGTGTGATTGTATGTGCGGAGGTTTATTGAACGCTCTCAATTATTTGTTTGTACTGCTAAATGCAGAGCAACAGACATTTAACTACTGAATAGCCATTAATGAGCCAGTCGGCTTTAACGCTATACGCATTGTTATTGATTATTATCATACCAGAGGCAATTACAATGATAAATACATGCATACAATTGGACCTTGTTAATGCGGTAGCTTCGATAACGCAGCCTATTAAGAGGAAATGTATTGAGTAGGGAATTGCAAATGGATTATTAGAGGAGTGCGCGGTGATAATATGAATGCTGTTGTTTAAACTATTTAAGGGTTAATATCAGCGAACGTAATATTTAGTATTAATTGACGTAAATTGAAAAACTAAAATTGAAAACGGATTAACTATTTTGGATAACAGCTTACAGCAACCCTATGTTACAATAGAAGCTATTGATGTGAAGTAAAAGGCGAGGCCATTGCGCATTTACCTAATTATTTAAAAGCTTCCAACTTATTAAATTCTTACAGTTCACGCATCACGATAATAGAACCAAATTTAATTAAATTTCTATACGTGTTAATTTTCGCACTATCGGACATGTTCAGCATTTCATATCCACTTGAATCGGTTAACTTCACTTGAAAAATAGAAATAGACTCTACCAGAAAATTTTCTCATGTATTTTAAGGTAGTAGAAAGGTAAGATAGTATTTTGCTGAATGCCATAGCACTATTTTTAAATATTTTCTTAATAGTAGTAGTTAGAGTAAATTTTGTATTTTCATTTCATGGCCATATAGACTATCCTTTGGTAGTTGTGTTTGTATGTATCATTTTTAATTATCAAATACATTTATTTTTTTAAACAGTCGTTGACTGGGATTCGCAACGCGTAGTCGTAACTCCTCCGTGGCTGTGTTAATACTCATTCGCAAATTGTTTTTCCACGTGTTATTGCCGTCAGCTTATTTTCCCTTCATTAGTTCAAGACCATACAAAATTTCTCAAGTGGAACATAATACTTCATTCCCTTCGGGCAACAGTTTTGACCTACTATCGGAAAGTATGTTTACTTCCCCAAAAATTAAAAGATGAAAAGCTAAAATTATAAACAAAAACTTGTTCCTTCTCTCTCAGAACTTATTTTAAAGTATTCAAATAAGAATATATGTTAAGTATACAATATTTTTTGCTATGATGGACACGTTTGTCAAATGAGACGCCACATTTGAATACTGACAACACCTTTTTGTTATTACACCATATGCCTGTATATAAAAATTTGAAGTACTTAAGGTGAATGAAATGTGTGAAATTTTATGAGTAACAATATTTTATTAGGCATAAGTGCTGTAGTTCCACAAGTTTTTTTATTTGTTGTACGACAAGGCTACAAGTAGAAAAGGATTTCCCGCGCTGAGTTTGAATTTATTTTTATTTCAACATACACATGTAATGATAATAAGTTGTTTCGAACAAATATTAAAATTAAAAAATCGTACTCGTAAAGACCACCGATATACCTAAAATCAGATTGCTTGGCTATTTCAAATACACATTTTTTGTAAAGTTACTATATAGAAAAGCATGAAATGTTTGTAATTTGGAACAAAAATAGGTATACAAAGAGATACGTTAAAAGAAAGCCATTGTTAATAAATTTTGATAAAACAAAAATCGAGTACAAAGATTTTACTATGTAATGGGGAATTTTCAATTTAAAAATTTAGTTTTCAAACTCTTTGCACAATATATTCCACAAAATATTTCATTTTCTCAATCATTTTGAAACGCCATTTAACCCGCGAAGCCATAGAAACTTTAACCCACAAATAGCATTATTTTTTGGAAGCAGTAAATGAGTATGAAAAAAATAAAGTAGGTATCTATTAATATCATTAATTTAAAAAATAATTATTACGAGCAAATGTAGCAACTCTTTCACAAAATTCATGAACCAAGAAACCGTGGATCAAAGCTAAAAAAACGGGTTACTCAGACTAAGCCCTCTTAAAATTTCGGGTCTGGTTCTGTGCCACATAAAACAAACACCAATGAAAAGCAACAAAATGACTTACTTATTTCGATGAAACATCCGTACATTATGCGGATTGAGCCCATCGTGTCGGTTGGGCGGGAAAGTGGGTTTCCGTTGGGTTATAATAATAATAAAGACCACGAAAAATATTTTAACATTGATCTTAGAACCTATACCTGGAAACTTCGGATTACCACTGAAAGGTCTGCTTCTATATTTATGGTTAAAGTTCTCGTTAGAGCGTGGCTTCCTCATTTGCTCTAGTGGAATAATGACTCAGCGTTATTCGTTTTCAACACTAATCATCAAATCTAGTGAATTTGAAGTGAAGGTCCGATAGAAGAGAAGAGCAATGTCACCAAAAATAGCTTACATATATGAACTCCTCGAGCGCTAGTTCGAGCGCTGCCCTCTAAACGATGTAAGAATCGTGCTTGGCTATTTCAAGCTAATTATTCATGACGAATGGACTGAGAACGATCGAAACATGATAATGTATAGCACCAGGTTCAACAATAGAAAGATATACTGAACGCTGTGAATGTCTCAAGATGGTAAGACCAAAAACCGATCTTTACGCATAGAAATGTGCACGCAAGTTAACATAAGGAAAACTCGTCGTCGATAAGGAATGCGGTTCTGCTAAGGAATGAAGAGATGCTGGTAGCAAAGCCCGGCTTTAATCGACCGAGCGATGCGAGCTGTGCGGAGCTGGAGTTGGATAAAATAGCAAAGAAAAATATTGATTGTAGCAAAACGATGACGTGAGCAAGCGCAAATGCCCACAATGCACATCTATTCAAACAAAACATGCCAGTGATTTGGATGCCTCCGTTTCGCCATCGCCTAGCGGCGGCAGTATTTGGAAACGTCGCAATATTTGTCTCATTTTCCTACCCGATTCCAAAGTTCCGTATTCTCCAGCAGCTGGCTGAGATTTGCGTTGACCTTTAAAATTTCCAAGAAATTGTCTGTGGCGCTGCAACAAGTCGCTGCACCCATAAGTTATCCACTCGTTTATTTTGTGCACTTTTAGTTAAAATTGGATGTAGGCGATGCAGCAAGTTCTTAATTTTTATATTTAGCGAACAGAAGCGATTTCGGAGCAGCCACAGAAGGTAGAAGTATATGAAAAGCGATGCTGCGAGATTACTTTGTAAGTAGGCAATGCAGAAGGTGTGAGTAGCACTTCGTTGGCGTTCAATTCGTCGAAATCATAAAATAATCTGTTGAGTGGCACCAATGGTGGCAGGAAGAGCGTAAAGACTTTAAAGTACACCATATGGTTGACATTTTTGTCGGTCACCTTGTCATTGCCTACTTGACTGAAATATCAATTTTCAAATAAATGCGCACCCCTTGACCACGCAATAGCATCGTTAACGCCAGATCCACAAAATAAATGAGCACGACAATTGTTTCGCTAAAGGATTCCAAATCGGTATTAAAGGATAACTGCATGGCATTGTAGATATAGTAGAATATCAGCAAGACTATCACAAAGGCACTATTTGCGCAAATTGAATCACACGCTGTGCCATGAAATCGATGCGTACGCGCGTGAGCCCCAAAATTATAAAAAAATATTTTATAAATCCAATAATGCGCAGTTCAAGTTGTGGACGATTGGACGAAGTAATGAACATTATCGCTTGTTTGCTGCAGTGTAACTAAGTACGAAGCCGTTAATAAGTCCGCTGGCTATTATTTTCTATGCATTTTTCGATAAATATCACACCAGAGGTGGCAACAAGGCAATTAAAATGGCGTTGTTCAATATTCATAGCTCAAATGACACCATTTTCTAAAATTGCCATTTTGAACTGGGCATATTTTTTGGTTGCCGAACATTTATGTATCTCATTTTCCGCTGTTTTGAAGTAAAAAATCTTTAGCGGCTGTAATAAATTGAAATTGATATGGTAAGGGATGGCGAAAAGTACATTTACTGCCCACAATATTTGTATGAAGTTCACTTTAATTGAACATGGGTATTTGAACTCATCACAACTTAACCTTGTGTAAGTTATGTTATGTTACGTTACGTTACTTTAAGTTACGAAATGATATGTTACATTCAGTTTTTAAATGCTATGTTTTGTTTCGTTATAAAATGTGATGCTTTGTTATGCTCGGTTGTCTTATGTTATAATATGTTATTTTATGTTATGATAGTTTATGTTTTACTATGTTATGTTTTGTAAAATTACGATATGATATGTTACGTTAAATTGTTTTAGTTTTGTTATATCACATTACAAAATGGGATGCTATTTTATGACATGCTATGTTATGTTTTGTTGTGTTATGTTGTATGTTATGTTATGTTATGACCGCTCAAATGTCAATGTGGTTCGGTTAGAAAAAACTTGAATCGTTGCAAGAAGCGGTGCGCTATTACAACCGAAGCACCACTTGCTTCCATTCAAAAAGTTGAACGATTTTTAACAATGTGCATATGATAACTAAAAATTGATACATAAACATAAAAAAAGTTTTTTTCGTATTGAAATACGTATACATTTTATATGAAATTTAAATGTACATATAACTGAAGAATTTCCAATTCTGAATATTACTACGAATGTGTATTCATTTTGAAGCTTTGTATGAATTTGAAATTATCAAATATGAATTAAAGTTTTTTTTTATCAAAAAAAATTAATGTTCGTACAATAATTAAATCTCAAAGTTTTTTTGATTTAATTCCTAATGAAATTTATAACAAACTGTATGATGTCCAAAAACAATTCAGGGAATGTATGCGCCTACTTAGGAACAATCTAAAGAATTATTACAGAACATTACAGGTTTTGGTATCACATCCGAAAAGTGGGATTATACTTGCAATAATACTGTAGATTTTGTGGGAAAACAAGACAAGCATCCTAAAGCAGTGACCAGCATTGATACATGAAGTCATAAAATAGCTGGGTGACTATCTCATAGCAAATGCCGGGATATCGATTCTAAAATTTCTCTCGAAATCAAGATAAAAGCAAGAGCTCATTACCAGATCACAATTTAGAGACTTGAGACTAAGGCCTCTAGTCTAAATTAATGAATGCCAACTGGTCTAAAATTGTGACTTTTGTCTCTATTGGAGACTGAGACTGCTTACTGAATTCGGGAATTATTTTCACTACTTTTCATTTTGAGCTCACTTTCGTTCGTCAAATCAGATGTAATCGAAATGCAGATAAGTGTCGTCTGTCTGACATAAAATATTATTCAGATCTACATATGTGCGCGTTTATCTGCATAAGTACGGCCGTCTGTCAGTAGTTTTAGACAACTTACAATAATTACATTGGCTTGTTAAAAAGTTATCTTGGTTTGTATATTGAACAAGAGGCATTGCCAGTTCTTTGAGTTTTTTTTTTTCATTAACAATAGAAGGGGTATTGTAAACAGAGAATAGTTCGCAATAACGATAAACCCTTTTTTGACAAATTAAAATGTAAACAAACCGAAAATACAAAAAAAACTTGTAAATGAGCGAAATGGCAAAATTAACACTGCGTTACAAACACCGCGTTACACACATTCTGTCCTGTGAACCAAATATACTTTTTCGGAAAGGGGAGAAAAAATAAAAATACATTCACGTGTATCGGCGATTTTCATGTACACGTCAGAATTTAATTTTTTTATGTATAAAGTATTTTTTCTATAAATTTTTTATATACTTTTATACACACGTGTACTTTTATTCTTAAAGCGAAAATATGAATAAAGCTAAGTACGTTTTATTTGTCAAAAATTTAGGTATTAGAATGCATAGGTCAAATAAAACACGCCTAAAAAAAAAAATTAAAATTTACACAAAATGTATAAAATAAAAAAAAAATTATTTTCCAAAATCGGATTTCAGCCAATCAAAGTGTAGTATTTAAACAGTGATATTTTTGAATTTTTTAGAAACTTCAAATGAAAATTCCTAGAAGTTTTTTGCTCTAAACGAGCAAGTCAAAAAAGAGTGCACCACATTACCCATTGTGATTTGTTAATGGTCATTGCAAAAGCTAGGCGAACCGGATACTTTAGTCTTTTAAATTCAAAAGGTATACCGGAAAGAATGAGTGGAATGCCGAAGTGCCAGACAAAATCGTTGCTTCAATGATGTTATAATATAAATTTTTGAAGGTCAGTCGAGTTCCATTGCACAATTTAGATGGTCTCAAATTTCTTAACATTATTATTGGTGATCCAACTTTCAGAAATAATTGATGAGACGGCAATCCTGACAGTTCCAGCGAATTCAGAAACTCAACAGGGTAATTGGCAGCTTGTTCTTTATCAATAACGGTGTCAATGGACTTGTACGTTGTCACAGTGCCTGGTAACTCAAGTGCACAACCACAAACTTGAACTTGAATACGATCACGAATCGATATGTGAGGGGTCATGTAAATTGGCACCCTCCTTTACCTATAACTAAAAAAGGGCTCCGTTAGGACCTTCTACGGGAATAAACGAATAACTGTGCAAAATTTCACGTCTTTCCATGCAGTGGTTCGGACGTTATGCGCAGACATAACGAAAAAGCGTTTAATTTTTATATACATACATAGATATAAAGTTAACAAACACAGTTGAAAATTAGGCTATTTGCTAGATAAAATATAAAGAAAGAACACTTGATAAATGCGGAACAAATGGTTGTCATAGACATTTTTTTTTTATAAATGTTTCTTATTTTTCTATTGGCGTAATAAATGTTAATAATTGACAATTTTATTGAGCTTAAGGCCAGTTTATGAAAGATTTTTGTGTGGAAAAACAAAAACAGCTTTTAATGGTAGAAGTTATAGTACTATTTCGGAAATCAACACATTTCCTCATCACTCTTCTTTTTTTTTGGCCTTGAGCTCATTAAAATTGTCAATTATTAACATTTTTTATTTATTTATTTATTCAAAAAAATCTCTTTTTATTTAAAAAATAACTATTTAAATCCTGAAACATGAATATCAGAATATTCAATTCATTCACTCTTTATAGTGCACGACAATACCCCACATCAAATGCACCACATTTCCCCAACTGACTTATTTTAGGTTAACTTCAATAATTCGGTAAAAAACACAATTATTTCAAAAATAAAGAATAATTTTTCATTAGCAGAAATTTTCACTTCGGAAAACACTAACCTGGTGTAATTTATGTGAGACAAAAAAACTGTTGTCGTCCCGAAAACGAGAATTTTACAAATGTTGCCACACCTTTGGTCACAAATACATGACGATTGCTAATAAGTTCCGTCGGTCACCGGGCACCTATGTACCTTACCGATGGCTAGTTAATCATTTCATTCCTTTTGTCTAAAAAGCCAGCTCACGACATTACCCCATGCACCACATTATCCCCTTCTAGTCTACATACAACAGTACGTTGGAATCAATATAATTTAGGACCAGTTGGCATTCATTAGTCTAAAAAAAGTCTAGTCTCAAAATAAATTCTCTAAACTGTAACCAGGTGATAAGTAGAACACAGAAAATTAAAACGAAAAAGCGAGCAAGGCAATATTCTCCAACTCCTAGTCTCGAGGGGGGTTTCGTTATTGTTCGCACGCGTATGTGAAGGAGAATCAAACATCGCGTATTCATAAATGAAGCTAAGCGTTGCATCGAACCATCCACGAACGTTCATTTCTCTTATTCGCATTCATATATGAACGGAAGGGTTGCAGTAAACATTCGCGGAAGATAGATGTACATATGTATGTATGTGGTACGCAAAGGATAGCTGCATTGAAAAATAATGTTAGCAGTCGGAATAAGAATATACATACATATCTACATGCATATATCTACATGTATTGAAACAATTCTAAAAATATATTTCATAGCCAGGTAATATTTAGTTCAGTACCTGTATTTATGCATTTGTACATGTATAAAATCTTCTTTATTTAAAAAGTGTTTCAATATAACTATGCAAGTGGATATGTTTGATTTACTGAAATTGTTTTCTTGGTGAACGAAGGTGAACGACGCAGAAAATGTTTAGACTTTCTCGTTCGCGTACGAACGTGAGTAAATGCTTGCCAACCCTGGACTCAAGTTTGGGAAGTCCGGCTTTAATTTAAATTTTAATGCTAATTTTCTTACCGGCATTGTATTGTTATTATTTACCCATATAATTATTTTATATAATATGTTAAGGCCGAACAATACTAAAAGCGGTAGAAGATACAGTACTATTTCGGAGACTTCCGCGCGGGAGTTGAGCCCATATGTTGGCAATTTATTATTTCTTTATTCCATTTTATTATTTAAAAGTAATTTTTTCACTTCTTTTCTTTTACTTTTCACCGTTAAGAATACATGTTTAAGTTCCTTCTTCAATGTTAATTTGATGAGCTAAGGGAGGAAATAAAATAAAACAATTAAATAATATATTATTTTGTTTATTTAAATCTAAAAAATGTGTTTCAACCGAAATACCAAAATTCGAAAACTGTATATTTCATCGAAAAGTAAAACCAACATGCCGGCCCCCTTGCGGTACGCAATATCTAAACTACTTTATCCAGCCACCATACTCCACTGTTTGTAAATTATATCTTAAAACTGAAAGAAATTAAAAAAACAAAATAGACGTGGTTTAAAATTTCACTTCAGCCAAAATTGTATTTTGGGACAAGAGAGGACCCATCACTCCTGATGGAATAGCGCCCAAAAATATTTTTGGAAATACATCGGCTCCAAGAGCTAAGCTAACTGGCGCAGATATGTGGAACCTTGGGTCTGCCAGTCGCAAGTTGACGTACGACGTCTTTATAGCAGCGTCAATGTTTGCAGTTGGGGTTTTCCTTCTGTAATTTTGGACAATGAACGCGTGGGTGGTTACAGTTGCCGTCTGTCCATGTTTCCCACGCAGTTTGAGGAAGCATCCCCGCTGTCCATTTATCCTCGTCACGTTGATCCCGAGCTCGCGGACAAGATCCGCAGCTATTGTTGACGAGGGAGCACACGAATCTACTAGAGCTCGTATCAAGTGAAGTAACCCGCCTGACTCTATCTTTACCACCGCAATCGGCGCCAGTGGTGTCACCAGTTGCGCAGTCATTGCAAATAACTGGCCAGAACGAAATCCGTTCGGGAGGTGGAATGCGCGGGATTCCACTCTGCCGTTCCTCTTCGGTTGCTGACTGCGTTGACGGTTCCGGCGGCGACGCTGGTTGTTGATCGGTTGGAAAGTCGCGATTTCCAATCCAACCTGCTGACGCTTCTCAGGCTGTAGGGATGGACGCAACACTCGTCGTGCCGGTCTTTGCGGTAAATCTGGATGGAAAGCATCTGTTTCCATTCCAGATGAAATTGCCGTACGAAAAAGCGTAGGTTTTCGCTGTCGGTACTTCCCCTTCCTCTAGCTCTGGGCGGAATGCTAAGGATTCCGCTCCGGCCTCGGAAGCCTCTATGAACATGACATCTTTCTCTTCGTCCTCAGTAAGTGGGTTTCGTGCTGGGCGGCGATGATGGCCCCATTCTTCTTCTGCCGTAGTTATATGCAGTGTGATGCTGCTCGTGGCATCGTTGGCATCTCCCTTCGTGAGTACATTGCGCTCGGCGATGGGATTCGGATAAACAATTGGAGCAGTACTGGTGAATGAGTACCTCCCGTAAACGTTTTTCCGGTGTTTTCGATCGGAAAACGGGGCACAGCCGAAGGGGGTGTTTTAGGTCACACAACCTACATTTTAAAACATAGCGGCCAGCTTCGGCATGTTTGCGCATAAGTGTAAACCGGGTAATTTTCTGAAAATGGGGTTTCCCCAAAGTAATTAAAATATTTATGGGGATCGGAAATTGTTGGGTGGCGAACAATTAATATATTTATTTTTCGTGTCATGTTTAAAAACTCTCCCAGTTATATCTCGATCAGGAAACTTACAAAAATTTGAAAATCCTTTTCACAGTTGTACTAGCAATGGAACCCCTTAATGTTTGATTGAGCTGGGAGGACGTGCGTGATACCCAAAAGGAATCATTGGCATTTATCGGCAGGGTTGCTCGTTGCTACTTGAATAGTGTAAATTAAACGATTATTTTACTATTTTATAAATTTTATTTATTTCCGCATCTGTTGCGGTTGATTTGGAACGAGTTTTCTAACTGACTATACAATAGTTGTTTAGCCTACTCCTAACCCACGGCTTCGCGCTGCGCTGCTGTTGTTCTGCTTGCGTACCACTCGTGTGAACGCAATTCTGCTGACGTTGCGGGTCGTGAGGAATATTTGATGTGGATGAACTGAGCGAAGGTTAAGTCAACCGGATGTGCTGTTGACAATAATATGATGATGGGGACCTATTCATGATAACTTGTATAAGGGTCATTTAGACTGGCCACAAGGTTGCTAGTAATAGTTATCCAATGGCACACTAACAAGAGTCAGCGAACTCGCTGAGAGTAACTCGTCAGCTTGCAAGAAATGACCAGCAATAATTCGCCATCACTATAGCGAGAACTCGTAAGCTCGCGAGAAATAACTCGCCAGCAAAATCAGCCAGTATGCTGGAAGAGAACCAGCTAGCGTGCTAGTAATGGACATAAATCCTCTCGTATAAGAATGTGAGCGTATTCACTTTCGTTGTGGTCTTATATCCAAATTTATATCTAAATTCATGTTCAGAGAGAAAATAAATGTGTGTGTAATTTTGGTGAAGTTTCAATATGTTGTAATTGGAAAATTTAATTTCAGCGAAACTTGATATTTTTGCCAGTTTGCATTCTTAAAAATACTATAAATATGTGGAAACGTCACAAAGTAACAAATTTAGTAATTTAGAGTATCAATATTTTTGTCGGACACACACACAAGTTTCATGTTCATAAAGAAACAAAATTTGGCTGAAAATTTTAGTGAACCTTGAACATTAAGTAATTATGAGATTTTATTACAGTGGAAATTTGTGTATTTGATTGTTTGCCTCCTAAAAATACTGTAATTAAGTGGACCCGACTCAAAGGTAATAAATTTGCTAAATTTACTGTGCCAATATTCTGATCGAACACACGCACAAGTTTCGAGCAAGTGTACAGCAGTTGAGTTATGCTTAGTGCGCACCCGGCCTAAGGTGATAGCACAACAATCGAAGGAAAGGTATCGAAATAAGTTTTTATTAATCGACATGAGTTTCATGAATGGATGACTTCCGCCATTCATCACCCAATTGCGTGGGCACAACAATTTTACGCATTTCCAGCCAAATCCGTGATTGAAATTGAATTTGCCTCGTCCATGCAGCAGGACTGGCTTCGCAGGGTAAGTGAACGCTATCTTTACTATTGGAATTGTGGATACATATGTACATATATATTGACAAACCATTAGAATGTGCCTTTACATATGTTTATAATCGATAGGTATGTATGTATGTACACATACATATACGAGTACCAGTATATTGAGTTAAATTTTCACTTGCGATATTGAATAAAATTTGTTTATATTGAAAAATTTTAATATTTACCCTATAAAACCAAAATTTTATAAACCGACGAAGTGGACTTCATTACTAAAGCCGTACAAGGAAAACTTTCCGAAATGCCTTTGCGTAATATACATATTAACCGGCTTTTTAGGACTGGTTCTGCTATTCACCCTGCAGGCAAATATGCTCGCATGCATGCTATGGGCATGGTTGTCACCATTTGTTCAAAGTGATTTACCTCATGACTATACATTGGGAAAATATTACAGATAAGCAGCGTTAATTTTAACATGCGTTGGCGAATGCGGATCTAAGTTTTGAAGCTCTAGTCAGATTTCGTATTTTTAATGCATTTTCTTTATGTTAATAGACCCTTTATAATATTTCGATACAATCGCATTTATTGAAAATACATATATATAAAACAGGTAGTATTTAAAAAGTGAGTAAATATAAGAGAAAAGTACTGTCTTTGATTATATTTGAACGTAAATGTCCATTTTGAAATGGTTAAAAGACCATGGACTCCGTTGCGAGGTTTGTTTGATATTACCTCACGCTCGCACCGGTGTGGATTTATTGGATTTGGTTTAACATATTAGATTTATGTAGTAGATAAGTTTTCTTCGCAGGATGTCAGTTTTACCAGTTTGACAATCGGTCTTGTCACCTGGCGCTTCTCTGTTTTAATATCGACGACGCGCACCTGGCTGTCGGAGCCAGGGTGCAGGTTGACCACCCTTCCCAACTTCCATTCGTTAGGTGCCAGGTTGTCTTCCTTGATTACCACCATATCCCCAATTTTAAGGTTCGATTTAGGTTGTTTCCATTTTATCCGCTTTTGTAGTTCGGTAAGGTACTCAGTTTTCCATCTCTTGCAGAAGTTTTGATGCAAGGCCACCGATAACCGATCGAGGCAGGAGTTTCATTCACGTCGATTTCCGGTGGGGAAAGCAAATGGCCCCCGATTAGAAAATGACCCGGAGTTAAAGGCTCAAGGTCAGACAGTTCATTTGAAGCTGGACTTAAAGGTCGCGAGTTAAGGCATGACTCAACCCGACACAGTAATATGTTAAACTCCTCAAATGTACATTTCGTATTCGCTGCTATCTTTTTGAAATGATTTTTGAAACTTTTCACACCCGCTTCCCACAAGCCACCCATATGTGGTGCTCCAGCGGGTATAAAATACCAATTCATGGTTTGATGGGCATACTTTGATAGCGCTTTGCAACGAGCATCAGCTATGAAAGCCTTAAACTCAGTTTTGAGCGATCGTGACGCACCAACAAAATTCGTTCCGTTGTCGGAATAAATATTTTTTGGACATCCTCTTCGTGTGAGTGCTGCTAGAAAGGATGACGTAGTTAAATCGCTTGTTGCTTCCAAATGAATGGCTTTAGTAGCCAAACAGACAAGCAGACTGAGGTAGCCTTTAGAAACACGACACCCACGTCCACGGTAGCTCTTTATGTCAAACGGTCCGGCAAAATCAACTCCCGTGTTGGTAAAAGTACGAGAAAATGTTGTTCGCTCCTGGAATAGTATGCCCCTAAGTTGGTTCTGCGAGCATCTCTTATGTACAGTGCAAATCTGGCAATTGTGTATTATAGAACTTAACATCGTTTTTACTCTTGGAATCCAGTACTGGGTTCGGATGAGGCGCAACATAACTTGGTTCTCACCAAGTAGAGAAATCCCATGAACAAATTGAACAGTTAGACGTGATAGTCTACAGTTGTAGGGAAGCATAACCGGGTGACGTTCATGGTAGGCCAGATCGAGGGATGCGCCCAGCCGACCACCTGCTCTCAGTACGCCCTCATCATCAATGAATGGATTCAGAGGAAGTACTTCACTTTTGTAGCCGACAGATCTTCCTGATTTCAATTCCGTTATTTCAGCCCCGTAATAATGCCTCTGAGTCATTTTTATCAGTCTTGTCGTCGTTGCTTTAGTTTTATCTGGTGAAATTAAGCAGGACAGTAGCTGATAAGAAGCTTTTGTTTTCGGGTGAGTTCCCTTAAAGAATCTCAAAATATGTGAGACTACTCTCAAAGCTCTTGCTAAGCTAAGAATAGTGTCTAAAGGTCCCTGCCACCACAAAGAATTATTCAGTAATTCTTGCGCTTCTACACCTTTACTCGCTAAATCTGCGGGATTTTTTGCTGAATCCACGTGAGACCAATTCCTATTTCCTACCTTGTCGATTATTTTTGTAATTCGATGGGCAACAAAGGTTGACCACGAACAAGGGGGTTTAGGTATCCATGCCAACACAATTGTAGAATCGGTCCATAGTCGGGTTTTAAAATTTCCTAAGTCGAGGTTATTAACGACCGTTTCGATTACTTCTGCCAGTAATACCGCCCCGCAAAGTTCTGGGCGAGGAAGCGAAATTGTCTTTACTGGAGCTACTCTAGTTTTTGCAAGTAGCAGATTAACATAAGTGTTTTCTCCCATTACTACCCGTAGATACACAGCGGCTGCAAAAGCCTTCTCTGATGCATCATAAAATCCGTGGACTTCTATGTTTCCATTTGGTGAATACTTCACCCATTGGGGTATCCGAATACTATTAATCTCCTTGTAATTTGTCGTAAAGTTTTTCCATCGATCTAATATCGATGAGGATACAGTCTCATCCCAATCAGTACCCTCTAGCCAAATTGTTTGCATCAATATCTTGGCAATGACGATTATCGGTGCAAGCCACCCCAGTGGATCAAACAGTTTGGCAATAGCTGATAGGATAGCTCTTTTAGTAATACTCTTCTGACCCTCAATAGGCTGGGATATAAAATAGAATTGGTCAGAAAGAGCATTCCATCTGATGCCAAGCGCTTTTGCACTGCTTGTGTGCTCGAACTCTAGAAATTCTTCGTGTAAAAGATGCGATTTTTGAATACCCGCCAGGATTTTATTGCAATTTGATGTCCATTTCCTTAAAGAGAATCCAGCTGATTGCAGCACTGTCAGTATTTCGTCTCTAGCTCTTATTGCGTTTTCGATAGTATGCTCTCCAGCCAGGACATCATGCACATACATGTAATGGCGCAAAATATTCGCGGCTATTGGATAAGAGCTTTCAGAGTCATTAGCTAATTGAAGTAATGTCCTTATAGCAAGATGAGGAGCACAGTTCACGCCAAAGGTAACCGTATTAAATTCGTAAAAGCTCACGGTATCGCTAGGAGAAAAGCGGAACACAATTCTCTGATATTTGGTCTGATTTGGGTCTAATAGAATTTGCCTATACATCTTCTCAATATCACTATAGAACGATACACGAGTGTTTGTTGGATTGACTGCATTCGCATTTCCAGTCAATATCCAACCCAATACTGTATCTTGAGCAAGAAGAGTGCTTAGAACATTCTTATTTATTCCATTTAAAATGACTTGCGGATAGATATCTCCATCCAACACCAAGTCAACTGGTTCGTTGACAAAGAACCTCTCGTCTGCCAAAACCAAATCTGGAAAATCTTGTTTTGTTAGCGCATCCACGTGGCACGTAGGCAAATTACCAGTAAGATTTTGCATAACTAACACAACAGCATCTATAGAAACCAGTGGGTCAACTAGTGACCACAATTGAATCGAACGTGCTTCGGTAACCTGTGCAGAAACTGTATTATTAATGCCCGAAACCTGAGCATTCCTCTTCTTTGTTGGCAGATTGATTCTGCGTCTGAGCCTCTCGGTAATAAAGGAACACTCAGAGCCCGAATCAATC